>JAKKIB010000175.1:4767500-5367500 GCA_023089585.1 Melophagus ovinus
TGAAACTGATTTGATTGAATGTTTTCTGCGTACAAATATTTTACAGAGAATCTAGTAAGCAGGCAATTCTTTTTCTTCTCATTTCATTTGCCTGGAATCTAAAATTTTCTGTTCTTTTCTGTTACAAGTTTTATTTTAAATACTATTAAACCGGAGAATAGTACTGTGATTTCCTGTTTAAAGCTATTGATACGCTTGGCCAGATCAGGAAAGGATGTAGCTTTAAAAATTGCCAACAATGAAGAATTAATGATATGTTTATATGAAAATTTCTTACCTGGCTTAGAAAAAGTTGGTAAGTAGTAAACAGGTTTATCGTTTTACTTTTTTTTTTTATTAAGAGGAAGATTTTTACAGTGAATAAAACAGAAATTTGTACGCTCAATATTTATTGCTCTTCTGTTAATTGAGATAATTTTTAAAATATTTTAGATATTACAGCAGCAAATGGATTGAAAAAGTTTTACAATTATCCTCAATATCTCTTATTGAAATTATTACGCATTCTTATAAGTACTCAATTGGATATTGCTTTAAAAATATTGAATAAGAATTTGTCACATATTTTAGAAAATTACTTATTCAATCGGGAAGATATTAAGGTAATTAGAAATTTTTCAAAAGCATTTCTCTTTTCTTATTAATATTTATTTAAATTCACAGAGTCCATTGATAAAAGTGCAAATTGAATGTTTACGCATTTTGAGATGTTTATTTTTATTACGCTGTGACCATAATTTATATAAAACATTTTTGCCTGCTTTTCGTTACATGTTGGATTGGCATTTTAATCATGTTATTTATGAAGAGATCGGGCCTTTTCTAATACGGCAACATGCAGCTGCCTTATTAGCTACAATTGCTGCAATCCCTGGAGACGTATTTGACATTTTAGATATAACAACTACATTACGTGACATATTGTCAGCTTGCTGTTGCAAATGGTTTCAAAATGCTAAACGTTTTGGCGTAACTGAAGTAATTTTATTATACCTTTTTTTTTTTTTTGTATGGTATGCAAGACATAACTTCTCGATGTGTGTGTTTGAACTTGAGAGAAATTCATATTTTAGTAAAAGAAATTATTTTTGATACTTTTTTTTCTGTCGGTCTGATGTTCTATCAAATATACAAATTATATTCATGGTTGCCAAAATTTAATGCATAAAAGTTTGATAAAATTGAAATTGGAAATTTATGAAAATTTGCTTGAAAGTACTATTTCTAAAAATATATTTTTTAAAATAAGTGCAATGAATTTGTATTACTGATTATAGTGGTTCATATTTTAAATTTGCTTTTTAAGCATAATCATCTAATTCTTTCAAGATGATGTAGTAGGAGACACTGAATTGTCGTTCATGTTTAAATAAACCATTTTTTTATATTCATTTTGTTCTTTATCCGCTTTCTTTTTCGAAAAAAAAAGTAGTTTTCTCAACTAACTTTATTGAATTGTTGTTTAAATATTGTCATTTGGTATACACGGCATAATGGTTGGGATCCATTTCAAAGCTTTTTGAAAGTTTATCTCAAAGAATTTGTGGAAACTGAATTACCGAAATCTTTGAAAGATGTACAGTAAGTTATTATATAAATATTTTTGGCATTTTTAATTTAATATTAAAATTAATAATAAAATTTTTATGTTGTCATTTTAGCACTTCATCCATTTTATTGCATAATGATGCCATAGATCGACGTAATGTGTTTAAAGCATTACCCAACGTTGGTTCAATACTTCTACATAAACAGGGTCCACATTTAATAATACCACAAAAATATCCGATTCATTTATTAACGACACTTTGGCGTTTAATGGAATTACTTTTAGAGCAAAATAATCGACAAATTTTTGATGTATTATTAACACCATCGATATTAGAACCTTTAATTAAATATTTATCATTAATTGGTAAACGTTGTAATCGTTATTTATCGACGAATTTCTTTGTAAAAACTGAATTAAATTTAATCGATAAATTATTAAGTTTTCATGGTATTGAAACATATTTTGAAATAAGTACAATGTTTCAAATTGCTTATAATTTTCTTTGTTGCCTAACGGCTGATTATATACCAGAGATTGAGAAATTATTTGAAAAAATTATATTTAATTCGTACTTTTTAAGAGGCATCGAAAAAGAAACATTGAAGAAATGGCATTTCACATTTTTGGAAATGGTTTATGATCATTATATAATTGTGGTAAGTACCAATAATAATATGAATAATATGAGAATTATTTCCTAAATAAAATCAATTTCAAATGTATACATACTCATCTTTAGTATAACATCTTTACGAATTAATTATAAAAAATATTTCAATTTCCTGTTTCAATCATAATTACAGTCACCCAATGAGCTGACATTGTCGCTGCCATTTAATCAAACACCCATTTTATCACCGGATTGGCCATATTATCAATTGAAACTAGTTTTACAAAATTACATTGATAATGTTCAATATAAATCTAATCTCAAATTATCAGGTGATTAATATTCATTTGTCAGCTTCATCATTATACAAAATAATTCATATAAATTTTTCTTTCTCTTTAATATGAAGAACATGAAATATTACAAATGACATTAAATTTTGTTGGTCACTTAGATGTTTGTATTAATGATACTACTTTGAAAATAGTTACACCAACCGAGAAATTAATGTATTATATGATTTGTTTTATGGGATATGATACGGAATTTTTGCAAAAGGAAATGCATGATTTATTGCAAAAACATTTGAACAAATTTTATAAGGAATGTGAAAATATTCAATTTGATTTTGAAAAAGTGTATCAAGGCAAATGCAAATACGAGAATTTGTATGCATTATTTGTGGAGCATTTTCAAGCAGCCAGTTATGGTGATGAATTATTTGGTTCGTTAGTTATGATACCATTAGCGCAAAAATATAATAATAAATGGCGTCGTCGTATTTGGTCTGATTATGCGGGTACTTTACGTTTTCTAAATTGTTCAGAAACTTTGGTAAGTAATTCAATTTGCAATTTTTTTTTTTTTTTGCATCGTTTTTGCATGTTACTGCCTTTTACAATTCAATTAAAATTCAATTCATAATTATTCTGTGAAATGTAAGCCAAATTAATCCACACCAAATCTGTCTATTCTCCTTAACTCTGTGTTTAATGTAAAAGTTAGAAGAAAGTACTCAATTTTGGCAAAAACTTGGACGATTCTTTTCTCACAGATTGACATTGAAATGCAATACAATTTGAACTGACTAATCTTCTCAATTTATTGGTTTTATCTTGTAAATAATAAGGTCCTAAAATATCGACCTTGGATGCCTTAAACATTTGATTTCAATTAAGTACAATTTATTTTCATTTATTTTTTTTTTTTCTTGTATTAATTTTAATTTCAGTTAATCGGCGGTTTAAATTCCTATTTGGAACCTTTAGAAGATGATGCATCATTATTGAAAGCTTATAGACAAGCATTAGATAGCAATTTAGTGCGCATTAATTCGATACCATATAAAATAGCTAAACATCATGTTGACAAAGCCTTATGCCCCGCTAATACAATACGAATTGATACAGATTAGATAAATAAGCAATAAATAAAATGTATGTATGTAATGCATTTTTCTATTTCTATTTTTATTATTTATTATCTAAACTATATGAAAATCTATAAATTTTAAGCGCCAAGCTAAGTAACATATGAGTATCATATTTATCTTTATAAATTGTCATTTCATATGACAAAATATCGATGAATGGTTTTTAGTTAGAAATTTTATAAACTTTTAAATATATTAATACGTGTATATGTATGTGTGTAAATATACATACAAATACATTTATATAAGATTCAACATTAATTAACATCACTTGACTTATTCTATATGCGGTTTTTTTTTCTATTTCATTAAAAATTTTTTCTACAATCAAATACAATTGAATCAACAATAAAATTTAATTATTCCATTAGAATGATAAATAATTACAATGATGGAAGATCATACAAATGTATGATGATTTGTATTATCATATTTTCTTGTCATATTTTCAGCAAATAGAAATTTTCCAAAAAAATTATTGGCCAAATCGTACAAATGGAATTGGAAGTGGCAGATTATTGATCATGATATTTTAAGACTTATTCATTCAATCATGGTCAAATGTTACTTTGAAGACATAAAAGAAAATATTTAGAAAGGCCGAGGCAAAGTGTCTTGTGAAATGAGTTGCGCATCTCATTCGGTAGTTTTTAAATAATCTTTGTAGGACACTCGTAAGCTTTTTTCTTGGACTTTTCGCTAGCTGTATGAAATATCCCAATTTGGATATAACTAAAAATTAATCCCAACATTTAATCATTAATTCTTATTATCCGCATAAAAATGAAATTTAGAAAGTAGTTTTAAATGTGCTCCAAAGAACGTTCACCTTAAATAAGAGTCACCTTCAATATGAAATTCATGGAATTTATAATATTTATTTAATATAAAAACTCCTAATAATCTTTAACAGTTTATACTAATTGTAAAATTGGCTAATACAATCAGATCCGGATCATTTGATTTTTGTGAAATTACAAAACGCAAAAAGTGTCAAAGTAAAAATGTCTTTGTTATTCATGTGAATTAATGTGGGAAAATTTTTGTATAAAGATGATGTTTGAAAGTAGAATAATTTACTTCAAAAATTTACACTTTTCCTCAATAATTAACACAATTAACAAAATTATTGCAATTATTTTTGTCCTAACAAATATTTATAAAATGTTTAGCACTTTACAATTGGAATGGAATGGAAAAATTTCCTTACTATTCATCAATTGAATGAAATGAAAATTAAACTAAAGTATATTACGCTTTTGCTGCACCTTTCCTCTCAACGTATATGTAGGACAGCATGAGGATAAACATTTAGATAAATAATGTGAAAATAGATGCTTTTTGCCTTAACCGATTTTTAACATTCTTTTTTATTTCAAAATAAATATCAATTTTTAATTCTATAATGAATTTTATACGAATGTCGAAATTTTAGAATCGATATAAACTTTATGACAATTGTTTGAAGAAGGATCACTAATTAGTTAAAATCGGTCCATTTTGTTTCTATGTAAACTAAAGTCAAAATCATATCTCTTGCTTTTCATGAAAAAGAAGAACAAAGCTGTATTGGAGAGAGGCAAAGAAATGGAATGAATTTGCCATTTACTTAACTTTTCAAATAATCAAATAATTTTCTTTATAATTATAGGCCTAATTAGCATAACAAAAACTGAATATTACGAAAATAATTTTATTCCGTTTTTTTTTTTTTTTTTATTCTAATTTCTCAATTTATTCTATTTTTATAAGTTACGCTTTATATTTTTTAAGGTTGAATAAGTTTGTGGATCATTATCTAGAAAACTAAGTCTATACAAACTTATATTTTGTAATATCGGATCATTTGGATTTAATGTTCTTTGCAGATTTATGGGCGTCTACTTATCTGCCTGAAATTTATACTTGAATTATTTATATAGGCGTAATGTGCCTCGATCCACTGATTGTACCTTTCTTATGATTTTATAACTGATCGCATATTTATGTTAAGATTTTAAAGCTCCATATAAATTTCTAATTTTAATGAAATTTTGATAATTTGAGAATTGAATTTGAAAATTGTGAGGACTCATCTTATAAATAAATGTTTTTCTTATTTAGATTTGTACATTGCGTTGTATAATTTTTCTGCAGGCATATTGCTTGGATAATTAAGGAAGAATGTACAATATTTAATAGAGTTTTTAGGCACTTTTTAAGTTTTATTATTAAAGCAATTACGCACTTTTGTGGCACATAATTTGAGCCATACAATGGTTTTGAATTAATTGCCCCCTTTATTGAAATGTCAACTGATTGTACTGATTGGTTAGATTTCATCAAATTGCCCATAATTGAATTGTATAATAATAACAATTTGTCCTTTTTTCTATGCTTTTTTTAATGCAAGTTCAAATATTTTATTATTGCGCAATTTCTTATTTACCAACTAATTAATATTCTCTCTCTCTATTTGAAATTTTCCATCTCTCCAATTCTTATGGAATTCATTTCAAGGAAATTCTTCCCATAAAATTTGCTTCAGCAAACGTTTGAGAATAAGTTACAATAATAAATACTTTATTTACTTTGTTAATAATTTTGGAAAAAATTATAAATTTCTCAATATTTTTGAAAATTGCGTAATTTTTTATGGGGCGTTAAGGTAAACATGATAATAATAAATAGATATTAACTTCGCCTCTCATTGCCTCTCATTGCCTCTCATTGCCTCTCATTGCCTCTCATTGCCTCTCATCTACATAATATTCTTTGAATGTCTGATGTCATTATTTGTTGTTGTATTCGTTTGCATATATATGAATGAATCTATGAATGTATGAATGAAAGAATGAATGCATGAACGACAACAATAAATTTAATTATTATGGTGCTTATTAATCATGAATTTTAGCCAATTTTTCACACAATCTTTTACATTATGCATGAGCAGCAAATACAAACTACAAATATATGAATAAAATCTATATAATTAACAAAAATTTATTTTTTGTTAATTTAAATGGATAACTAAATTTTCTATTTCACATCACATAAAATGTTAGAAATATAGTTCATATGAAGAGAATCCAAAAAAAAAGGAAATAATGATCAATATCTATTAATTCAGTTTCAGTGACAACTTTGTTATAACTACCATCCATAGGTTGGTGGTTTACTCATATTGTCATTATGTTTGTAGAAAGAAATATCTGAGCCCCTACAAAGTAAATTTGTATTCTTAATCGGTCTCAAATTCGATTCAGAATTGAGAATTGATTGAGATTGATTTAGATATGTCTATACGTCTGTCCCTGCGTGCATGCATGGTAGACATTCTCTTAATCGCAAAAACTGAGATATCCGCTGTAAATGTGGTAGAAATATTGATTGCAATTGAAAATAGGCTAAATTGGTCAAAAGACACGCCCACTTGTTTTTTGAAGTCAAACTTTATAGTTTTTCACTTAAACCTGGAGCAGATAGCAAGCTAAAATTTTGTATAAATATTATTAGACGGAAGTAACGCTTTCAGGAGCTTGAAATATTTTTACAAAATTTGGTATTTCGAAATGTTTTTTTTAGAGAAAATCAATGTTTAGCCTCATTTTAGTATATCTAATCACAGATCTGGTAGATCTTGTTATTTTTAAGTATTTTCTATACAAATTTTCTTGAAAAAACGTTAATTTAATGGATAACTAATTAAGAATAATTTTGTCAGGAAATACTTTCTCTCAGCATAATTAAACGAAATTATGCATTCGAAATGGAATTGATAGGTAATATTTGGTAAAGTATATTTCACTACTGTCTCCGATGGGATCTATAATGTTTTTAGATGATTTAATTACCAAAAAACCAAAAAAAAAAATTTTATGTATTAATAAATGAAATTTTTTAAAATATCTTGTGAAATTTCTTTTGTACTTAATTTTTATTAATTGTCATGGAATTTATTATGAAATGAAAGTAGTTAATCCTCATTAATTATAAATTATTCATATTAAATATATTTGTTTTGTGAATTAATTAAAACAGCATACGATTAATTAATGAAAAGTATAGAAATAATTATTTAAAAAATAATAAGTGAAGTTTTAATAAAATTTTAATTACGAGTATTTATAGAAGTTGTGTCATATTTTTATTGAGAAAGAGAGAAACATAAGAAGAGTTGAAAGAAAAAGTAGGCAGACAGAGTTAGAATGAAAGAGAATATTTTTTTATTTTTTTGAGTCTCTGATCGTATAAATAACTTGAAAAATATTCCTAAAAAACAAAAGAAAAAAAGAAAGTCAAGCAACAAAAAGAAAACATCTGTAGAAAAAGTTAAGTAAATTTACACAAAATGTGTCTATCCTTATAAATATGTATAAAATATTATATTAGACTTTCATTATTAGTGTATTGAATATTTATCGACATACAACAGAAGCAGCAAAGTTACCAACATCTGTTTGAAATTTGTTGTAATCAACTAATTAAATGCCAAAAAAAAAAACAAAACAAAGAAACAAAAAAAAGCAGAAAAAAACGAAAAACTAGAATAGCGAGAATTTGAGAGAGAAATTTAGAGAAAGAAAAAAGAGACAGAGAGCGGTTACAGTGAGTATTTTAATAGTTGTGAGTATTCGGGCGCCAAAGCACATGGCGTCATTTACATTAATTATATACATTTACTTCAACACATGCGATATTCATTATCATTATCATTATCATGATCATATTCAACATCATTATTAGTAGCATCATTATCGTGAAATAACTGCCATAAACTTTTGTTGTTGCTTTTCTTTTTTAACTTTCATTTAATGGCCGAAACATTTGAATAACACAACTTAAACATTGCTATGAACTTTTCCTTACATTTAATAATAATGATCATTATACTTTACCTTTTCGAAGTTTATAACTGAACTATGATTGCGATGTGGTGATAATGATATTCTCTGAAACAATGTGCTTGCTTGCTTACGTTGCGTTGCGTTGCAGTTAAAAAGTTAAGCATTAAGCATGATTTTGTTTGAATGTGCGTGCATTTATATGTTAAATCAAATGTGTTTGCATAATTCGATGATCACCTTAATCATCATGACCACTAATATCATTATTATCATAATATTTGTATTTTATTTCTTCTTCTTCTTCTTTGTTTTTGTTTTTTTTTTTTTAGTAGCGGTTATATCTCTATACAAATGTGTATAGAGGTATATATATGTGTTTTTTGGGTATGGGTTCTTTGTGTGTGTGTGTGTGTGTGATTTTGGTGAGAGTTTGTGGAAACGATCAAGTTTGTGGTGATTATTCTGATGAATAATCATCGGTTAACTTTAATTTAGTTTTACGGTGACTTTTGTTGGGTGCAGTTATTCGAGATTTCATTTCACTACAACTTTAAAAATTGATCATTTTCAATAAATTATCACGAGTGCAAACTCACGGTGTTAAACTGAATTTTTTTTTTGCATTAGAACAAAAAATAGAAAGCAAAATTGAATACAAAAACAGAAGGCAAAACAAAATAACAACAAAAATAGAAATAAAAATTGCAAAATTTTATACTGAATTGATATGCAAGGCAATTTTCTTCAAAAAAAAAAAAAAAAAGTAACAAAATAACAAATAAAATCTTTCTAAAGCGTGTCTAATGTGAAGTAAATGGGAAGAACAAAAATTACATAATTACAATAAACAAATAAATTATAAAAAAAGAAAAAAAAAACAAGAAAATTTAATGCAAAAAATCAAGTTTTTTTTAAATTTTTATTTAGTGTGAGATGTAAAGTATGTATAAGAGAAGAAAAATTGACTCGTTTCTCATTTATTTACTTATTTTCTTTCATTTACTTAGTTGTTTATTTGTGGTTTGTTTTTTTTTTTTGCCATTTTCATATTCATGTTTCTTCTTCTGTTCACGTGTCATTTCTCATGTTTCTTTTGATTGGTATTTTTTTTTGTATGTGTTCGCGTTCTCATTTTCTTTTCCTTTTTTTTTTGGTTTTTCTTTTATCATATTTCTGTTATAAAATTGTGTATTGTTGTGATTATTAAGCACCCTGCACATTTGCATAGTTGAAAAATAAATTTGAGTTAGGTTTATTCTTAATTTATAATAGAGAGCGCTGCAAATTTACTTTGTAAAATGATTTAGGCTTCTCTGTCTGTCTGTCTGTCTGTCTGTCCTTTTCTTGTTTATTTCTCGGCACTTTGGCTGCTTCCATCTATCGATATAACCATCTTTCTGTTCACTTATTTTGGTGGAATATCAGTTTTGAGAAGGGTCAGTCCAGCGCTCGTGTGTCTAAATCTATTGTGACACACATGAGTTCTACGAGATCAGTTTAAGAAATTAATTTGCAGTTTATTAGTGGTACTGGATTTGATTTCCTAATAATTGTAGTGTCCTTCGTCCATTCCTTAACCCTTAATAGGAATTTTAGATTGACAAGTAGTGGTGTTGGTACTTTGAGTAAATACGTCACAAATCCAAGTGAAAGATTTGAACTCTGGGTAAACACTAACGATATGTGTCCACCTAATTTGGCCGTATTTGTTGTCAAATTATTTGTCATAAAAATTATGAGATATTTCACTGAAATTTGCAAAGACGGCTGAATTAAAAGAAATGCGAAAAACGGGAATATTTTACTACATCTCTCGCCATGGAAAGTTTCATTTTGTAAAAACTGGTTTGCAATTTTTTTTACGAAAATCAAAATGTCATTTAAAATTGGAATTGATCGATCGATTTTTTATAGAATCTCTATAAATTTAAAGAAAAATTTCATCAATGTTTTGTTTGGTTTGACTTCTCAAGGAAGTTGCTTGACTTTTTAATTAGATACATATTAAGCGTAGCGCTGTAGCGTGTTTAAAGTTCGCCATTGAGCGCCTACTTGTCTTCTATTTATTATTTTATTTTGCTTATTTTGTTTTTATTACACGTTTTGATATAATCGCGTTATATGCGACATGCAATTGTGTGCACAAAAAAAAAAAAAGAAAAAATAGCGAAAAAAAATCGAATTTTTTCTTACTTGATTTTTATTATCTTATATTTTTTTTTTTTTTGTTTATTTATTTCCATCTATAAATCATTTGAGTGCTAGGTGTCATTAAATGGAATTTGTTATAACAAAAACCAAATAAAAGTAAGCAAAAAAAGTCGAGGAAAAAAACTTTAAGACGCTCGCTCCGATTTAGCCTGGTGTCAATTGTTGCCTTGCAGTTCAATCGCTTTATAATAATTTTTTTTGTGTAAATTTTTTTTTGTTTTTTTTTGTTTTTTAAAATAATTTTTTTGAAATTATGCGTTACTTATTGTATTTGTTATTGTTGTTACAGTTGCGATTGTTGCCGTTGTCGATTTGTTACTTTCAAATTATTTTTATCTTGTTCACTAAATCGGTGATTATCGTCTTCTTTATATGGCCGTAATATCTAGTTATAATTTATTGCGTTTTCTTTTTATTGTTAATTTAGCAACTTTGTAGTTAATTTTACTTATTTTTATTGCACATTATTACATAAAAAAATCGTTTAGTAAACGACTTTTTAGGACAATTTAAAATCAATTAAATTTGTTAGTTTTGTTGAAATTATTAAATAATCTATTAAACTAAACCGCTATGTTGTTTTTTTATGTCGAATGGACTTGGAATAAATTCCATTTTATCTAAATTAAAAAAACTATCTCTGAATACAAATCATAATTTTGTAAGGTACTATATTGAAATTTTAATAAATTGACGAATTTTATGTGAAACTTTAGGAAATGGCCACTTACCGAATTTGTTGAAAAATTTTCCTATATAAATGTATAGCAAAAGTTTCGATCGAAGTTGTAGAATGATTTTTATTTAAATTTTAATAAACAAATTTAGTGTAAATTTTCGAATAAAATATTTATACAATGTATAGAATTGATGCCTCTAATTGTGACCTCTAGCAGCCATTAATTTATACCCTAAATTAATAAAGATAAATAATAAAATTAAAATAAGATGATGTGCTTGTGCGGAAGAACGTACCCAGAAGGTTGTGCGATAGCTTTACCTTTTATTATTTCCAACAACTCAGAAGCATTTTCCGACTCTATTTAAGCCTGTCTGTCCGTCTGTCTCTTGTCTGTTATCAAAATCCAGAGCATAATTCTCGATCTACTCAAATGAAATTTGATGTGCAGGCTTAATTTAGCCTAAAGCCGCCTGGAAATAAGTATGGCTAAGCTTAGACTTTTATTTTAGACTATGCCTCATAAAAAGATCTATTTTGCAAAGAGTTTTCATCTGAGTACGCTTTTATAAAAGAGCTTTGAGGTGCTTTAATAAAAGTCGAATTTTTAATGAAGCATTTTTCTTTCCCGGCAAACTTCTTAAATTACAACTTTGCAAATTCTTTTCAAATCAAGTTATCAGATCACCATTAATTTCAATCAATTATCATGTATGTCATATGGTGAGAAAGTCGAAGAAGAATTCATATAAATTTTCAATTTAATCATAAAACAATTGTAAGTAAAATACAAATAAAAGACAAATGAAAAATTAATTGGCTATTAATTAGAATTATTCGATTAATTGACTTGATGACTTTTTTATGTTCTATATTTGCGTAGAAAAAAAAAAAAGCATAAATTTAATTTTGCAATTTTTACAATTTTTTATTTTGATTAGTATTATTATAAAATTGAAAACGTGATTTGATTCAATGTCAACCAACATTTCGCCATTTGCCACCGCCCTCCTTCAATTTGTAATAATTAAGAAAATTTATTATCATTTAAGGTGAATATTAGAATAATTGTTCGTGTTCGTATGTGTGTGTATGTATGTGTGTTTATTTAATAATTTTAATACAAAAATTTTCATTTTACTTGAAATACTAAAAATTTTAATACAAAAATTTTGTATAAATTTTTCTTAGAATTAAAAAGAATTTTCCATTTTAAATTAATTTAGATTGGAATGGAATTTTCTAATGGCATAAAGTTTTAATACAAAAAATTTATTATTTATTTTAGTACATGAAACATTTTAGTACTAAAAACAAAGTGTGACCCATTTTAAATTAATTTATTATTAATTAAAAAATTAAAGTTTTATGAAATTTCATAATTTTAAAGTGAAATATTCACATAAATTTTTTAGAACAAAATTTTTTCAATTTATAATTTTTTTTGTTTTTTTTTTTTTTTTTTTTTTTGTGAAATGACGACACAATAATTTGGAAATGTTGTATTTCTCAAGTTTTGTTTTGAAAGATTGACATGATGTGAAGATGCTACAATAAATGACTCCGTCATTTCGTCTGAAGAATTTTAATACATGGAAAATTAAGACTAACATTTTATGATGAAAGAATTTGCAAATTGTGTAAATTTTTAAAATTTCCTTTACAATTTTTGCATTTTTTAAAATTATCTTGGCCATAATAATTTATTATAAATAAATTGAAATTTTATGTTAACAACGAACTAAAAGGCCATCGCATGTCTCTTCCGGCCGCCAAGAATGTTCAAACAATCGAGCGCGTTTAATTGTTAATAATTACAATTTTATATAATGTATGTTATGTATGTTATGTATGTTGTGTATGTTGTGCATGTTGTATGTATGTGTAATTGACAATATATTTTACCAGTTGTCTTCCACTTTTGGTCAAATGCTGGATAATTAACAATTCATGGCGAATGAAGATTACAAAAGTCACTGTTGATGGTTTATAGTTGCCCTCGCTGTTTTTTTCTTTCTTTTCTTTGTCTTTTATGTTTTTTAAAACGTTTCTTTTTTTTTTTTTTTTTGTTTTATTCGGTTTCCCTTCTTTCTCTTGGTTTTCTTTATCACTCTTTATGTTTATAAATGTCATTAAATTTCAAGGCTTAAAATTCAAAGAGATAAATAAAAAGCAAAACAAAAAATGAAATTACTTTTTACATTCTCTTCTTCTTCTTCAGTTTATTTATTTATTTATTTATTTATTTTTGTTATTTTTCTTCCTTCATGTTGTTTCAATTTCTTTGTATGTTTGTTGTACACACAAAACGCTTTATAAAATAAAAATCATTGTTGCTTTTTCATTTTGTATTATGGTTGAGAATTGTTTGATAGCAACGTCAGTTGCATTATGCCTTACAGATACCAAATATCTTTTTCTCGTTCTTTACATTAACAAAAAAAAAGTAAAAAAATAAAAATGAAAAAGAACAGAAAGATAAAAGGAAGAAGAAAGAAAAAGAAAAGGTAGAGAAAGATAATTTATTGAATAAAGTTCAGCTTTTTTCAATTTAAAAAGCAGAATAAACTCAAAATAACAAAAAAAAAAAAAAATACAAAAAAAAAAACTAAACTAAAGAAACAGAAAAGTAAGATGAGGAAAAATAATTTCAACAAAATATTCTTTTTTATTGTTGTGATTTCATTCTATCACTTTCCCTCTGGTCGTTAATCTGCTTGGTCATCTATCTATCTATCTGTCTGTCTGTTTGTTTGTCTGTCTGTCTGTCTGCCTCGTTACTGCTAATTTCCTTTTTTTTTTTCTTATTTTGTAATTTGATGTTTTCCGCTGTTTTCCAAAGCGAATCATGTAAAAAAGTATATAAATAAATTATTAAAATGAAAAGGAAGAAGAAGAAGAGGGAATAGTAAGAAAGCAAAAGAAAAGAAAACAATAAGAAGAAAAAGAACTATAATAATAATAATAATAATAATAATAATAATAACCAGAAATTCTACACTTTTTGTTTTGTTTTGTTTTGTTTTTTTGTTTTGTTTTGTTGTGTTTTTAAAAATGATCATCATTTACGCTCACAAATTTTCAGTGTCATCTCCCATAAGAATTTGCATAAATAATCATTCAATTGCAGAACAGTAATAATAACAATAATAACAACAAATGCAGTTACTAAAATTATCGTGACTATTTTTGTTGTTGCTGTTATTGTTGTTGTTGTTGTGGCCTTTCCTTTTGTTTTTGTTGCAATTTTTTCTATTTAGTATAAAATTTAATATTTATTATTATGATAAATAAATAACAACAACAACAACAACAACAAACAAAATAATAATAATAATAATAATAATAATAATAATAATAATAATAATAATAATAACAACAACAACAACAAAATAATAATAATAGCAGCAATAGCAACACTATCACAAGAGAAATTCAAGAATGAAATTTTTTTAGTGGGTTTTTTTTTCTTTCTTCACTTAAACTTATATTTACTTTGTCTCTTCTTCTTCTTCTTCTCATTCTTTTATTTCTTGTTCTTGTTCTTCTTTCTTTCCCGTTTTTGTTTTTATATTATTGTTGCTTGTGTTGTAAATATTGTTTCTTATAATTTCAACGTTCAAATCAGTAATGGCTCATGTTTACAATGTCAAGAATGAAGAACAACAACAAAAATTTTAATAAATACAACAAAAACTCAACAGAAAAAAAAAACAAAAAAATTGATAAACAATTAATCGGACATGAAAGCGATCCGTATAAATTTCCTTTATTTGGGCATAGAAATTCTAATCAATTAAATGGAAAATAATGTAAAAGTGTTATGTATATATATATGTGTGTGTGTGTGTGTGTGTGTGTGCATATAGCGTATCTCTAAATATAAATAGCACTAATAAACATTTCTTGCCATTCTACACAACAGACTAACAACAAGTCAATTTATTCTCAAACAAAATTTCAAGTGAATTCAAAATTTTAGAAAAAATAAAAGCAACAGAAAAAAAAAAAAGAACCTGCTGTCTTTATTTTAAGTACAATAAATCTTTGTAAAGGGTCACCTGATTTTGTTAATGCCCTTCCTTATCTAATAAATTTAAAGGCTTTAAAAATTTCATCCAAAATTGAAACTGAACATTTTTTAAGTAATTTAAGTGATTAAATTATCAATTAGTCTGTTTTTAGTTAAATCGCCCATAAATCTTATTGCATTTGCAAATACTTAAGTACATAAGTATCTTGATAAGCTATTATAAGTATTTTGTGGAATAGTTATACTTTTATTTAGAAATAGTTTGATTAATAATTATTAAAAATTTCTTTCAGAGAAGTGCAATTGATGAGTGTAATTTGTAATACATACATAAATATTTGAAGTACCTCAATGGTAATCTTAAATAAATATAATAAAAGAAATGTAATAAATTTATAATTTATAAAGTTTGTAGGAGGAGCTGACTCTTAAATACTCTTAAATACCCTACTCCACTTTCCTTAAGGTAATTAAAGTGATTAAAGTCAAATAAAAGAAAAATTGTAATTTCTTAGAAATTTTAAGTGTTAGAATAAGAGAATGGATCTATCTAGATCAAATTTCGCCTACATGTCCCTAAAATATATTCAAAATTGAAACTTTTGTCCATATAATGAATTTTTTTCGTAAAAGGCGTTATATGAGAAGTGCTCGTAAAAATGGAACAATCTGGACCAAATACGTAGACATGTTTTTCACATTAAAATACAATTCAGCGCTCTTCTACTTGAATATATATATAAAAATATCAGTTTTTTCCATATACTAACTTTTTTTTTTTAAAGAAAGGCGTTACATGGGGCCTGGTCATAAAAATGTTACGATTTTCATCATTTTCAATAGAGTTTGCCTTTAGGCCAAAATATAATATCTATGTATCAAATTTCACAAAAAATATCTCTAAAATTTGCGATCTGTAGCTTGATAACAAATATATATGGACAGACAGACAGCTTTAAATCGAATCAGGAAGTGACTTTGTGTCGCTTGAATCTATTTTAACTTTTTTTTTTTTTTTTTGAATGTTACAAACATGTGCCCATTTATAATACCTTGTGACACAATTGGTGTAGGGTGTAAAAAAAAAAGTAAATGGCATTATCTACCGTTAGAATTATCTAGTTGAAATATAATTCCAATGAATGCTACATATTTTACCTGCATTGTTTCGTATTATTTTTCATGAGTAGTATGAAAATGTTTACGATTCATGCGTGTTGAACTTTAATACTCGTTAATTAAGTGTAATGTGGCACTTAAATAATAATGAAGTACAATTTAAGTGCCATGCTATAAAATTTCACACGCACGATATGAAATTTTGTATATATGAAATACTTGTAAAATGATTAAGGCGGTATTTTTTTTTTTTTTTTTTTTGTATAATTTGACCAAAAATTTGATAATTCAATTAAACTAAATGTTTTATTTTTAATTATTGTTTATGTTAAAATAAAAAGTGCAGAAAAAACTAAAACAAAAACAAAACAAAAAGAAGCTCAACACTGACTTTTTACATTCAAAACTTGACATTTTATTTGAGCATTTGTTTTATATTCTTCTTCTTCCTCTCCTTTCTTTGTTTTCATTTCATCATTATACATTTGTTAATATTTTTTCAAAAAAGTAAACAATTAAATTACAATTAAAAATAGTTATGTATAAAAATAATTTGGCATATCATTATCAAAAAAAAAAAAAAAAAAAAAGTAGATAAAAATTTGCTTCATCACAAGCAAAAAAATAAACATATTGGCATTAAATTGTTATGCATCATTTAAAGTTTTTCTTTATACTCGCTATTCATACGTTGGCGATATATTCAGTTTGTTTTGTAACGTTTGTTTGTAACGCCTAAAAAGGGAGCTTCAAAGACCCTACAAAGCAAAAACATTTGTGGATTAGCATTCAATTCTGAAACAATTTAGATATGTCCTGTCCGTCTGTCCGTTAATGATAAACATTCTCTTGACTGCCAATAAAAAGATATATCGATTTTAAATTTAACGGAAACTTTGGAAGTTCATATATGTTGATTGAATATAAAAATAGGTAAAATTTTTCAAGGGATACGCCTACAAACAATAATTTACAATTTTTCGTTTATAGCATGAAATCTAAAACAGTTAGAAAGTTAAAATCGCATACAAATATTAATATTGTTTTTCTGCAAGATCTAAGAAAATCATGTAAATTAGTTACGCCTACTTTAAATTAACTGTCTGTATCGTAATTTACCAAATGTTGGGTCTTCAAGATTTGTCTCCAGTCCAATATAAATTTTTTGTTTTTTTTTTTTTTTTATTAATTATTTTAATTCCAAAGATCATTTGATCCAGAGATGGGTCGTTTACGTTAAATTTTCTTTCAATAGATCATAGATCAAATTGGCCAAAGAAATCGTTTATTTTTCTTAGATATTTCGTGATTTATACTTGATTATTTAGCGAGATTTTAAGCTTTGCTTGAATTTATTTAAAAAAAATTCTGTGTTGTCTGCTTTTTAAATGAGTCAATTTCTTATTATTTGAAAAAGAGTTGCCAAAGTTCATGTTGAAGAGAACGGGTTTCTTTCAGTTAATTTAAATTTTGAATTCTTTGAAATGTAGTTTAGAAATAGATTTAATGATTAGAATGATAAGTTGATAATATTTGATATATCAAACATCGAAGCAGCAATCTAAAGTATAAAATCTAAAATTTCGATCAGTTATGCGGTTCATCTTTAATTTGCCAAGAATTTTAATTTGTTAGATTTGCTAATTAAATGAGAAATTGCTTTAATTTTAGATATAAAATTGACAAATGAAGATATAGCTGGATTTAAATAGATCCATGGATGAAATAGATAACATTAGATAAATTAGATGGACCCATCAAAAGAATATTTTATTTTTTATGTAACATGAAATTTATCAATCTTTTAGATGGGAAATGTATTTTAATTAATCAACTGAGTAAGATTTTCATAATCATATTTCGCGTGCTTTGTGGACCAAACCAGAATCATTTTTACTTAATACGGAAATGAATAAAAAAATATATAATAATATGATTTTAAGATTTTGTTTGTCGGGAAATTTTTTTAGGAAAATTTTTGCTCGAAATATCTTAGATTTAAAAAAATTTTTTTCCCCTTTTTTCTCTTTACTTTCTGTTTTATTTACATTTAGATAGTACTTAATAAATTAATTTCTTATTTTAGATACGTGATTAGTTTTTCTTATTTTCTGTGCTTTATTATTTCTTCTTTTGGTGTTTCATGCATAACAATAACAATAATGATAACGAGATAACAATAACAATAACAATAACAACACAAAATGCTGTTGACAAAATTTTATACTTGTATTTGGACGAGATATACAAAATGCGTATCTAAAATAAAAACTAGGCCAAGTTTATTTCGTTATTGACTAATTTAGTCATAACTAAGCAAAAGAATAACTAAAAAAATAATAATAATAATAATAATAATAATAATAATAAAAATAAATGAGCCAAATAAAATGTTAGTAAAATGAAATTAAAAATTAAAAGTTTAAAAAGCAAAAATTGATTAATCAGATAAAAAGAAAAACACACGTAAAAGTCGTTTCAATTTAATTAAATTTTTAAATTTAATTTAACTTCAAAGAAATTTTAAATGGATTTGTAGATATTTTTGTGATATTAAGCTATTTATTTATTCTTTGTTTTTTTTCTTTCAGAATTTCTTTCATTCGATACTTAAAATTATTATTTTGTTTGACAACCTCTTTTATAATCGTAAATTTTGCCGATCTATTTTTATCATAATTGAAATGTCATGTCATGTCATATTGAAAATTATGTGAAATGTAGAAATCTGAAAGAAAATTTTATTTGACTAATGAAGAGAAATCTTGAATTTCCACCATTTCAATTATAAACGATAGAAGTTGATACATTCAACGTACTCACTTCTAGATAAGTATTGTAAAAATTGTTCATATTGCATTCGAAAATTCCTGGATGAAGAACAAAGATTTTTCTTGCTTTTTATTATTTCAATAATCGAAAAAAATCGATTATATCTTTCGGGATTTAATCAAATTTTGTATAAAAATTGAAGCATTTAAATTTCATTTCAAAAGTGTAAAAATTTTGTCTTAATTATGGCAAAAATAATAATATTGACAAATCGAACAAAATTGAGAAAATTGTACTTTTTAATTTTATGGTCAAAATTTCACGAAAAATATCCCAAAAATTGCTATCTACAGCCTGATAACAAAATTTATACGGACAGGTAAACAGGCTTAAATCGATCCAATTAATAATTTTGAACGAATCGATATAATAAAAAGTGGTAGTGGGCTTTGAAATTGCCAGGAAATTGAAATTTTAGCAGCAAATTTTTACTAATAAAATAAGAGAAAAGTTTTTCATTTGATGTGTACTAAGGAAAATTTGAACCATTTTTAAAATTTCTGTAATTTACATTCAACTTGTGCAATCCAAATGATATACAAAATCTGAGAAGAAAATCTAACTAGATTTGCATAAAATTTTATGCTGATCAAATAAATTTGAACATTGAAAGATGGTGGCTTTGGCGTTTCCATTTGAGTATTGCATAAGCTTTAACAAAATGAGTATATCTCCAATGTAACACCAAATCATTGTTAGATCTGTTTCTCATTTTGTAAAATCTTCAAGTCCCTTAAACTACATTGCAAAAGTTTAAAAGGCATTAGCAAATACTTTGAACCTTCTTTTTTTTTCTTTTATTTTTTGTCTTCTGTTGTTTTTTTTTTTTTTTGGTCAAATTAAAGAAAAAATTGTATTATTCATTTCATAATTCTTTTGGAAATTCTTTTCTCTTATTATTATTTTTTTTTTTTTAACATATAACTTTTAAGGAAGCATTTAGGCATGTGATAATGAGCAAAATATTTATGGCTAGTAAATTATTTGAAAAAGTTGCTCCTATGACAAGAACAATTAACCAGAATTTATATGAATTAATTAATTAGCATGCGTGAAATAAACAAGTTTTTATTTTCTTCTTTGAGTCATACAAATATGGTTTTTTTATACTCACTAAGTCATCTAATTAAGATGTCGAATAAAATAGAAGTTTCTAGGAAAATGAATTTTTTATTTAACTTTAAATTCTAAATCAGTCCAATCATAACTAATTCCGCATGTCGCAGTTCAAGCTAAGTATATCTTAAAATGTTTTACATATAATCGTAGGGCCGTTAAAAATTTAAATATCAACGTTAAGTTTAATGAATTAAAATAGCTCGAAAAACATGCCGACCTCATTTTTTTTTTATTTATTCTGCTTTAGAACAAGTCAGAAAAAGTAACTTCTTGCCCTTAGATCAATTGGGCACATTTTTTATCTAAATAATTTGATTGTAGCAAATGAAAGATATTTATTTATAATAATTAATATTCTGTAATTTATTATCATTTAACAAGGGACTAATTAAATTGTACGCATGCTAGTTCACTCTATGCGCTACTTGTAGGTAAATGTAAATTATGAAAAAAAAAAAAAAACAAAATTAATGGAATTGCAAAATATTGAATTTATTTAATATAAAAATGAATAAATGTAAAATTTGTAAGAAAATCTGACTTTGTAATAAAAAGTAATTTTATATTTTGTAATTTAATATTAAAAAATTTTGCATTTGTGAGAATTGTTAGAAATTTTTTTTTGTGCTGAAATTTTATACATGGGAGAGTGAGATAGACATATAGAAAGATAATTGCGCAACATTATATTTATGGCCTTAACTTTAACAAAATTACTTTAAGGTAGAGAATTTTGCTAAAATCTATCACTCTACTTTGAATTCTAAATGAACTCAAGGATTCCAAAATACTCTTTAAAAAAGTGACAGTTAATTATTATGCAGCAATGTTTAAAAGATTTAAAGCTAAAATTTTCCTACATTCACACTTTTCTCACATTTTTCTCACACTTTTCAAAGGAGGCTTCATGATGAGCAGTTCCAGGCCGAACAAATACATTCATTCTTTACAATGTTCAAACATTTGCTCAATACAATTTTAATGCATCACAATTATTAGTTATTGTTTTGTAGACTGCAAATTGTTACTGTCTAAAATCTATGCGTCTATGCGACAAGATGAAAATAATAATTATTATGAAATAAATATAAATATAAATAAATATAAAGATGTAAAATAATATCGTCATAGACAGCACAGTTAAGCAGAAGTGCAAAACGTGTCTCGTGTATTGAATTGTGTGACGATTTTAGAAATCAACTTACAAATGCATACATACACACATATATACGTACGTATTTATATATATATATATATATATATATATATATAATATATATATATATATATATTAATATATATGTATATGTGTATACATGTGGGTGTGTGTGTGTGTATGTATGTACAAACAATCTAAGCGCAAACCATTAAATCTTTTCCACACACACAACTGAATTATTTTTATTATACATATCTAAGATATACCTTTATATATCTAAAGCGTATTGCACAAATGTATCGTTTATATACATTTGTATAAATTGTATGTAAACATTTTAATATCAACAAACGTGTAAAATGTCTCTAAGCATGTTTACGGTGTCTCTACAATCACTTTACAAATAACGGTTTTCTTACAGATAGATAGATATTTGCTTCCTCTTTGAATCATAAATCCCAATTTAAGACAGCTGTTGGTGGTGATTATAGCGACGATCATGTTTGTTGTGGTAGTGGTAACGTAATGTAGCGTTAGTTATAGTGAGATAATTGAAGTGTGAATGTACACAAAAAGAGAAAGAAAGAAACAACAAAAGACAAAGAAAAACAAAAATAAAAATTAGAAAATAAAACAAACAAACGAGCAAGAAAGCAGCAGCAAAAGTGCTGTAAGGGATGATTTATTGTACAATCGAAACGTAACGTGTCAAAGGTGAATAAAAATATATTTTCGTTTTGAAAAAAAATAACGAAAATAAGGAGTGCCAGACGGCGACGCCCCTAGCCAATCTAAATAAATATATTATTGTCTACCAAGTTATAATGAAAAAACCAAAACTTAAAAAAACTTATAATACAATGCATTTGAGATGTTTATGATTATGATCAATGGTGATCAGAAAGTTTATGTATAAATAAAAAACTAAAAATTTTTTGCTTTCAGCAAATATCACAAGAGACATTACATCAGACTAACTTATGCATTTTCATTGATTAGAGTTTTCTCTTTGAATGAAATATGAGAGGTAAATGCCATCAAATACGACGAAACGAAATTTGTTGAAAATTGTAAAAACAGTAACGATTAAAACCGTTTGCTAGGCATAGCTTTCAATTGCTCTTAGAGGGCCTCCTTATTGCTCTCTAATGGCTTCACTTTACTTGTGGCCTTGTGCAATAAATTTAATTTTTATACAATTAAAATTTATTTCAAAATCAGCATTAAAGTTATGAGAAATCGGTTTAGCAAAATTATTAGGCCTCTTGCCCAATAAAATAATTTGAATGGATTTTAATTTAAACCGTCAGACAGAGAGTAACTTTCAATAAAGCAAAACTTGTTCAATGTTTCCGATACGAATCTAATTTCATTCTTATTATCTTTTGTATGCAATTAAAATTTTACATAGTTATCCTAAAAGATTCTAAAAGAGATTTCTAAGAGAGAAATTAGGCATGTGCTTAAAGTACAAATTTTTTGTAAGGACGACAATTTTGAGAGTACTCCAAAGAAATGTCGCTTAGATAAAGATATAACGGCGAAAGCATAAATAAAACCATCTCAGATAATTGAGAAATTGTTTATAAAGCAAGACCAATGATTCACGAATTTGGATATTATCTAATCGGTAAAGCGAAGTGAGCTGTCGCATGGTGATTTTAATTTAGCGAAATACTTTAAAAGCATTTCTTGATTGTTTGTTTGCTTGTTTGCTCAACAAGAGAGCTATGGAACTCATACAAATGAAATTTTAAATATTAATTGCACTTACATTTACATTAAATTTACAGTGCGGCAAATTTTATAAAAAATTTAACAGTCTGTGTAGAGAATTTACTGTTATTAACATTAACATTCTAAAAATAAAATTTATAAAGAGATCTTTTTAAAAGTGTTATGCATTTGAGCATAATTTATTGTGTAATTATATGTTGAACATGTTTTGTTAATTATTTGTTAACAAGCAAGAACATTACTAAATAAAGAAGAAAAATATATTTGGCTGATGTCAAATTTAGGATGCCCACCCCACCCAGATACTATTTGCTAATTTATGATACAAATAGATAATATGAAATTGTATAATTTCGTAATTTTGAAAACGTGTTCGATTTTTACCATTTTTATGACTTCTACACAGGCATTGTAGAATAATGGCCTTAATATTTTGTATAAAATTGTCCAGTTGTGCTTAAAAAAATAGACGTATTTTCAGTTTACGTTGAACAATATGAATGAACTTCTTCTTCTGCTTCTGACAAATATTTCGGTTTTTGCTACCAGGCATATCTACATCGATTCAGAATTGAATGCTGATCAAGTGTATATCTCTATCGAGTCTCTGACACTACCTTCTTGGGGGTTACAGATATAATGACAAAATTAGAATACTTTCATGATGATGGGTCTTATGTTTATGAAATGGAAATTTTTTTTTTCAGTTGAAATGTTAATAGACATGCAGATCGAATGGCAAAGTGACACACACAGACGAGCACAACGTGAGAGATAGGGAAAAGAGAGAGAGAGAGAATAAAGAGGGAGAACTACGTTCAGTTCAGTTTGTGTTAAGTCAATTCATTTCATTTTGATTCAATTTGAATCAAATCTTTTGAAACCTTGTTGAAACCTGTTTTGCATTGCACTTAGGCCAACAGGTTTGTTCATTTTATAATCATTTGAATTAATTGGCGGGTATATGCATATTTATTTATACAATAAGTTATTCACCTACATATTATTTGGACAGACATACTTAATGCAATATATTCCAAATTCAAAGCCCGCAAGAACAAACAAGAAGCGAATGAAAAAATGAAAAAATAAACAAGTACATGATTCATATTCAAATTTAGCTAAAGCAAAACTTTGAGTGCTTTTAACAACTAGGTATTATTTAAAGTCGAATGGAAGTGTTGTCGATCATTTAACATTTGAGATAGTTATAGTTAGTTGAATATTATGGCTAAAATAAACCTGGACAGTTGTTGTATTTTTTCACTTATAGTTTAACAGAAATGAGTAAACTAATTCAATTAACTCGAAGGTGCTTTTTTATTTTTTAAATTAATAGGGCCCCATGTATCTTGAACGGTACGACTTAATTTTAATATTAATCTGCATGCAAACGATGCGAATATTTCTATTAAAGTTAAAATCGATATCTCAGCCGGACTGGACTAGACTAGACCAGACCAGATCAGGCCAAACCAAATCAGATCACACCACATCAGACCCAACCAGATCAAATCAAACCAGACCATACCAGAGCAAACCAAACCAAACCAAAGCAGGCCAGATCAGATCAGATAACTGTAGATAACAAGAATGTGCAGACAGACAGACATACCTACCTAAATACATTCAGAATTTACATGCTGATCCAAAAATTTATGTCCATTCTTCTTTCTTGCGCAACAAAAATTTAAACTATTTTGTTTGGTGGATGTAAAATTGTTCGATATGGACTTGAACTGCATGTACTTATTTGTATGCAATTAATTAGGTGTGTAACGTACAGTAAGCATAATAATAATAATAATAATAAACAATAAAAAGCAATAACAATAATAACAACACTGATAACACAAACAATAACAACACTGATTTTATTGTATGTAAACTATTTAAAAGTCACTTTAAATGAAGAAAACTATTGTCATATATTTCTTTAATCGAAATGTGTGATAATAATAATAAAATAAAATTTAATATTTATTATTATTTACTTGAATGAATGAATATTGTATTACATATATTTATATACAAATCAGAATTTCAATAATAGAATAAATAATTGTACAATGAATGAATTTAATGTTTTTAGGATGATGAATACTTCAAAGAAATTACCTAGTGAGTTTTTTTTTTTTACATATTAAGCACTAACATAACTTGATGTAAAGTAACGTAACGTAAAATAAGTAAATTAGTGAAAAATGGCAGCGTCCGTTATTTGAAATGTTTTCCAAAAGGGACTTTCGATAGAACCCATCTAAAATTGTAAATTCGAGGGTGTTTTTAATATTTTTTTTTTTTTTTATAAAAAAAAAGCATTGTATGGGAAGAGATGGTTTTCACAAGGTTTATCTTCGAATCAAAACATGACTGTCTATAAAATTTCAAACGAAAATATACACTAAACTGGATTTTTTTTATGAAAGAGTTAACACCCTACTACTTATTAGAAAATGTTGCTATCTAAAAAACCTCGAATTCATATTCTAAATTTGTATACAGATTTTATAACCTTTAAGAATCATCTTCGTTTGAAAGCTTCTTGAATGAAGCGCGTGAAGTGAACATAAGAAAAGTTTTCTATGTGTGATTTTTGTGATCATTCGAGATTATTAAAACTCTCTAAATTATCATATGTCTAGAAAGAATTAATTAAAAAATTTTTCAATTAATGTAGAGTAATGGGCAAAAATAAACCGTAACGGAAAAAAAAATTTTTTTTTAAATTGATAAAAACGAAATACGCCGTCCGATAAATAGAGTTGATAGAATTAAGTCTCACATGCTGCATATTAAAAGTTTAAAATCAACAATTTAATAAATTTAATTATAAAAAGGAAAGAAGATAAAAAAGAAAACCAGAATGACAGATTACGCTGCTATTGAGATGGGTTCAGTCGACAAACCACCAAATCGTTTTCAAGTGAATCCGGTTAATTATAAAAATCAACAACAAAATGATAAAGCGAATCTAAAGAATGGAAATAGTCGTGCCAATGCCAATTCAGATGATGCTGTATCACATGAAGTGTATCGACGTTTAACTGGTACAGATGGTGAACCTATCGAAGATGATACATTCAATGATGATCCGACACAATTAAGAAAGTTATCACAACAACCGCCTCAAAAAAGGTAAACTAAGAGAGATTGATTTAGTCAAATCAAATCGAATGAAAAATTCAGAAACACTCCACTTTCGCTCACTTTTTTTTCCAATTTATCTATTTTTTTTAAATATCTTTTACTAAATTTTTTAATGTAATTTAATATATTTTTTGAGAAGGTATGGCGGCGTGCGCATATTAAAATTATGTTATTTTAATTTTCTATATTAAATTATTAGACAATCGATGAAAAGTAGTTTTCGTGATAAAGATAAACCATCACGTTTTAAAGATCATGCCACCACACGTTTTCAAGTTGAACCCCAAGCACACGATGATTCTGATGATTCGAATGATTCTAAAGATGATCGAGAATTATTGGAAAACGAATATGATACAAAATATGGGAAAAGTTTTCGACATTTTACAAGAGAAGCTTTACCCCGCTTAGATAATTATAGAAATATTATGTCCATACAAGCTGCCTATCGTCCTACTTTGGATGAATTACATAATGCAACCTTAACAACAAAAGTAAGCTCCACCAGTGTAAAATATTTAATTTTAGTATTTTCTTTTTAAAAATAATTCATAATGCTTTCAAAATGCTTTCAACGGCCTTTAAAGGTTTAAAAAGGCGACTCATGAAAAAGTGCATTTTAAAAGTGCTTTTTATGATTGACTTAGTTAATCTTAGTGATATGCCTTATCCAGATAAGTGTTGCGTAACCCAGTTGCCATGTCATTGAGCAGTTTGTAGTATAAGTGCGAATTGCAAGTCTAATTTTATATATGTCTTAGGTAATGAATTGTGGAATGGTCCGTGTTTTCAATAAATAGTTGCTCACTATTTGTTGTTGCTCTACCCCTAAAGCGTATACAGGTTTTAATGCATCACTCACGAAACAATTGGCAATTAAATGATTTTTTTTTTCAAATTTTATTTAATTTAATTACACTGGAATTCATATTGCATTGTTTTTGTTTACTTTGGGATTTTCCGTGTTTTTCTTTTTAAATTAAGCAATAAATTGATGTGTTTAACCCGCGTGAACCCAAAAAGATGAAAATTCTTTTAATTTGAAACTTAATTGATGCCAATAATTTTTAGTAATATCTTGCATTTAATTAATAATTAAAAAATGTATCGATTAAAAAGGAACTAGTAGTAGAAAATTTAAAAAATTTTTATTATTTAAAAATGCGATTTGAAAAATGTGTAAAGGCCTTAGAAAATATTCACATTTAATTTTGTTTTGTATAAAGTCCCTCTAAATATATTTATAAAGCCGCCCGCATATAAATATATTAGAAACGTATTTTCATAATTGTACAAATCATTGTTTCAGAATACTCATAGTTTGACTCGTGATTTAGATCCAGAAATGGGTAATATAATGAATAGTATTTTAAAATTTGGCTGGATTAAGGGGGTATTGGTACGTTGCTTATTAAATATATGGGGCGTTATGTTATTCTTACGTCTCAGTTGGGTAGTCGGCCAGGCTGGCATTTTGGAAGGTTTCATACTAATATTAACAACAACTGTTGTAACGAGCATTACAGCTCTGTCAATGTCAGCGATTAGCACGAATGGTGTTATCAAAGGCGGTGGGACATATTATATGATATCACGTTCTTTGGGTCCAGAATTTGGTGGTTCAATTGGTTTAATTTTTTCATTGGCAAATGCTGTAGCTTGCGCTATGTATGTTGTAGGTTTTTGTGAGTCAATGTTAGATTTATTGCGTTCATTTGATGCCCGTATTGTGGATGGTGGTATACAAGATGTACGAATTATTGGTAGTATAACAATTTTAATATTACTGATAATAGTTGTGGTGGGCATGGAATGGGAGGCTAAAGCCCAAATAGGTCTATTAGTTATTTTATTGGTGGCTATTGCTGATTTTATTATTGGTAGTATAATTGGTCCAAAGAGTGAATTGGAACGTGCCAAGGGCTTCATCGGCTATAATGCAACATTATTCAAGAACAATTTTTTTGCGGATTATCGCACGGAAAATGATTTCTTCTCAGTGTTTGCTATATTCTTTCCGGCTGCTACAGGTATATTGGCTGGTGCTAATATTTCCGGTGATTTAAAGGATCCACAAAAATCCATACCAAAAGGTACATTATTAGCCATTCTAATAACAACACTAACATATTTGGCAATGGTGTTAATGGCAGGAGCTACTGTAGCTCGAGATGCTACTGGTAATATTACGGATGTGGCAAATGGTTCTTTTGCTTTCTTGGATTGCTTACCAGGCGAGTGTCAATATGGTTTACAAAATTCTTTTCAAGTTATTGAATTAGTATCCGGCTTTGGTCCATTAATTTATGCTGGCTGTTTTGCTGCCACATTATCATCCGCTTTAGCTAGTTTAGTATCTGCTCCAAAAGTTTTTCAGGTAAGTTCATTCGTGATTTGAATTTTTTGATGAAGTGAGTGATTTTGTTAAAAATTTTAATTTTAATTTCCTTAAATAAAAGGCTTTGTGTAAAGATGAATTGTATCCGAAAATTGTTTGGTTCGCCAAAGGTTTTGGTAAAAATAATGAACCAGTTCGCGGTTATGTATTAACATTCATTATAGCTGTAGCATTCATTTTGATTGGAGAATTAAATCTAATCGCTCCACTAATATCAAATTTCTTTTTGGCCGCTTATATGTTAATCAATTTTAGTACATTTCATGCTAGTCTAGCCAAACCGGTGGGTTGGCGTCCCACATTTAAGGTATATAAATATTTCTTAATCTATTTAATTAATCTAATTAATACAATTTAGGTGAAATTACTTTGTTTTTAATTTAATGTACTTAAATATTTTTTTGTAAATTAATTTTTTTGTTGTAGTATTATAATATGTGGCTAAGTTTGGTGGGTGCCATATTATGCGTTGCTGTTATGTTTTTAATATCATGGGCTACCGCTTTAATTACATTTGCTGTAGTATTGGCATTGTACTTAATTGTGGCTTATCGCAAACCGATGTTAATTGGGGTTCAACAACTCAAGCTCAAACCTATAAAAATGCTTTAATGTCAGTTCAACAATTAAATAATGTGGAGGAGCATGTGAAAAATTATCGACCACAAATTTTGGTGTTAACCGGTTTACCCAATACACGCCCAATATTGGTCGATTTTGCTTATATGTTAACTAAAAATCTTTCGTTAATGGTATGCGGTCATGTGTTGCGTGGTTCAAGTGCCCAACGTTATCGTAATTATTTACAAGAACGAGCAAGTGCTTGGTTTCGTCGACATCGTGTTAAAGGTTTCTATTCATTAGTTGATGGTGAAGATTTTGAATCGGGTTCTAGAGCTTTAATGCAGGCGAGTTTTATTTCTTCTTTTTTTTATTTATTAATTTGTTTTATTTATTTTTCATATTTATTTAATGAAATTTTTTTTTTAATAGGCTTCAGGTATTGGCAAATTACGTCCGAATATATTGTTAATGGGTTATAAATCAGATTGGCAAACTTGTGAGCGTAAAGAATTGAATCAATATTTCAATGTTATGCATAAAGTAAGTGTGTTCCTTTCACTCTTTACTTAATCAATTAAAAAAGTACTTAATTGTAAAGTATTGGAAATTGCTCATTTTTATTTACTTTTATAATTTGAATGATATGAAACTTGGAAAGCTTCTGTTTGCAAAAAGAGTCTAATAAAAAGTCTGAGAAATATTATCGTTAGAAAATACTTATAAATTTATATAATTAATTTACATTTAAGGCATTAGATATGTACTTATCGGTAGCAATATTACGTGTACCAAATGGCTTGGATTATTCACAAATTTTGGGTGATGAGAGTTCTGCTCAAAAGAATATTTTAGATATAACTCGTAATCTACAAACTAACGAAAGTATTGCGGATTTACATTCTGTTGAGAGGAATGCTCAAATTGGTTTAAGCGGCAGCATGGATTCATTAAGTCGTAATGTATCTCAAGGTATGCGATTGAAAATAATATTTCATTATGTATAACATAAAGAAAAAAGTATACACAGTGATTCAAAAAAAAAAAAAAAAGAAAAGAAAATAAAGTAAATTGATTGACAAGCGTTTGTAAAATTTTTATTATATAGTGTGATGAAAATTTCAAAAAAAAAAAAGCAGGAGAAAATTTATAAGGAAAAATCCAGCATGATAAGTTTACTAATGCATAATTTTATCATATTAAGTAGATCATGCGACTTTAAGTTAATCGATGTAAACTGTTTTGATCGATATTAAAATACCGAAACGTATTAAATGGACTTTATTTTGAATTATTCAATTTCAACATTTCAAGCATGTTTCTTCTATTTGCCATTTTCTACTCCCAACCAAAGAAAAATTCCAAATTTTATGCAATTCATATTAATGGCACAATTCTAACTTAATTACTATTTAAATTCATTATTTTGCACTTACACACAAAAAAAAATAAATAAATAAAAAAAAAAAAAACAACTACCGCAACAAACTTGGCACCAACGTCATCTATGCTGCAATATAATATTCTTGCGATGTGTATGTGCATACATACACACACACACACACACACACACACACATAAATACATGTGTATATACATAAAACATTATTTGCTTGGATCTGAATGTCTTATGGTTACTACAGAGCATGGCTTAAAGTTAACTAAAGGTAAGCAAGCATGAAAAATATATCAAGTATTTTTATATTTTTTAATTTTTTTTTACTTTTATTCTCTTCTAATGAACTTCCTTTTTTTTTATTTTATGAATTCTTAAATGAATGTTTTTCTCTGGTTGTTTATAAAACAACAATATGTCTGTCTGTCCATTGTTAAGTTATTGTTGTATTTGTCAGTACGGAGGAAAATGTAATTTAAAAAATTAGAAAAAATAAAAGCATTAATTTTCAATATTAATAAGCTCCCCTAAGTATCAAATGAAATTATTCAGGCAGCATTTTGAAACAAAAATTAGTTTTACCTCAAGGGCCCGTCAAGTACACCTTACAGAAATTGATAGTTGATTTATTACAAATACATTTTACGAATTTATTTTTTCCTATTCAACTTATGAAACTTTAATTTTACTTTTACAATTAAGAAATAATAATTATAATTAATGAAATTCTGTAATACTTCGAATCCAACATTCTTGAAATACATGACTAAAGCATGACTTAGTTTAAAAAAAATCCAATTCTTTTAGAATTTAATGTAATGAAATTTTAGAATATTAATTCTCATATATAATACCTTCAAATATTTTCGTATTAATTTAATTAAGGATTTTTCATTTAGTTCAATTACTAAAATTTAATTATCGTAAAAATAAACCATTTGAATTTTTAATTTGAACTTGAATTTTATAAAGGCCTCTGCATAAGAAGCGTTCTTTTTCCTAGAATGCTAGTGCATGATAAAACAAAAACAACAACAACAAAGAATATGAAAGAAAGAAAAATTCATTAGTAATTTCGTATAAAAAAAAAAAATTGATATGCATTATTAAGAAAGTCCCACCATTTGTTAGCAAAAACCAAAATGAAGGAATGAAATTTCATGATTTAAACAAAGCAAAGAAATCAGTAGAAGTATCAGCTTATGTTTGAAAAATTGCATTTTCAATAATGATATAAAATATCATGATGTAAATTTCCTTAGGTTAAAATTGTCTTAATTGAATAAGATTTGAATTTATTTTAATTTTTTTAATATTGAATTATTTTTATTTCTTAGCTTCCAGTACAAGTGATTTATCATTTATGCCTGGCACTCAAGGCAAAGATATATCCGGTTTACCAGATCCCGCAGATCCCAAATCACAATTTTTGGTAAGCCCTTGTTTTTATTTAATATCTGTTTAATAATTTCATATTAAATTCTGAGTTTATATTATTTTTTTTTTATTTTATTTTATTTAATTTTATTTATTTATTATTATTATAATACAGACGAATTCTTTACGTAAATCTAAACAAAAGCATGACGATCCTTCTAGTTTATATAAAGGGCCTGGTGGTACTGAATTACCGAAAACAGTTTTAAATGAGTTAACGCAATTTACACGTAAACGTAGCCATGCAATTATTGATGTTTGGTGGTTATATGATGATGGCGGCTTAACATTACTTTTGCCATATATAATTAGTACAAGACGCACATGGCAATCATGCAAATTGAGGTTTGTACATAAAGCATATACTTGATATAATTAATTGGATATTTAATTACGTAATTTTACATACAAGACTTCTTTAGTCCGGATTAATGGAATTAGTCCTTATAAAATGCATTTTGTTACAAAATCTATTTGTTAAATTGTTCTAATTGATCTCTATTCCTTTTTTTTTTTTTTATTTGTTTGTTATTACATTGCAGAGTTTATGCATTGGCTAATAAACAAGATGAATTGGAATTTGAGCAACGTTCTATGGCCAGTTTATTATCAAAATTTCGTATTGATTATTCGGATCTTCAATTAATACCGGACATTACTAAAAAACCTCAAGAATCTTCCATACATTTCTTCAATGAACTGATTAAAGATTTCACGGTAATCGAGAAAGAAAATGATTCACCAAACAATACGCAACCATCAGTTAATGATGATGAAGGTTGGAGGATTACAAAAAATAAAAATAAATTTATTCATTAATATTTTTTATATAAAATGTAATTATTATAATTATTATTTTTATATATGTAGCGGCCATAAGTGAAGATGATTTAATAGCTGTACAAGATAAAACGAATCGTTATTTACGTTTACGGGAATATTTACTTGAACAATCGACAAAATCTGATTTGGTTGTAATGACATTGCCCATGCCACGTAAAAATATTGTTACAGCCCCATTATATTTGGCATGGTTAGAAAGTTTGAGTCGCGGTATGCCGCCATTCTTGTTCGTTCGTGGCAATCAAACTAGCGTACTAACATTCTATTCGTAATAATTTTATATATTTTTTGAAATTCTATTTTAAAATAAATGAAATTTAGATCACTAAAAATAAGCATTTTATAAAATTTATTGCATATTATATAAGAAGTATAAGCATTAAGAAGACATTAAGCATTTTTTTATTTAATTTTAATTTTTGTCCTTTTAAATAATTTTATATATTTCATTGTTTAATATGAAATTTTTATGTGTATTATAATTCTTGGCCCATTATTATTTGCTATAATTTTTTTTTCAAATAATTTTATATATATATTTCATTTTATTTTAATTATTAATCAAGACATTTTTTTTACAAATTTTTTTTATTATTTTATATGATTCGAAAAGCTGCAAAAAGTTATTCCTTTACAAATTATAATTAATTTTTTTTTTAAATTTTTATTTTATTTATTAAGACTATCAATTATTGAAATGAGGTAAAATATTTTATTAATTATAATTTTTTTTTGGCCCATTTTTTAACTTTTTAATTTTGATTATTACTTTTTCATTATATTCTTTGGTTTCAAGTTCATGTCCATTAAGCGTATTTTGTTGTGTGGTATTTTGCCTCACAATTATAATCAATTTTTAATTACTAATATAATTATAAATTATTTATTATTTGTGTAAGCATAAATAATTTTCTGTATATTTATAGCATATAATTCACTCCATGATCAATTTCTCAGCTCTGTTATATTTTAATCAATTAATTAATTAATTAATTATGTACTAAGCTTTAGAAAGACTCACGTTAATATGTTTTGAAACTTATTAACCACCTTTATGTTTAATATGATTTTAGATATTTAAACATTGACAAAAGTATTGCATACATGTTTTAGTTGTAAGTTAAATAAATAAATAAGAAAAGAGAAGCGATCGAAAAACAAAATAAAATAATACAAAATAATTTTAATAAAAATAAATAAACGAAAATGAGAAATCATTAAAACTTTTGTATTCATTTGAAAAAACCAAAATTAAAGCAAATCAAATTTCATTAATATATTTATTATATTGTAATGATTTTAAAAAGTTTTTATTCTAGAATTGAACAATTTCTTGGAAAGTTTAGCTTTGAATTTCTTTTCCATAAATTTCATAAATTCCTTCTAAAGTTTCAAAGTTAATAGTGTTCCTAAAAATGATAAAACGTACAAGTGCTTGACATAAATTTCAGTTTTAATGCATAATCACATTTGCTATTTTAAAAATAAGCAAAATTTTGAAAATCATTTCCAAATTTCATTTATCAATATATGCTAATCAAATTGCAAATGATTTAATTAAGCAAATATATATAAATTTTTAAAATTTATGTAAATTTTTTAGATTATGTGATAATGATTGCAAATATGTAATCATGAAAGAGATGGAAAAGTAATTAGTTGAAATTAGTAATTTCAAGTGATTTGTTATTAAAAACCCGTTTAATTATTTCAATAGAATACAAAATTTCCTTTTCATATTTATGAAATAATAATCCATAAAATGTTGTTCAATAAGTTTGCGTAGCTTTAATTTTTTAAAATTTCATTCTTTATTTGCATTTGCATTTCATTGAATATATTTGAAAAAAAAAAAAAAAGTTTTAAAATTAAAACTTTTATTTGACTGTATATAAAATTTGAAATACCCGTCACTCAAATATCATATTACGATTCAAGGCTTTCTTCAATTTCCTAATAGTAAATAGAAGCATATGCATAATAAATGGAGAAGATAAATAAGGAAAGTTCTTATTTATTATTATGGGCGATCATTTAGAATAATTTTCTGAATTAATTTACTTAATTAGCCATGCATAATTAAAATAATTAATCTATGAGTGTGTGTTCGCAAATTAGAATTCACTTTTTCACTTTTTATTTAAAAAAAAAAATAAGAAAACAATAAAAATTGTCTCAACATTTTTTTTTGTTTGAAAAAAAAAAAAAAGTTTAAATACATTTTTGAATCATTTTGTTGTAATACTTGAATGCTGATATTATAATGTTATTAAATAAAATGTTAAAAGTACTTGTCATGCATTTAGTTTGACAAAAAAAACAAACAAAAAAAAAATTGCCATAAAGGGGAAATACCATTAAGAGTTCAGACAATTAATAATTTAATTTCTATTATTAATCTTTTATAACAATTTAAAAAAAAAATACAACAATTTTTAAATGAAATTATGTTAATTAACTGTAATAATTAATATTATTATTAGAATAAGACGAATTAAATGAAAAGTAATAAACGTTCAATTGTGCAGCGTTTAATTTCAATGATTGTGCGCTTTACACAAAATACCAAAAGGGTTTAAATATCCAAGCGAATTATACAAGCAAATTTATTGTGAATTATAATTAGATTGAATGGATTAGATTGTAAATGTAAAGTACGACTAATACTTAACACAAATAATTAATTATTGATATTAAGAAAACAAAAAAAAAAATAAATAAATAAAAAAAATAAAGAAACAAAAAAAAAAAAAAGAGAAAAAATTGAACTAATACAACTAAGTTTGAGGAGAAATTGTTGGAGAACTTTTTAATGTTAATCATTTTGATAAACACTTAGTGTGAAATAGAAACGCGTTGTAGAATTTTGAAAAGCGCATTTTAAAATTTATTTCAAAAAAAAAAAAAAAATACAAACAAAAAGCCAAAAGAAAAACATATTTTCGTTTAATAAAAAATATATTTAAGTGGCTTTTTATTATGACAAATAAGGAAATGTTAATACAATTATTTATCATAGATTTGATAGATTTTCAAAATGAATAAAAAATGTGAATATTAAAGTGAATCAACTGGCTAAATTATATATAAAAAGAAAAAGCCTTTATGAAATTTAATTAAGTAATTAGAATGAATTTGACAGCATTAACAACTCTATTTCAATTAAATGCAAACAAAAAATTTATCAAATCTCTATTTAATTCAACACAAATTCAATTCAATTCAAGCATTAATATCTCGTCAAAAAATTTATTGAATATTAATACGGATTATTCAGTGCATTTTGATAATATAAATTCCAGTGGAAATATAAATAAAAATGTAACCATTTATATGGAACATGCTCCTCAATTAACTGTATCCACTATAATTAAAATTTATGTATTAATTTTAATGGCATTTGCCTCTTTGATCGGTAATTTGCTAACTTTATGGAACATTTATAAGACCCGAATAGCACGTTTGAATTCTCGACCAGTGGGCAGCGTTATTTATGCATTAATATTTCATTTATCTATTGCCGATTTATTGGTAACATTTTTTTGTATTATCGGTGAAGCTATCTGGTATTATACGGTACAATGGATGGCTAATGATTTTAGTTGTAGATCATTGAAATTATTACAAATGTTTAGTTTATATTTATCTACATACGTTTTGGTATTAATCGGTGTGGATCGTTGGATAGCAATTAAATATCCAATGAAATCTTTATATATGGGGAAACGTTATCAACGCTTCCTAATCGCCATTTATACATTAGCCACCTTTTTAAGTTTACCGCAGGTGAGAAAATATTGAATAACACAAAAAAAAAAAAAAATATTCAAAAAAGAAAAATTGAATTTCGATGGAAGTAAGTCTTCAGTCCCTGTTTCATAATTAATGGACATGCTTAATCTTTTCTAATCATTGTGGTAGATTTTGGATAAAACAACAGATATTTCTTAGTTTTAATTGTACTATGGGGCCATGTCTTTCGAACTATTTGGTCCACTTTTAATATTAAGCAGCCTGTAAAAATTTTCAATATTTCTATCACATTTGAATTTATATCTCAGTTTTGCGAACGGTAATATATTTAGAAGTTAGACCATGGTACGTATGAATAATTATGGACAGGTACGCACAGCTAGATCGATGCAAAATTTTATACTGATTAAGAATTTATATAACATATAACTTGGTGGTTCTATGACGCTAATTTTTTCGCTTAGTAGATATTTTAATAAAATAAATTCATCCTGTTAGCCTGATATGTCGAATCATCATGATCTGATAATAGTTCAAATAATTTGCATTTTCTTTCACTAAATTACGATTTGCATCTCAAATGCAAATCATAATTTAAAAAGTTATTTCATTCAAAAGATTGGCGGTATATTTATTTAGTCATTATATTTGTCACAACCAAAAGGAAGTGTTGGAAATCCTAACAAACTGTTTGTATTTTTGATCGGCATCAAATTTTGAATCGACTTAGGTACATCTATTTGTTTGTCTGGGCGTCCTTGTGTTGTTAAATACTCTCTTGGTCGAAAGATGTCATGTTCAAATTTGTCACAAATATCGGAAGTTCTTGCAGGCAGGTTGATATTAAAAATGGGCAAAATCGGTCAGAGGGCATGCCCACAATGTAAACTTATACCACCTCAGTTTCTTTTAAGCAAAATTTGATAATTTTCTTAATCATTATTTGCAAAGTGCGAAAGGTAGAAAGCTGAAATTTTGTACAAATAGTAAGGCCATTAACCTAAAATACCCTAAATACCTATCCAAAAATCGGGAAATCATGCAATATCCATAAGCGTACTCAATTTTTACATTTTTATATTTACAACTGAAACAGTGGACAACGGGCAGTGGACAACGGGCATGCATTATATTTGGCCCCAGCCAAATATAATTTTTATATTTGTTGCTTTTCCGTCTTTTGCCTAAATAGTTTTGTTAATTTTTTTTTTTTTTTTTTTTTATCAAGTTTTTCATATTTCATGTGGCGAAAGGCCCTTTCATAGAAGAATTTTATCAATGTGTTACACATGGTTTCTACACATCCAAATGGCAAGAACAAATGTATACGACAAGTACCTTAATATTTATTTTCATTTTGCCATTAATCATTATCGTATTTACATATATATCAACATTTAGTACAATACAAGCCAGTGAGAAAATGTTTCAAAATAAGAAATGGAGTTTACGCAATGATAATATTAATGATGATTGCAGTCAAACATTACAACGAGTCCAAGCGAATCGGCAACGTTTGCTGCATAAAGCTAAATTGAAATCTTTACGTATGTCAATTGTGATAATTATTGCTTTTGTTATATGTTGGACGCCGTACAATGTTATGATGATGATATTTATGTTTTGGAATCCTAATAAAATTGTTAGTGTAAAGCGACAACATCAAACAACAAAGTTATTTTTCTTTTGTTGTATTTAATAAAAAAAAAAAGAAATCTTTCTTAGGTGAGTGAACATTTACAATCTGCCATATTCTTTTTTGGCATGTCGAATAGTTTGGTAAATCCATTAATATATGGAGCATTTCATATTTATACGAAAAATAGAAGAAATGTCTTAAAAAGGAGGCCAATCAATAATTATAAAGTGAGCAACTTTAATGGGTAAGACTATAAAATTCTGTAAACTTATGATACAACTTTAAAACTTTATTCCAAATTTTTTTCTTTCCTTTTTTGTTTTTTTTTTTTTTTGTTTTGAAATATATTTATAATATTTTTTTTGTAGAAGAGATTATCGTAGAACAAAATCATCAATATTAACCGTCTCTACCGAACTTGATTGTTGTAATGATTATCAAATGAGAAGTTCGAAAAAATTGAATTATCAACAAAGCATTAGCATGATCGATCGATCTTCAGCAAATGTAATGAAAAATCCAGCAGCAGCTTCATCAACTCAGTCAATTCAGTTAGTTTAGTTAAATAAAAATAACTGAATAAAAAGTAATTATTCAGTTATGATTATCTTGTCATATTTGATTGAAGTAATTAAAATGTAATAGAAATTATTTTAGTAATATATCGATAATTATTAAACTTATAATAATAATAATAATATAGAATTAATCAAAATAAGTAAAATAATTCAATGTGATTCAATGATTTGTAGATGCAGGTGGCAAACTTTTGTAATACTCAATGTAATTTATTTAATTAAAATTATCATACACATTCAATATTCATATTATTTAGCAAAGGCAAAAAATGAGACATATTGACAACACTTGTTGTTGATAGTTTTGTATATATACACAAATGTATACAAATGTACATTGTTGCTAGTAAATTGAATCTGAATTGAATCTGTTTGCTATTTTTAAGCTTTATTTACTAATAAAAAAAAAAAGAAACCAATTTCATAAAACATAAATCCTGATATTTATTGATTGATATGCGATTACGAAGATAGTTTGACTAAAGCATGAAGTTAGTGGATGATTTCTGATTTCTGATTTTGCAATCACTTTACATCAACCTAATTCGATTCTATCTTACTTATGTCATAATGAAGCAGATTTTCTATAACATTAATCTAACTTGCCTTTAGTTTTACGAATAGTATTTTAATAATATTTTATCAATACATAAAATTAATAAAATTAAATTGAAAGATAATTTTATTACAGTTCAATGAAAGCTGATAATTGAAGAAATGCTTTTGAATTTATTACATGAAAAATTCAATATGCCATAGACTGATCAAACTATCCATATATTTATATTTGTCGATGAATTATTAATCGTTTTTAACACAGAAAATAAAAAAAAAACTCGTCAACTTGTTTTTCAATAATGCAGAAGTAAATCAAGTTTAATGTGAACATAGTATGAATATGTTAAATCCGACAATATTAAACGTTCTATACCATGACGCTTTTTTCAGAGGTTGTTGTGTTGAGATCTTGTTCGCATGAAACATAATTTTAAGAATTTTATTAAATCAAAAGTTTATTTATACAAATAGCATCAAGAATTTAAATCGCTTAATAATTCTGGCTTATTTGACATTGTTGCCACCACTTATCAACATGTTTAGCTTCATGTTTCTTTGTGTTTCTTAACATTACACAGGCATCTTTAAAAGTGCAATGATGTTTTTCTATTTTTATGAAACTTTTAATTGTTATTGCAAATTTGCAATAACAAATTATGCAAATTATGACTTAATTGAATTTTATATTCTATATAATGAGCATTTTTTCGATAAGACGCTATAGAAAGTGGAATTTACGGTGTAATGTTATTTCACGAGTTATTTGTAAAGAGAATATAAAGGAATGAGAAAGAGAACAAGATTAATTTTAATTGCTTGAATTGTACATTTCTCTTAATGCTTTTACATATGAAAATGTTTTCAAAATATTGTTGTTTTTCATACAGTGGATTTTCTGAAATTCCTCTTATTTCACCAACACCGGTTTACGTACACACTTATACATAAGAGCAACCTTTTCTTTGCTTTTAATTGTCACATTTAACTTAGAACAGTTCAAGTTTGTTATTAAAAATATAAAAACGTTTCAACAATGCCTGGACGGCACATTGAAGGACAATGCAAATATTTTAATATATTCACTTGGCTATTGATTGGAGCATTTTTATGTTGTTGTTTACCAATTATGGATTTACGTTATGCACCATCAAAGGCATATTTTATTGAAAATGACAACTTTTTAATATGGTTGGATGCTAAAAACGTTTGTCTTGAAAAGGGCATGCATTTATTTTCCATTGATAATGAAGAGGATTTTAATTTTTTGAAAAATTTCATACAAGAAAAATATCGTAAGTTTTTTTAGGCATTTTATAAAAAAATGCACATAAAATTACACTTTTGCGATGTTTAAAATGATTCGCTCTTAGGAGTAGAAATTTAAATTCTTTATTTTACGTTTCATGAATCTTTTTTATTCCATTTTTTTTGTTTTTTCTTTTTTTTTTTCTTTTTTTTTTTTTTTTTGGTAGAACGTTTATTACCATATTGGACTGGGGCATTTAAAGTGAATGTACATTTTATTGGAATGCTACTGGTGAATCTATAGCATATATACCATGGCATGAAAATGAACCGAATAATTCAAGTGGTAATGAAACGTGCATCCATACATGGGAAAATCATTTCGATTGGAATGATAATGATTGTATTGTTAAGTTACCATTTATATGTGAACAACGTTTATAAATATATATAAATATTTAATTTTTATAAATAAACAAAATACTTACAAGTGATTTCTTCTCTTTTGTTTGTTTTGTTATTCTTCATAAATCCGAAATGATTTATTTCTATTTTGATAAATTTTTTCGCAAATTTAACTTATAATCCTATGTATACATTTAGACATAGACGATTTGCAAAATTTTAAATATTATTTTCTACATTTCACTCACATTTTTCTTAGCTGATTTATCTTGTACTAATTATTGCTTCTTTACGTGCCGCATCTTGTAATAATTGTGTATCGACCTCATCGCCAGGTAATTGTACATAACGTACCACTGAGCCGCGTATAAAACAATTCTTTACCGATAACATGTGTGGATATTTTTCGGGATCGGTTACACTAATATCGGTTAATTTAATATTTAAATATTGATCGACAGAATGTAATGTACCGCAAACACTGCACATAAAATGGAAACAAAAATTTATGCAATTTATTATTTGCATTGTGTTACAAACTTAAAAAAAAAAACACACACACAGTTTACCTTAAATCATTTTTCAGTTCTACCACAACATCTTTGCCAACCAACGACTTAAAGAATGAGTAAAATAACATAATGTTATTATTAAAAAAGTTTTGTTGACAATAAAGAAGCTAAACGAATTAAATTAAATGGAAAAACTTTGCCGGCAATTTTTATGATTTTTATTTTCTTCACTTTATTTTATTGCCGATATATTGAAAAGATCAGCTGTTTGTAAACAAACATGAAGTTGGCTGTGCTTCCATACTTCCTCGCCTCTTTTACGGCATTTTACAATTTAAATAAATTTTTATCTGAAGTTTTTCATTTCATAAATTAAAGAATTTTCTATTTATTTAAAAAATTATTTATTTCAGTAACTTATCTTAAATGGGAATTTATAAGAAAATGTTTCGTAGAGTTGCCATTATTAAAGAATACATTACAAATAAACAATCATTATTAGAGAGATTATATAGATGCTAAATTTTCGTACTTAAGTAAACCAGTCTAAATTTGGACAAAAAAACACTCTCTTGTTTATTGGCGCAAATCGGAGAGAGTAAGAGATAGAGAATAGTAATTTTTATTTAGTAAAGTTGGCAATGACATTGTTAATTTGCCGTTAATTTAATAATTAATTTCAATAAGCTTTAAATAAATTTCGTTACTTACTTCGGCTTTCTTTATTTAAATTAATATTTCGTTGTATTTTCTCATCACAAAAGTACGCGAATATACTACACTGAAATATTTTTTAGGCTTTTGATATAAGAAATTACAATACGCAATTTAAGGCGAAAAAGATTTCACTGTAAATTTGTTTTATAGTTTCGTGGTTACTTTATTTATTGAATTGTAAATATTATAATTTGTAATAAATAAATAGTAACCGTTATAGTAAATATATAATTCTTTTCTCTCTTTACCTCGTAGTGCATAGAAAACTCTCATGACAGAAAATTTTAATATAAATCATGAAGTAATATCTTATATCTCAATTTGTTGGCAATTTGTGCACATAACATTGTTTATTTGTTCGTCTGTCTCTCTAATTTTGCTATATTTAAATTTGTTATGAAAGTACAAAATAAAACTTTAGAGATATTTATATGAATTTTAGTAAGCGATTATATTTCTTTCAGGAACACAATTGAGCAAGATGAAACAATTTGATGAAACTCGATATATGATAGTTACTTAAAATTTGATATAGTAAAGAGATGTGGTAAATTTCAGTTAGATTAGTCAATGTTTTGAAACCAGTGCCGAACGAAAATCATTCAAATCATTTAAAATCATTCAAAAATTCAAATTTTTTGTATTTAGTTTTTGTCCGCTCTGTTTATTCTTGACCTTCAAGTAACACTAAGCGAAGTGATGTAGGGTATTTATATATCGATCTCTAACGACATACGTACTTTTTTTACTTTTTTTTTTGCTCTCAAGCCGCCCATAATTTATATGAATACCAGGCGTACAAACTGAATAAAGTTCAGTTGAAAAATTTACTTTCAAAGTGTTTGGTGCTGAAATAAAAACAGAAAAATTTTAAAAAAATAATGAAAAATTAAATTAATTAAAATGAAATTAAATAAAGTCAAGTGTTAAATGAAAAAAAAACTGGGCTTTTAAGATTATTTTAAGATAATTAGAAGTAATAAAAAAAAAAAGAAAGACAAAAAAAAATGATTGTATCGGTTTTAAGGATTAAATTACTTTATATTATTTTTAAATTATTATGTGGGCGTTCTATGTTGTTGAAGGTTTTAGCTGAATATCCACGGCAATCAAAAATCATTGCCCAGGATGATGGCATTTTATTATTGGAAGCAGCCCTTGATGCCAACATAACATTTCGTTTAACTCCAACTTCGATGCTATTTTTGAATAATATTAATATAATAGAAAAGATAAGGCAATACATAACGCCCCTTGGAAATGATAAAAATAGGGAACATAAAGAAATTAATATAGAAGAATTACAACAAAATGTTCAATTGTTACAAGCAGATTTTGAAGAATGGATGAAAAGTTTGTCCATGCTGAATAATGATACGCAATCTTTTTTGCAAGTGCGTAAATTTCGTAGAATGTTGAATCGTATACGCCTTTTAAATGGCAAGTTGAGAGAAATTCAGCGTTATCTATTAAAAGATGAATGTGGAGAGAAGAGTACAGTTTGTGAAAATGGTGGTACTTGTTATGATGCATATAAAAATTTTTATTGCGAATGCCCCGAAGGTTGGATGGTCTGTTTAAAATTAAATTAAATTATGTTGGTTTTGTTGTTATTGTGATTGTATTAACAATTTTAGGGTAAAACATGTGGACAAGATGTGGATGAATGTTATAGCTTAGCTAATACGGAATTAGGTTGCCAAAATAATGCCAAATGTATAAATACACCGGGCAGTTATCGGTATTATACAAAATTCTAGGTTCTATTTTAGAAAATGAATGGATAATTTATTAAGATTTGATTTTATTATGCCAAATAGATGTATATGCGGTAAAGGATTTTCTGGTACCCATTGTCGCCTTCGCTCGAATGCTTGTCTTAGCAGTTCATCGGCGGAGTTATGTGATCATGGTATTTGTGTATCGTCTAATAATGATCTTGGTTATGTATGTCATTGTGATGCCGGTTGGACTAAGAATAACACTTTAGAAATAACTACTTCGGAGCCTTGTAATATGGATATTGATGAATGCCAGGAGTCGCATAATCCTTGTCACAGTGAATGCATAAATATGCCAGGTAGCTTTAAATGTGGTCCATGCCCTGTAGGCTACACTGGCAATGGTTTTGATTGTTATGATATTGATGAATGCGTCAGGGAGAATGGTGGTTGCAGTTTATTGCCCAAAGTTAGATGCATTAATACTGAGGTACATATTTTCAAATCTCTTAATTCTTATTGCAAAATATATTGCTTCATAATATAATCAATTTTTTATTATTTATAAATGTATGTATATAAAAAGGGGTCGTACGTTTGTGGTAATTGTCCAATTGGTTGGATGGGTGATGGGCACACATGTACACCAGTGCCATCAAATTCTTGCGATTCAGAGAAAATATGCCATCCTAAAGCTAAATGTGAATACATATCAGAGATTGCCACATGTACATGTCCTTTGGGTATGTTTGGTCATGGCTTTGGACCGGAAGGATGCCACAACAACACAATTACTGACCCATGTACAGGGCATATTTGTCAGGTATGCTAACATTACTGAGTAGAAATGATTTTAATGAATGCCACAATTTCATGGGACCCAATTTCTGATGGATAATGTAATTGCTTTTTTCGAAGAAGCTTTTAATGTGAATTGAACTATTTTTCTTATTCTTCTGTCTACATACGCAACCTTACATTCACCCCGTGTTTTTGTAGCCAAACTACTTGACTGAACTGTAGTAGTATATACGATTGCTATGTAAATCTAAAGACCAAAAGGGTTTAAAAGGGTTTGGATGGAAATCGGTACAAAATTACGTGAAACGTGTTACCAAAAACATGCACTTATTTTTTAATTTTTAGAATAATGGTAGTTGCTTGGTTAATGGTCGCGGCACTAATTGCTTTTGTCCAGATGGTTATTCAGGAGCATTGTGTGAAATATCTGATGGATGCCACCCCAATCCATGCCAAAATAATGGCACGTGTAAACCATTATTTAATAAAAAATATCGTTGTAGTTGCTTACGTGGCACAACAGGTCGACATTGCGAAACTCTACGATTTGTTTGTGGCTTGGTGATTTATCGCAATGAAGGCATTTTACATTATCCTACGATAGATGAGAGTTATTTTTATGAAAATAATGAACGTTGTGCTTGGATTATACGTACTTTGCCTGGTAAAATATTAAATATAACATTTACTGGCTTTGATTTGGAAGTATCTAATAATTGTAATCATGATTGGTTGCAAATACATGATGGACCTTCGATGGCTACACATTTAATTGGAAGATTTTGTGGCAAATCATTACCATTTAATGGCACATTTATATCTTCGCAAGAACAATTATTCTTTTGGTTTCGTTCAGACAATGCCACAACCGGTAAAGGGTTTAACATGACATGGGTATCTCAAGATTATATTTGCGGTAATATGAATATATCGTTGAATGCAAATGAAGATGGTATTCTCAACTCGACCGGTTATCCGGGTAAATCAGCTCCTAATAGAAGATGCGAATGGCAATTAAAAGCTCCTTATGGTTACCGGTTCGTCTTACGCATATTTGAAGTAAATTTAGGAGGATTAACAAATTGTACTGGGGATAAATTAGAGGTGAGGAATTCTTTAATGACTTTTGTGATATAAAAAGTAATATTTGATGGATTTCACAGATATATGATGGAACTATTGATAATCAATTGTTAATAGAGAAATTTTGCCAAACTGCATTACCCAAGCCCATACGTTCATCATCCAATCGAGTGTATATATACTTTTATGTGGATAATATTGGTCGTGATAGTTCATTTCAGTTGCACTATGAAGTTGAGTCAGCTGTACCCCATTGTGGCAACATATACACCGATTCCTCTGGAATAATTCAGGGGGCAACAGATCAACTTGTCTGTCAATATCTAATAAAGCAACCATATGGCATACAAATTAGTTTAACATTTTTAAAATATCATCTACACGAGGTGGAAAATTGTGCATTACAAATGTTAGAAATATATGATGGACCTGATGATGAACATCCACTATTACTAAGACATTGCAGTAAACTTAGTCCAGCAAGTGTGGTAATATCTAAAAGTAATTATATGTTTATACGTTATAGAAATATTCTGCATCACCCGGATAATGAACCAGAATTTGTAGCGAAATATATTCGAGGTATTTAATTTGTCGCCTCTATTCGCATAAAAAGCAATATTGATTAATTTAATATTTTTAGCATGTGACTTAACATATCAAGGAGATTATCCCAGACGGATTATTACACCTAATTATCCTCAACCATATTTGGATAATATTAATTGTAAGTTTACTATAATTGGACCACCGGATGTTGTGATAATAGCAAATATAACAGATTTCGATATAAGTGAGTCTATTGCATTACTAAAATCAGATGATAATATCATAACATCCATAACTGATGAATCCTTAACTTATGTGGATGTAAGTTCATAAATTTCTTGTTTAAATTTTCTTAAAAAATAATAATTTAAAAAAAAAAAAACCCCCCCAGTTCTTTTTATCGAAAACGACAAAGAGACGTTTTTACACGAGCACATCACCATTACATTTAATTTCGGAACGTAATATTATGACAATTATATTTCATGCCACTAAAAATCAACGTCATGCTCGGGGCTTACAAATTGAATACATATTTGAGAAATTAATTTGCGGTGGTATTTATACGGAAAATCAAACATATTTTGAGCATTTCTCTATTGATCTGCATCCATCAGATGAGCCGAATGGAGAAGAAACTGATTACATAACAAATAATTATTGTGAATGGATTATAGAAGCTCCATTGGGAAAATATATACAATTAGCGTTATACTATAATCCAATAATCTCACCAATAGGAACGAATCTTCTTGTATATGGAAACGATTATGAAACTCAAAAACAAGACTTACTTTTTAAGTATGTTTTTAAAGTTTAATCTTTCTTCCTTTTTATACTTTAAATTCACTCTCTTTTCTTATTTTTCTTTCTATTCTATTTGGACTTGAAGTCTAACGAATCTTTACCATTTTAATGAGACATTTCTTTATAATGCTTTAACAATAAAAGCACCAATGATATCTCAGCATTCAATACGAGGCGATTATACTTTTTTGAATTCATTCGAAAGTATTATGGATAAATTGCACTAAAAATTACATATAATTTTTTCATGAATTTTTTTTTATTAGATTGCGGTGGAGAATTGACAGCTCGTTGGGGTATTATTAAATCACCTGGTTGGCCTCGTTCATATCCAGCTAATTCTACATGCAACTGGTTAATAAAAGCTCCCATTGGCCATAACATTGAATTACAAATACAAAATTTTACTTTAGAACCCTCTTGTTTGGGTGATATCTTGGAAATCAGGTTTGCATTGTAATTAAAATAGATTTATCAATAATTGAGAGATTATATTTTTTAGAAATGGTTTTACTGCCAATTCACCTTTAATTGGAAGTTATTGCGGCTCTAATATACCAAAACGTATCATATCATATGCTAATAGTTTATATTTACATTTTGCAAGTGATGATTTTATAGAAGGCAAAGGTTTCCATATAAATTGGCAACAGACCTCTATTGGTTGTGGTGGTACATTAACATCATTTACTGGATCCATACACTCACCAATACCGTATGAGCAAGTACCAGAAGATATGTTTAAACATATAGTTGGTGATGTTGATAAAATAGAGGATGAAGAATGTAGTTGGAAGATTATTATTGCACAAGGCTCGACAATAGAATTAAATCTATTTAGTCCGAATGCAAAGATTGAACAATTATGTAAACAGAAAGCTTTAAGAATTTATGATGGTCCAACAGCACTTAGCACTTTAATGGAATTTAATTGTACATTGTATGAACGTAGTAATAATAATATTAAATTTCATTCGAGTGGTAATCAAATTTTAGTTCATTTCACTATGCATCGTAAATTAAATCAAGAGCATTTACAATTTATATTGAATTATATTGGCCATTGTATGGGAATTATTGATAGACCTCAAGGCATTATAGAATCACCAAATTTTCCAGATTTTTATCCAGAGAATCAATATTGCCAATGGGATATACGGGGTGGCTTAAATAATAAAATTGAATTACATTTTTCCCATTTAAGTTTGGCCAATGAGTATAATCCATCTTGTGATAATGATTATTTAGAAATTGTGGACATGGAGAATGATGATATTTTAAGAAAAGAGAAATTTTGTACACTCCCCTATAAACCATTCATAACTGATGGTAATCGTTTAATTTTGAAATTTGTAAGTGATTTCTCTGGTACTGAGGCAGGTTTCCGTGCTGAATTTGTGCGACAAAATTGTGGTAGATATTTATATAAAGATAAAGGCGACATTGAATCACCATCGGCTCCATTTAGTGTTGGTATGGATTGTGAATGGTATATAGAAGGACAGCCTGGTACAAAAATCCATTTAAATTTGAAAGAATTACATTTACAATCGGAAAGTGTAGAGTGCACAGAGAATTTTTTACTTATAGCTGAAACAAAAAATTCAACAATACCGCTATTGAAAGAATGTCAAACGGAAAAACATTACTCTTGGCACCTCAATTCACCCAGTCATCGATTGTATATACATTTTCGTACTAATGCCAAACGTACTCGTAAATATTTTCTCGCTACCTATAATACCGAACAATTGCCTTGCGGTGGCCTTCATTTAAGTAGCAGCGGTTACATAACTTCACCAAATTATCCCAAAATATATGAAAATGAGATCAAATGTACTTGGCGTATCACTGTTCCTATGAATTATGGTATCGAAATAAAATTTGACATATTTGAGCATCGTACAGAATCTTGCAATGATACGTCTTTAACTATGCTCTCATCATTCGGTAATATCAAGTATAAGTTTTGTGGTAATCAGATGCCACCATTGCAACATGTTCATCAATCAACTATTAAAATAATTTATATGATATCTAATTCGAGTGGTGTTGGAGGTAGATTCCTTTTACATTTTCGTAAACAATGTGGCGGTAATTTAACTGATAATGTTATGGGTACATTGTTGGCTAAGGCAAATGAGGAATGTATCTGGAATGTAAATATACCAGAAGGTAATGTTAATCGTAATACATATCCGAACTTTTGTCAAGCATAAAATTTATGTGGGGTAACACAAATGGTGTTCTTAAAGGAAGGGCGCTGCATAAATTTTTTAGATTTAATTTTTTAGATTTAAAATAGGTTTACTAGGGTACTGTTTTTGTGATGCTGCGCATAATGAAATGGAATAGGGTTTCAGGCAGGCCTACATTTATTATACACATCGACTAAGAGTTCTTTTCAACTTTGAATTCGTTTTATGAAATATTTATTTGGGGCGTTTTTTTTTTTTTTTGGTTTCTTAACACGCAGGTGGCCACTTCCTAATTACAATACAACATATGGATTGTTTTTGCCAGCGCAGCCGGTTGAATGGTATTTGCGACAATGGTTTAGGGGTAAATTTATTTAAACTTTTATTTAGCTTATTAATGAAAAATGAAATTATTCGCTCAATTGTCTTTTCTTGAAATTTAGTTTAAGGAGAATCAATTTAATGATATAGATATGGGCAACTTTACTTTATATTATTGCGAAAAGCCTCATACTAATCTAATATTTACAGTATCAAAATTAATCATATATGCACATAATATAAATCTTCAAGCTGAGTATTCATTGAATCAAGAATATTGTGGCGGAACTTTAACATCATTACGTGGTATATTGACATCACCCATGCATCCTGCTTCATATCCTAGTAATATTGAATGTATATGGACAATACAGGCTAACAAAGGGAATAGCATACAATTAATAACAGAATTTATTGATATAGCTAATTCGGAGCATTGTAATTTAGACTTTTTAGAGATACGTACATCACAAGTTGGCCCCTTAATTGGCGTATATTGTGGTGAAAATAAACCTGATAATATTTTAGAATCATTCGAAATGATATATATAAAGTTTCGTAGTGTTGCTGGCAGTACTGGTAATGGATTTAAATTATTCTGGAATTATAGTAAGAGAAATTTTTAGTTGCCATATCTAATGAAGTATACAAGAAATAAAATGAAGAAGATTAAAATCTCTCTCTAAATGTAGAATATTCAAATGAAATTATCGAGAAGACAAATGGCATTATAGAGGCACCACCATTACCAGCAGCTCGCTATGAAGAACAAATTTTTACATGGCGTATTATGGTAGATAGAAATAAGACTATCAATATAAAATTTCATCAATGTACTGAAGGCTTAAAGGTAATCATTTCCCTTTCAATTGTATTCAATTTCCCGGTAACATATAGCATTTTTTTTTTCAAAGATGTATGACGGTTATGATAATACAGCATTAGAGGTGGCAATACAAAGTGAACCGGATTGGTTTTTTACATCCAGTAGTAATGTACTTTATTTAGAAACGGCGAATGATCATTTGGAGTATTTCAGTTTACAATGGAATAGTACAGATCGTTATCAAGATATTAATACTGATACGGATTATAATAAAGACTGCTTCCATGAATTTGTTTTAACAAGCAATGACATTATGAATATATCATCTCCGGGTTATCCTTTTGGTTATGCAAATAATTTAAAATGTTTGTGGCAATTCAAAGCAGCTCATACAACTGAACATATAGTTCTGGCAGTTTACGATGTCAAATTAGAGGCGTATAATGGTTGTGATGTTGATTATATACGCATCTCAATTTCAGTGTATCCACAAGGACCGTGGCATGAAGTTTTACGTTTATGTAATGAAATCTCAAATCATACGAAGAAACCCATACGTGTTATACATGGTACACCCCACCTTAGAATTGAATTTCTAACAGATGCTACAATTAATAATACTGGATTCACATCTAAGGTATATTCAATATGTGGCTCAAATTTAACTGATTTAGTTGGATTCATATCACCCCAAATGAAATGGTTTTCTTATCAATCAACAATCTGTTGGTGGCATATTGATATAGAAAAGGTATCACATTTTATTCAACTAGAGTTAACTTATCCATGGAATGCATCAAAATATGATGCCGCTTGTAATTCCTATGCATTAATTTATGATGGTGTAGATGAACATGCTGCATTATTAGGCCCAGGTAAAATATGTAGCAATCAGAAGAGTACAAAATTATTGTTACAATCCAGTACACATCATGTAACAATAAAATATAACCTTGAACGTTCCTTTAGTGAACCTTTAAGTCTATGGAATTTAACATATCGCGCTATATCTGAATGTAATGGCCATATGAAATTAACAGATGAAGTAAATGAAATGAATATAACCACACCGAATTATCCGAATGTGCCTCATACAAATACCGATTGCCATTGGATTGTTACTGCACCAGCTGATCATACAATCCAAGTGAAATTTATTGATCGTTTCAGCTTAAATTCACGCTATTGCAATGAAGAATTTGTTGAATTATTTGATGGTTCTACAGAATTATCACCAAGTATGGGAAAATATTGTAAACGTCCACCAGAATTACATACATCAGGCAACCAATTACATATACATTATATTACAACAATAGCAGAACCTCGTTCCGGTTTTCGATTGCATCTAAGTATTAGCCGTTGCGGTGGTATTTATACAAATAGCGAACGAGGTTATATCACATCTTTAGGTTATCCAGCATCAAATGCTTATCCATCATATAGTCAATGTGATTATTACATAAATATACCCTCAAATATGGATATAAGTTTAAAATTTAAAGATTTACATATTCCATATAATCCACGACATGCGAATGCTTCTGATTATATTATTATATCAACAATTAGAGAAGATATCGCGAATAATCCATCACCATTTATTTTATATGGCAATGTAACACAATTACCCTCATATGACATTGATTCGAATCGTGTAAAAATCAGTTTCATTACATTCGCCAAAAAAAATGGTAATTATCGTGGCTTTAAAATTGAATATGAATCAATGAAAATATTTCGCGATTGTCATTACATAACATTTACACCGGGTGTTATAATACAAGTAAAATTTCCGCGTCAAACTCTTTACAATTATAGATATTGTACATGGAAAATTATTGCTGGCCGAAAGCAACGTGTCCGATTAGAATTTTTAAATATGCAAAATTTAAAAAATTTAAATTTAACCAAGTAAGTTGAAAACAATTTTGAATAAATTTCACTTTTCTATATAAGACCACTATAAATTATTCTTATTTTTTTTTTTTTTTTTTTTTTATTTCTCTACCTCTAATTTAGGCCACCCATATTTAAAGTGTACGATAATCATTATTTTACAGATGAAATTATAAGCTTTGATGCCAATACATATAATGATAGTATCGTTATACGATCAACTCATAATTTATTGATGATACAAGTTAGTATACCAAAAAATCAAAGATCATTGCCAAATATACAATTCCGTTATAATTTCGATGAGTTATCACCATGTCCAGCCGATATTCTATTAGATGATATTAATGGTGTAATATCTTTAAATGATAAACAAAATAATGATTTTGCAAAAAATTTCTATTGCCGTTTAAAATTTTATATTAACATCAATGAAACTTTAATATTAATTATAAATAAATTTCAAGTGTATCATATAAATAATCGTACACATTTCATATCACCATTAATTATACAAGATCTAAGAGGACCACAAAATTATCATGATAATATAACTAATCTTCAAATACCATTAATATTATCTACAGTACGTACCGGTTTTATAACAATATCGAGTAATAAAAATTGGCATATTCGAGAATTATATATGAAATATCAACGTTATCCTTGTGGTGGTGTAAAAACAATTGATACTAATTTAATTATCAATTATCCTCAATTACCATATTTAGCCAATAAAGAATTGTTATGTGTATGGACAATAGAGACATTTTCTTCATATTCATCAAATTCTATACCTTTATTAATGGGTAATTTCAGTTTTGGCGATACATGTGAACATGAATATTTAGAAATTTATTTGGGCTGGTTGGGTCAACGTAAACCATACATCATTTTATGCCGTGATAATGCTGATAATTTTAAATCAATCAATTTAACTTATGATTATAATCGTATCATTTATAAATCTTTAAGTTATCAGCCAGATGCTAATAATTTTAATTTAATGGTTGACAATATAATAAATTGTGGCAGTGAATTTATGATTGATATTCATGGTCGTAAATTGGAAATAACTAAAAAATTATATACGAATAATTTATCTTGTATTTGGGATATACGTTCAAAGCCCGGTTTATATATAAAATTAAGATTTATAGGACGTTTCTTTATTGAAGATTCCCCGAATTGTACCAAAGATTATTTAGAAGTGAGACGTTTTTATGATAATCTATGGTGGCCAGATGTACGTTTCTGTGGCCGTGATGTCTTACGTGAATACAATACAACAGAGAATCATTTAAAATTATTTTTTTATACTAATGAAGCTATCACTGGTGATGGTTTTACTATCGATATTATAGCCGATTGTATTGTCACGTTCAATGTGACCAATGAGATTCAAACTATACAAAATATACGTATGAGCAACACATTTACATCACTAGATGTTTTTAGTGGCACTTTACAACAATGCGAATATACATTTGTAGCGAATCGTACAAATGTTTTATTTAGTGTACGTTTACATATCGATTCTACACCTTATCCACATTATAATATTAATAAATGTTTATGGGGTAAGTTCTTTATAACAAAACTGAACAAAGACAACTCTGAGCAAACAACAGAGTCACAATGTATGGAGGATTTTGAAATTCGTGCCTATCGCTATGTCCGTATAAAATATCGTGCCACCATTTCAATACCTTTCACTATTGAATTCTCATATGAAACATGTGGCGGTAATATAACTCAACCAAGCATATTACAATCTCAAAGAGGTTCACAAAATGATCATTTATATGTCCATAATATGCAATGTTTATGGTTTATTATTGCACCAGATGATCATTTTATTGGTATATATTTTCATTATTTTGATATGGAATCGAATGCAGATTATGTAAGCATATTTAATGGTCATACAACACAATTTGAAGAAGAAAATCGTTTAGCTAAACTCAGTGGTAATTTAACATTAGATCCACCAATTGTTTTAATTGATGCCCATAAAGCTACAATGCTTGCCGTTTCGGATGATACTGTGACTGCAAGAGGTTTTCAAGCCACCATAAAATTCTTTCGTAATTGTAATGAGCGTATTACTTTAACGGAGGCCAATACACCGGCTACATTAATGCGTAATTTCAAAATTAATGATACCACGGATTATTTATGCCATTATCGTATACGAGCAATTAAAGGTTATCGCATCTTTCTTAAAATTAAACGTTTACAATTGAATACAAATAATGAGGAATGTAATTCTATGAATTGTACAAGTACATGCAATTATTTAGAAATATTCGATAGTTTGATAGTTAAAGAAGTTAGTATGGGTAAATTGTGCTCCACAAATTTATATGCTGGCAATATAACTTTTATCAGTTCATATGAGGATATTACGATCATATTTAAAGCATCAAAATTTGGACAATATAATTTTGAGATAATGCTATTTATAGAAAAATCATGGTGTTTTGCCACAACCTCATATGAATTAAGCTCTACAGAGGTGAGTGTAGAAGGATGCCTAATAAAATGTTCTGATAATGTTACAATCGTAATAAATAATTTTTATTTAATTTTTTTTTGGATATTTTTTTTCATTAAATTAGGAATATACATTACATTTCCCTTTAAATAATTTGGAAAATTATCCAGCTAGCATATATTGTAAATGGCATTTTAAAAGAGGTGGAAGGCAAAGGCAACAAATTCAAATCAATTATTTGAGAATGCAAAATAGTTCACAAGTTACGGGAAAATGTTTAGATTATTTACAAATAACAACATCTTCGGTAACTTTTACAAAACATGCATTCATTTCATTTAATTTTCATTGAGGGAAATATCAAGGAAAATTTGATTTAGAATAATGGGAAAATTTTACATAAAAGGAAAGAAAGATATTAGAAAAATCCATAAATATGCAATCTCATAAAGATGGAAGAGAATATGAATTAATTCAAATGGAAATGTACAATTTTCTAAAAAAAAAAAAAAAAAAAATCCTTCAACAACATACTTTAGAACAATTTACGTCGAATCCGAAATGCTAAAATTTACAATTTCAATACTCAATTTTTTATACTCTACTAGCATTTATGATATTGTGCATGGGCGGGTGAACATTATACCCAGAAGTTTCTAAAATACTCCATTCAACCGATCCATTATACCGATCGACTCTGAATCATTTTCTATTTAAATGTAAGTCTATGTGTCCGTCTGTCTATACTCTCTCCATGTAAATTTGTTGTGAAATTACAAAGCTTAACTCCGATGTTATTTGAACGAAATTTTGGTATGTAGGCATGGTTTAATCCAAGACATCCATTATTACGTTCAGATCCCTTACATTTTGCACAGAATTTTCCTATGGAATAATACCTACAATTCTGGCTGCATCTATATAAAAATTAAGTGTTGGCTCTCATCGACCACAATCTTCTTTAATTGATCTATATTAATCAAATTTTATTTATATTTATACATTTTTATTAGACATCAACAACATTATGCGGCTACTTAAATAATTATACCATACCAATGCTAAGTTCAGAAGTGGAGCTGACATTTTATAGTGATGATACAATAGAAGACAAAGGTTTTGATTTAACTATAACACCGCTACATTGTAAGATCCATCTTTGTTCGATAAATTTCGATTAAAAATTAAAATTATTCATTTCAATGATTTTTCTTAATTATCCATTTGTATTATCCAGTGTGTAATAAAGTTTATACAAGTTTAAATGGTTGGATTTTCTATAATCGGCCCATTTCAAAAGAGTGCAATAATATTATTAAAGTTTCAAAAGAATATCGTCTCAATATCTATGCGGATTATATGTTATTTAATAGTGGAAATTGTTCGAGTAGATATTTTAAAGTGAGTACTTTAAAGCAAGATCAAAAGGTGTGAAGAAGAGTGAAAAAAAAAATTTTTAATTAATAGATCGATTTATGTCAAATTTCTTTTATACGAAATCCAATTATGGTGTCAGGCATGCTGACCAATTTATAAGATATTAAATTTCTCTTGATATTATTTTTTATATCACAATAATTCTCTTACTCAAACTAATCTTTTTCACAACTTATGATTTATTTATTATTTATTTGAATTTTTATTAATTCGTTTCATTTCAATGAAATTAATGTTATTTCAGATATTGGATTATTATAGTAATGAAACTATTTGGGATGATTGTGATAATTCTTATAGATATCAAACATTTTATACAAATTCAAGTGCGTTGCACGTTTTAATGAATGATTTAATCTCTTCTCGTTTATCGTATGTGGCCAGTGAACGATCATTACCCTTAGGTTGTGGTGGTAAAATGTCTACCACGAAAGGTCTATTTAAAAATCCATTCTATAATGATCGTAACTATTCGAATTGTACTTGGGAGATTCAAGTGCCCACAAACAATCGCATCAAATTATATTTTGAGGGTAAGTTGAAGGAACTTTAAATGTAAGAAATGAAAATATTACCTGAGCGATATCTGAAATAAGTTGGGCATACAATACACCTCTCCTAAATGCACTCACGAAAAATTTAATTCGATTTACATTGCCAATTTTAATTTGATTCATGTTCAAGTTGTCCACTGACAAATTGATCACAACTCTCTTTTTTAAAATTTTATTTATTTTAATTTTTACTATAAATTTGATTTCTTTAGATTTCAATATGGGCGTAACGAATAACTGTCAATGGGATAATGTAAAAATTATTGAGGTTATGCCGAATAATATTGAAAAATTAACGCAAACCCTTTGCGGCAATACTGTACCAAGTGATTATATCTCCGAAAGTAATTATTTGATTATTATAGCAAATAAATCACCAAATTTCGATGGTACCGGTTGGCGTATATCGTATAATATACATGATGGTTAATTATGATTTCAAAAAATTTCATATAATTTTTCATTTTCATTTTTATTATTTTGTATTTTTTTAATGTTTGGTTTTTCTTTTTTTTTTTTGATTTTTGATTTTTGTATTTGTAATCATTTATTTATAACTAGATCTATAATAAATTTACCAATAAATATGATTCTTTTCTGATTTGCCTCATTCTCTTATTCATTTACTTTTCCATTTTGCTTTTCTACAATTCATTTAAAATCGTATTTTACATTGTAAAAAATAATTATATTACAGAATTTCTTTTTTTCTTTAAAAAAGTATAATTTAAATTTTTAGGGAAAATATGCATCATTTTATACGCTGCACCATATTTGACTTATTTCAAAACGCAATAAGCCACATTTTTGATGAGACCAATGAATTCTGTAATTGAGTGAATTTCAGTTTGTCCAACCGTCCGTCCATTTGATAATTGGCCAACTTTGATGAGACCAATGAAGTCTGTAATTGAGTGAATTTCAGTTTGTCCAACCGTCCGTCCATTTGATGATTGGCCAACTTTGATGAGACCAATGAATTCTGTAATTGAGTGAATTTCAGTTTGTCCAACCGTCCGTCCATTTGATGATTGGCCATCTTTGATGAGACCAATGAATTCTGTAATTGAGTGAATTTCATTGGAATTTCAGTTTGTCTAACCGTCCGTCCATTTGATGATTGGCCCATAACGAGTTATACAGTTTAACCCAAACACGAACTTTATTATTAAAACTGCTTAAAATCGTATAATTTTTAGGATAATTTAAAAAAAGAGACATAAAGTGAATTTGCATAATATTGATAAGGATTGACTGATAAGGAAGGCAAAGGAAGTCTTTGGTCTTTAACAAAATTTCTCTGCAAATTTTTAGATTAAAATGGATCATTTTTCACATTTTTCGAAAATTAAGATATTACATTTTTTTAATATTTTACTCAGTTTACAATGACGTTTCAATTAATTTAGAGAAAATGGTGTAGTGTATTCAAAAGTCGTCACATTCATTAACGACTATAATTTTTCTTTTCACTTATTTAACAATTATTTTAATAAAATTTTTTTTGTATCTTTCAATATGAGAATAAATCGTAAAAATTGTGACGAAAATTTTTCAAAGGATAATATTTATATTTATATTTATATATTATATTTATATACATACATATAAACAATATATTAATATTTTATAACTCTTTGGTATCTTATGAATTCTACTTATATATATTTTGTGGTATAATATAAAATATAATAAAATTGCCACCAGTTGCATTTTATTGTTGAATAAATCTAGTAAATTCGTTTCGGGTTTTTAATTTTTTCTTTTTGTTTTTTTATACAAATAACTAACCACCTAACAAAAATTCAAACTGTTTATTCATTTCATTGAAATGTTTGTAACAACCAAAAAAAAAAAAAAAAAAAAAAAATAGAAGTGTTAGAGATTGTTGAATGAGATGCGTATTAGAGATTGGAGCTTTAAATTTGAATTTGAAATTGAAATTTTGGTGCCTTTGTTTTCTTTGATTAGGCCTCCGAGAGAAAAGTTAATCAAATTAGTTCATATGACACGCCTACAATTGGAATCACTTAAATGAGAACCCTGCAATATTTTTTCTCAATTTTCCTTATTGCTTAGAAACAGAGATCTGCTGAAAAATTTCTCAAATATTTCAAAATTGCTGGAATCTTAAAATGTTCATTCGAAAATAATCATTCTAAAAGTCACACTTCCTCACAACATTCTTATATCTTACATTTCTATTTATAAATTATAAAAGTGCTAGTGGAAAAAATGCCGTAAATTTATTTGTACTTTGCGTTTTGTGAATTTTGATAAAAGTCGGCTGGGCTCATTAACTTTAAAGCGATGTCTAAATAAGTGTTGGATAAGAAAGTGTTTACTTCAGGCAAATTTTCTTATTGATTTTTTGATTTGAAACTATTTATTTATAAATATTTATTTAATCATCATTTTATCATCGCGTAGAGAGAATTATTTATGGACAAACAATAATTTTCAAGTTATTTCTTTATATGACAAAATTGAAATATTATTTAGAATTATCCTGTTGAATGGATACTTGGATTACACATGTATTAGGTTGTTTAATAAGTTAATGGTACATAACTTTTCTGTTTATTTTATTTTCAAATTTTCTACTCCAAGAATTTCTACTTATTGAACTTTCTGAAAACTTTTTGAGAACTTTTTAAAACATATGAATAATCTAACTTAATAAAGCGCTTAAATAATTCGAAAATTTTCTTTACGATTTATCATTTCGATTATCATTAATTATTGAAATTTTGAAAGTTGATATTTATGAATTTACAAAATTTTTCCCATGATGAAAATTAATTAAATGTCACCTTGAAAATATGAATTTTGCATAAGATATAATTTATCAATTGGATTTGCTAGATGACTATTTAAATTGGCTAATATTTCATGGTCTAAACAATGCTGATTATAATTCTGTTGCTGATGATGATGTTGAGAATTATTTATACTATGATTATGATTATGATGATGATGATGACCTGATGATCCCGTTGATTGTAATTCTAAATTGTTAAGCGATAGAGAATCTGTATCATCATCTAAATGATCAAAATTGCTACCATCCAATGATAAATCTGAACTGCAAAAGCTATCATTTGAATTATTTTGATAATCTAAAAAAAAAAAAAGATAAAAAATTAATAAAGATTTTGTATTTTGTGAATTAGTTAAGGAAGTTTAGAAAAAATTAACAATTTACCATCTGGCGAAAATGGCATATTGGGATTTAAGGGTTGACTGGTGAAATTATTATCCAAACCTAAATAATTATTATTAATTTGATCTCCAACCACAATTGAGCCATTGCTATCATATTTATTTCCATTCTTCTCCAATTTATCTTTATCTTTATGCTCCATGGTATTATTGCTGTGGTTGCTGTTGTTGCTGTTGTTGTTATTTGTATTATTATTACTATTATTATTATTATTGTTGTTGTTGTTGTTGTTGTTATTGCTATTATTAAGTTTAGCTTTGCGTTGTATTTTCTTCATTTTAGCTCTTTGATTTTGAAACCACACTTGAACCACGCGCACCGATAAGCCAGTATCTTTGGCTAAAGCCTCGCGCACTTTACGGCATGGTTTTGGTGATTGCTCAAATGATAATTTAAATTGTTTTCTTTGCTGGGATGTGAGTATTGTGCGTGGTCGTTTCGGTCCACGTCTACCATCACGCGGTCTCATCATCAAATCATCTTCATCTAAACCTAAATAGCCGCAATGATGAGCAGCAGCAGCAGCAGCAGCAGCGGCCGCAGCAGCCGTGGCAAAATAAATTTCATTTTCTAGATCATGACGGAAGCATAAAATTTGCCCTTCGCGCAACATAAATTGTTCACCTTTCAGTAAGGGCGAACGGCAGGCTACACATACAAAACAAGCCAAGTGATATATTAAATTGTTCAATGGACGCATTACCATATCATGAGGCAAAATGGGTAGACAGCAGGCTGTACATTTATAACCGAATAATCTACATTTAAAAAAATAAAATCAAATGATATAATTTAGAAAATTGGTTGTTTTTTTTTGGGGAGGGGGGGGGGGGGAGGGGGCTGTTTTACAATACCTATCATAATCCATTTTACAATAAAGTTTTCCATTCCGCAAGTAGCAGGTTCGATAGAGTTGTATGCCACAAAAGCAACAAGCTAAACAATTTTCATGCCAATTTGTATCGCCAACATTCATGAAGAAACGATCATGAATTTTATGGCCACAACCTTCACATATCTCACAATTCCTTTCACATTTTATTTGATCATTTGATATTTCTAAAATTCATAAAAAGATAAATTTCGATTAATTAGAAAATGGACAAGTTTTGTAAAAATCTTATAATAATTAATTGCTTTTAGGTCCTCACAAAATTTCGTATCATTTAATCGCAAAATTGTGAGTTAAAGTTTTCGAATTCCATTAACAATTTTAAGATAATTTTTCATGTTGATACGGTACGTCACGAAAAATTTTATAAAAAAGCTTTGCCGCTTCAAATCTATATTTGGTAAAAATGGAGTTTTATGTAAAAGAATCAAAACAAATGAATAGAATTCAGTTGTTAATGGAACAACTCTTGATAGGAAAATTCGCATGTAGAACTTTACAGATTTTAAGGCTTTAGAAATTATTATTACTAAATGTTCTGAATGTATAAGATCTTTTAGAATGATAGCGAGTTCTATTCGGTTAAAAATACACTACAACGGCCCATTAAAATCAGCCTTAACGCAGAAATGAATGTTGCAAGGTAATTTAAAAGCACCTAACTTATCTTTATTCTAAATAAATCAGATATTCGAAATTTTAATAATTTATTTTGAATATTTTCTCTCTTCATTTACGGCAAAAGGATTTCTACTGAAAATTTTTGCCACATAATTTTATCCACATAAATCGCCATTATTTGTTACTTGTCTTGATAGCTTAAAAAAATAACAAGATATAACCAAATCGAAGAATGATGATGATGATGATATGATGATGATGATTATAAGTATTATTAGGCATTCAAATGAAAGGAAATAAAGCATCAAAGATACAAGAGAATATAACGCAAATGTTACCAATGACTTGATAATATTTATTGAATTTTATTCGCACAATAAAATTGCTAAGCAAACTTTACTTTATATTTTGGATGCAGCGAAAAGGCAAAATTGCAGGGAACTCACTTTTCCCATTTACACTTTTATACATATAAATACATAACAAATAAAAAAAAAAAATAGGAAGCATAAAACCCAATTTAAATCAACTTTAGCAAAAAGTCTTATAAGGCTTTACTTTAATAAAACTGTTCATGAGATGGTTTTTTTTTCACCCTCTTTGTTGGAAAACCAAAAACGATGAAAAAAAGGAATTTATGTTTGGCTAGGGCAAAATTTTGGATATACTTCCAACCATACATCCTGATATTATGATTCAGAACCTGTTGTAGTTTTTTTTGAATCAATTGAAAACGTAAATGTATAATGTAAAATTTATAATTTCATGTCCCGTAGACATGACCCATTTGCTTGATTTTACGACAGATACTCTAGACCAATAACCTTATCACTTGTGCAAAATTTTAGCTTTTTATCTTATGGAGTTATGGTTTCCAAGTAATGAACAACTACCCATTAAATTTTGCTTAAGAATTTTTGCTGAAGTATTCTCAATTTATATTGCGATATGGGCGTGTCTTTTGAATGATTGTACGAATTTCCAATATCAAACTGCTTGAAAAAACTTACTATGTTCTTAGCAAATTTGAGGTCCGTATCTCTTTTTTCGCAACCGGTAGACAGACGGACAGACAAACTTATCTAAATCGTTTCAGCATTTGATGCCGTTCAAAGCATAAAGAATGTATTTTGTAAGATCTTAAACGCTTTCTTTTGTGCGTTACAAACATAATGGTAAAATGAATATGTTCCCAAATTCTGGATGGTGGGTATAAAAAAAAGAAAAGAAAAACGACAAAACAGAAAACAAGCACATTTTTCACCACATTTCATGTGTATAACAGAAGCTTAACATCTAAAATGTTAGCTCAAGAGCATTTTAGTACTTTTTTATGATTTATGTATAAAATTTTTGTAAAGCAAAAAAATTATGCCTTAAATGACACCGTCAACCGTGAAATTATGAATATTTTAATTTATAAGGACTATTTTAATCAAATATCATCTAAAACTTAAGCTATAAATCGAATTTTTACAATGACTTTTGGAAAATCGAACATTTTACATATGAGGAATGATTTCATCACGAATTTGCCATTGAGATTGTTTGGGTAGTTACTGGAATGCCCATGTGGCGAACGATTACTGCTTCAAACTTATTTATAGGCTTAACATGATTCCATTTCGCGGTCTAGATTCGTTCTAAACTAGACCAAGAAATATTAAGAAGACTTTGGCATTGCATCAAAATGTAAACGCAAGATGTAATATGAATTTTGGATTGTCACTTGAGGATGATTCCATAAACAGCGATACATGTTAATTTTAAAGCAAAAGAGGGAATTTCTTGGCCAATATGAAAGCTGAACAATGTCCTTGTATGCTTTTGTGAAAGAATATATTTAAAATAGTACAATTAAGAAGGTCTAAGAATGAATCATTTTGGAAAATGATTCAACTAGAATCATTTTTACCATAAATCACCTTAGAATTGCTTATTTAAGCAAATGATTAGATTTCTGATACATTTATACAATTTTGATATAAATTCTTTTTTTATTGTTATTAAATTAAAATTTTTTTTGCAAAATTCATACTTGTCCACTTGATTGATGATTTTCTGTTTATAGTAATTGATAATTTTGTTGGGTGTTATTGATTGCTTGCTAAGGCATAATCGGAATTTAAAGTCAATTCAACTTGATTATGGATCTACCTAGAAATGTTTATTAAAGGAATAATAAATTTATAATAAAAAAAATAATAATAAATTATAATGACATTTATCAATTATACGTGACGTATTAAATACCGCGATAACAATTTCATGTAATTTTTTTTTTGAATAGCTTTTTTTTTTTTGCTTTAAATTCCTTTCACTTTTCAATCAGCTAATTATGCATTTTCATTTAATGTGGAATCCTGATTTTTTAGTTAGATTTGCTTTCCTTTATTTTTTGGGTAAATAGTTGTCTGAAGATTTATTTTCTAATTTACAAAACATTCAAAGGGTCTGAGAGAATTTACCAATTCCAAAGGCACTTACAAAATTGCTCTTAGTATTCATAGCAATAATTCAGAAAAAAATCGTATAAACAAATAAATAGTTAAATAATTTGATTGCACTAATCAATTAAATTATAATTTTCGATTCAAAGAAAAATCAATTTTTTATGATAAAATAGATGATTTAATAATTGTCCTTCAAAAATTTCTACTTAAACGATTCACAACTTAAAATAAAATATCAAAATTTAATAAAGATTTTACATGTATTTTTCAATGAATTCGATCAAACGAGAAATGTTTATTAATTAATTTTTTTCATTTTTTCAAAATTTCTTTTTAAAAGTTAATTTAAAGATGATCTGGGTTTCTAAGAGAAAAGAGTTCAGACAAGGTACCTGCAGAGTTCACATTTAAAGCAGCGTTAATAAATTTTTAATTTATGGACTCAACAATAAACCATTGAATCATAAATCTAAAGTTAAGGGAAAGCAGGACAAATACTTTAGCCTTTTTACAGAACGCTGTCAATTGAATTTCATAATGTAAAGAAAATTTGTAGCATATGAAAGCACTTGAAAGTTCCTCATCACTATTCTATATTTTGCTTTACTTACGACTTTTATCTTTTATGGAAAGAGCTTTCTATGAATGAAAAAAAAAAAAAATGAGTACGAAAATTCAATAGATAGAAATTGAGCATTGAAGAAGCAGATCGAACGGCAGCGATGTAATTTACTTATATTTAAAATGTAGGTATGTAATATTTGTATATAACTTGAGTATACAAGAGAAATATTACAAAAGAGAGAAATATGATAAAAAGCAAAAATAGAGAAAAATTCTCAAGATATTTGAACTTTACTCATTTTTACTTTCTTTGCACTTTAAGAAATCAATAAAACACTAAAGAAAATCAGTATAAAATAAAACAAAAAACAAAATGATGTTTGCTTGAAATGAAATTTATGCTTTACAAATTTTCTCTGCTTCTAGTTTTAGATTTAATATTAAATAGATGCATCAAAAACGTTTTATTAAGCATATTTGAAAATTGTGATTATTATGAAAATTTTTTATTATGCAGCTTAATTATAAAATTGGCCAAGCCTAGTGTTTTTATTCTCCTACACAAGGCAAATCTTTGCATCTCATCTATGCATCTCTACTTTGCATAAATATTAATACAAATGATGCAATCAATGAACAATTTTGTTATAATTTTAAAGTACTATCTTCCTATCATATTCTCTTTCTCTCTCTCCTCTCTCGCGCACACATCCATTTCCCTTTATTCACTGAGACAAAATGATAAAGTCTGTTTTTCAAGCAATATCAAAGAAAATTGCAAACGTTCCTACGGAGTCTAGAAGAAATTATTCTGCCCTACAGCAAATTTGTAGGACAATTTTAAAAGTCCAAAAATCTCTTTACATGGATTTATTTCAGGACTGTCCATTATATTTTTTGTACATCTAAACTACATGCCTACAAGATACATTCCCGAGATATTTAAAGCTTAGGGCGTGTCTTAATTACAAGTGGTGTCCTATTGAAAATTGACAGACTTGTGATATTTTTTTGAGACTAAAATTTGTTATTCTTACATTTTTAGTAAAAATTTCTGGAATTTAAAGCAGAATTCCCTTTTTTTAAATGGGAAATTTGTTTTATTAGAATTCTTCTTACAAAACGATTTATACAAATTCTTTGAAATTTTTTACTCTAAAAAAAAATTTTCAAACATTTTACGTTACAATGTAGAGCATTTTAATGGCGATTTGAATCAACAATAAAATTTTTTATTTATATAAAAATCGCTTGCTTTTATAAAATTTTACTTTTGTTAGTCGATTACATTAAATCAATGGAGATTATTTGTTGCGGAAAATATTGTCCAATAAAAATATAACAGTAATAAAAAATGTTTTTGGAAATTTGTGCCTTAATATTAATTGCATTCTATGCATTATATCGTTGGTTGGTCAAAAATTTAAATTATTTTCATAAACGTGGCATTCCATATAGAGGATTCAAGCAATTATTTGATGATACATTAAATTTATTATTGAAACGCAAATCATTTTTCTCTATTACATCGGAAATTTATAATAGTTTTGATAGCAAGTACGTAATAAATATATTTACACAAAGATCAATTAAGTGTTTATTATGAAATTGTTCTTGTTTTGTTTTTTTATCAATTAGAAGGCACTTTGTTAATGTCAAGTACAAGTTCTACATTTTCCCCATTAAAGACATTGAATTTTATTATTAAGAATGCGTGAGTTACATAAATCTCTTTAACCCAAAATTTCTCTGATAGTTTTGTGAAAATAAAAAAATTTACTAAAAGATATTCGTTAAAAATATCATTAATAAATTACTAAGTTTTAGGGTTTAGGTTTTAAAAAAAAATAAAAATGCTTAAAATTGTTAGATTTTCTCCAAAGTATTTCATTTCGATTTATCCTCAAGTTTTCAATACTGAAATTAAGAAGTTACAGAATTATTTAAATTTTTGCATCAAGTAAAATGGTTAGTACAAATAATCTTAATAATTTAAACACCAAGACCATAATTCGTAAGTTGAAATTATCGAAGTGAAATTGTGCATAAAACTGCCTGTTGGAAAAAGTATTTGGCATTCAGGAAAGAAGTAAATTTTAGGAGAAAAATCTTCAAATGTGTAAATATAAAAGTTCTTATTGAAGTTTCTGGAGTTAGAGCTTTACAAATTTATATTGTGTGGCTTCCCTTGTTCTCTTATTCGTAGCTACTTTGGGTCCTAAAAGTTCTTCTAAATATCACCCAGAGATTTGGGGTACATTCACTTTGTCATTCTACAAGGAAGCGTTTGAGATCGTATAAAGTAAAAACTTTCTTCTTAAACGACTTAGATATGTCTGTCTGTCTGTTCGTCTGCATGTCTATCTGTTGTAAATATTTCCCTGATCGTAACATTTGAAAAATTGAGCTTAAATTTGGCAGATTAAGATTGAAGATGGTTCAAATCTACCAAAAAAAAAAACACGCCCACAGTGCAAAATAAATTGAGAACACCTCATTTGGGAGTTTTTTGTTCATTACTTGGAAACTTTAAGTGCAAAAGATAGAAAGTCAAAATTTTGTACAAATAGTAAGGCCATTAGTCTGCAATAGCTATCAAAAAATCAGTCACATCTATTACGCCTACGTGACATTACATGAAACCAAATTTTAATTTTCTTATCTTAACGTTTTCAATTTACGTCTAAACAATTGAAGCAGATTGTGTATCACAATATCATGGTGTTTTGGGTGGTGGGTATCCAAGATTTGGCCCCAGCCAAATGTAATTTTCTTACTTGTTATAAATACAAAATAATTGTAATGTTGTAATGTTTTATAATAAATTATTCCATCTGTTTGAATTTTACGTAGAGTATGCGGAATATTTAATCAATTAAGGCCGATTATCATGATACGTGATCCGGAATTGATACAACAAATCACTATAAAAGATTTTGAACATTTCGTGAATCATGCATCCACATTTGGCAATGAAAATGATAAAGATAATTTATTCGGTTCGGCATTATTTTTGTTAAAAAATGAACGTTGGCGTAACATGCGTAATACTTTAAGTCCAGCATTCACTGGCAACAAATTACGTTTAATGTTTCAATTAATGGCTAAAGTGGCAAATGAGACGATAACATATTTAAAAGAATATCATCAGCAACATGAAAACGGCAACAATGAAAATAATAATCGTGAAATTTTAATTGATATGAAAGATTTTGTTACACGTTACACAAATGATGTTATAGCATCTACAGCGTTCGGTTTAGAAGTGAATTCGTTCAAATATAAAAATAATGAATTCTATTTGGCTGGCAAGAAATTAACACATTTCACATTATGGCAAAATATAAAATTCTTCCTCATTGTTTTTATGGAAAAAATTGTTAAACGATTTAAAGTGGATATATTTGATAAGAAGACACAAAAATATTTTAAAAATTTAGTTTTGGATACCATGAAATATCGCCAAAAGCATAATATATTCAGACCAGATATAATAAATCTGTTAATGGAAGCCAAAGGTCTTGAAATGAATGGTGGCATTAAAAATGATATTAAATTAGCAAAAAATTATGAATGGAGTGATAATGAAATAGTCGCTCAATGCTTTAGTTTCTTTTTTGCTGGTTTTGATACAACGGCCACATTAATATGTTTTATCGTTCAGGAAATCATGCAAAATCCAGATGTCCAAGAGAAATTATATGAGGAAGTTCAAAATGTTGAAGCAGAACTCACAGAAAATTGTATAACTTATGAGACATTATTAAAGATGAATTATTTAGATATGGTTCTTATGGAAACATTACGTAAATGGACACCGGGCTTCATTCTGGATCGTGTTTGTACAAAAGACATTAAATATGAATTAGATGATGGCATGATATTAGATTTTAAAATTGGTGATTGTCTATGGATACCATGTGCTGGTCTACACAATGATCCCAAATATTTTCCAAATCCAACAAAATTCGATCCGGAACGTTTTAATGAGAAGAACAAGCATAATATAAAGCCATGTACTTTTATGCCATTTGGTAGTGGTCCCAGAATTTGCATTGGTATAAGTTGATCCATTTTTGAAAGATTCATTAAAGTGTACTACACCGCTTGAGAAACAGAACTTAATAGGTTTATAGGGGCCGATCTTTTTTATTTTTTATAGATCGAGTCAATAAAACTTTCTGAATCGATTTGTTATTAAATGAAAATTCGCAAGATATTTTACCGACATTTGGATGATGGATTCGCAGTTTGCAAAAAGCGGTTTTAGGAATTCAACATGAGTTAGAATTAAACGATTTCTCCAAAACATTTCTCATATTTATATATATAGAAAATTGCTTTTTAAAAACCAAAATCCGTTCTTAGTAAATATTTCACATAAATTGAATAGATTAATCAAATTTATAGCAAATTGTTCAATATTTTGGAACTTTTCTTAGAAAATGATGCGCTTTATTGCCTTGACTTTTAAATTATATAAAACAAAGCGGTGTAGTGTATTTAAAAGTCGCCTCTGATCGACCATTTTTTATTTGTTTTTATTTTAGTTTTAATTCTTTTTAAATAAAAATATACTTTTTTGTAGCTTCGCGTTTTGCTCAACTGGAAGCAAAAGTTTTGATCTATTACATTTTACGAAGCTTTAATGTGGAATACGATGCAAAAAATTGTATAACTTCAGCAGATTTAGTTGATCGAGCTTTTCAAATAGCACCAAGAAAAGGCTTTTGCTTTAAATTTGTACCAAGAAATTAATCATTTAAAATAACGCTTTTTTTTTTGCTTTGTGTGTTTTATAATAATTAAGGCCTTATACAAAAAATTCTATAAAAATTTATAAATAAAAATTCATGAAGTTTCATTAAAATTATTCAAAGTACTTTAGAAATTGCCAAATAACAATGTTGCTTCTACTTTAAAATGAAAAGAGTGTTAGATAATTTCATTGTATGTATGTAGATACGTATGTATCTAAATATGCACAAATAATTGTTGTCATTATTTTGGAGAAGAAAAAATGCTTTTGTTTACACAATTTTATTGCGCTCTTTTATAATTTTATGCAAACGGCAAAAATTTTTATTACGAAATTCAGATGTATACTTTAAAGATGAAAATTCATTTGTGAAAATATAAAATATTAATTGAAATGGAATCATTATTACAAGGTGCATGTAAAGTCACTTAAAAAGTTCATTTGAGAATAATGCAATAGCATCTTACAAGCCATTTAAAAATTCAATACTTTTTAAAAGTTGTTTTAGGTTTATTATGCAAAATCTTCCAAATATTTCAAATATTTCAATTCTTTCTAATGGTCAAGTTGTTCCCTTGTGATATTTTAAAATCCATAGATGAATTTTCTAAAAGCGAAGAAGCCAATATTTTCTTAGTTTTCTTAGTTTTCTTAATTTTATATATTATATATAAAATTATGTTGTTGCTGCTTAAAAAATATGCACATATAAAGTTTTAAATATTTTTATAATCAAATATTACAATTTTCATAAAACAATCAAAATCTTTCGATACTTAAATGAAATTATGTAAAAATAGTGATCTAAAGCATTCTTGTTCTTTCTGTTATATCTGTTTCTCAAATCAACTTAAAAATGGAATCTTAAAAGAGAAATTTTTAAAAATCTTTCTTTCCATAAAAGTTATTTTTTATATTTTTCTAAAAATCCAAATTATTAATGGAAATTGATTCATGAATTTTAATTTGTGAATAATTTTAATTCAAAAAAATTGAATGGAATATTTAATTAAATTCAAAATGGTTTGAAAGATAAATTAAGCTGGCATCAAGTTCTTGATGGAATTCTTAAGGTTTCTACAATTTCTAAACAATTCATGCTTTATTTGCTTCTCAGTCAACTCAACTTCAATGTAAAACATATCCCTTGATTTTCTTCAGCCATCATAATAATCAGGAATTTTAGATAAAAATAATTAAAATAAAGATAAGAAAATATCATTTTTCACTTTCTGTTAATATTTATTGAATTTTATAAGATTTTGTAAAATTTTGGAAATGATTTTCTAGAGAACTAAGTTTTACAGATAAGAAAGATCGTTGTTGTCCTTTTTAGGGAGAGCTTCAAATTAAAATTAACTTTTAAAGCTTTCTCATGTTTTTGTTTTTTTTTTAAGAAATTAGAATGGCCCTTCAAAGATTTATCAAAACTAATGGACTTATGGTAAATTTAAACTTAAAATATCGAGTTAAGAAAATCGAAGAAAGTATATGAAAGAAAACGATTTATAAAAATTTTTCTTAAAATGAAATCCAATAACAATAACAATCTAAGTTTGCGATGCATGATAAAAGAAAAACTCTTCGAAAAATATTTTAACTTTATTAAAAGTGCAAATTTTTAAAGGTAAACAACAACAAAATACCGTTGCCGACACCAATCAAAAATATTTTCAAAGTTTGCTCTCTTCTTGCTTCACATTTTTTTTTTGTTCTATTTTATGTGTTTTATTATTTTGAAAATGGAAAGGAAAACAAAAGTTAAATAACCAATAACTAACAGCAACTAACAGTAGCAATAATAACAACAACAATAATAATAACAATAACAATAGCAACAGCAATAACACTAACAATGAGTTTAAAACAAAAACTGAAATCTTGAAAACTTTAAATAGTTTTTAAATTTCATTTGTTTAAAGATGAAAATGTTTCCATCTAAATATTTATCTGGCGCCAATCTCTTTATAATTCTTTCCATGTTGCTTATTTCTTTTCTTTTTTTAATAAAAAGTAAACTAAAAAAGAAAAAAATGTAGTAAAAAGGGGGAAAAAAGTACAAAATCTTAAGCTGAATAAAATATTTAGCTCTTAATTCATATTTCTACAACTTTTGCATCTACTTTTTTTTCTTTTGTTTATACTTCTCCAATTTCATTAAATTGCTATTTTTGTGTTATTATTAGTGAATTATATTACAACAATAAAAATAGCAACAACAATTTTAATTCTTCTTTTTTAAATGCATAGATAAAATACCTGAAGGTGAAAATTTTTTGTAGAAAATCTGAAAAACTTTTCATAACTTACATTTTGGAACATCAATTATTGTTATAACTATAAATATAACAACAACAACAACAGCAGCAGCAATAATAATAATAAAAACAACCATATACACAATGATAATAAAAACAAGGCAAAGAAGCAAAAAAAGAAGAGGAAGCAGAAAAATAAGCATTATGTAAAGAAAAGGACAAAAAAAACAGAAAAGAAAAGAAACGAAAAGAGAAGAAAAAATTATTACAATAAATGATAAAAGCATTAGCAGTGCACGAAGATGCCATTACAGAAAGTCGTGAGTAAGAAGAAGAGGAAGAGATAGCATTAAAGTGATTACAAAAATTGCTCTCTTAATGTCTGGTGAAAGTCTGAAATGTACAAAGAAAACAAAAAAAAAGAAGAAGAAGAAGAACGAAAGAAGCATAAAATGGCAACAATTTGCATGCTTCATAAAATAAATGAACACAAAAAAAAGAAAGAAGATAAACTGGATGTTTGTGTGTGTATTTGTGTGTGTGATGAAATTATACTTTCATTCTTGTGTGTTTGCCTGTCTCTTTCTCTGTCTCTGTCTATGTTTATGTCTCTGCCTTTTTTCTCATATACATACGTACACACATACATATATACACCTACACACGCACACCTACATTAACTGACACATTAACCGAGTAATTTAAACTTAAAAGTTCTGGTGTTTTTTTTTCATTTGTTTTCAGTGATTGTTAAAAGTGCCAAAGAAGAACAGAGAGAGAAGACAAAGCATTGAGATAAAGATAGAATGAGATAAATAGAAAAAGAGAAATGCTGAAGGTGATTGAAATAATTGGTTGCTGATTGGAAGGTTGCATACCTAAAGGTTGGATGTTGGATGAAAATTGTGAAGCAAGCGTTAACGCAGCTTTTAAAATTTTCAAACTGAAATGTTAGACAATTAGACGTTGACTGAAATGGTTCGGGAATGTGTAAAACTTGATTGACATAGAAAATGCAACAGAGTGTGTGCAAGAAAATGCGAAAGAGAGTGTGGTGAGTGATGGTAGGGGAGAAGGGAGAGAGAGAAAGAGAAAGAATGTGATAGCAACATTTAGATCTTACCTGAACGTCCTTTATAATCATTAAGGCGTTTTATTGTTATTGGTCTTGTAGTTGTTGTTGTTGTTGCTACTGCAGTAGTTGCTACTCCTGTTGCTCCTAATGCTGCTGTAGCAGTAGCAGCATCTAAATATGAAGATGTAATTTTAGTTGTTGTTATTGCTGGCATTGCAATAATTGCTGCTGTAGTTGATTGTGTTGACAATGCTGTTGTTGCTTCCGCTGCTGCTGCTGCTGACGATATTAACGATAAACATTTTGTTGTTGCCATTGTTGCTGATGTTGCTACTGCTGCTGCAGATGTTGCTGATAAAGCAACTGCAGCATTTACCGATATTGTTGCTTTTGTTGTTGCTGTTGTTGCTATTGTTGTTGTTGTTGTTGCTGCTGCTGTTGCTGCTATTCTCGTATCGCCTATTTTAATTTTATTAAACATATTTTGTTTATTATCAATAAAATTGTTATTGTTGTTGTTGTTGCTATTATTATCCATGTTGTTGTTGTTGTGTTGCTGTTATTATTATTAATGGCATTATGACACATGTGATTTATGAGATTTTTAATATTATTATTATTATTATTATATATTATTGTTGTGTTGTTGTTGCAGTTATTGTTATTGATATTGTTGCTTAAAATACCCGAAAAATTTAAGGTCGCCGCATATTCTGATGTTGTATTAATTGTTAAAGATTGAGGTAAAGATAAAATTGTTGAACAATCACTTTTATTTGTATTATTATTGTTGTCATTATCGCCCAAGCTGCCGCCAACGCTGCCATCGCCACTACTATCGTCATAATTTTCCTCAGTATTATCACTACAACTATTATTATGTTTTTGTTGTTGTGTTGTTGTTGTTGTTGTTGTTGTTGTTGTTGTTGTTGTGTTGTTGTTGTTGTTGTAATTGTACATTAAACGGAATTTGAACAGTTAATGCGGCAGTTGAGCAACTTTTTGTAAATACATTTGTGGAGTTCACTTGTTGTGGCGGGCATGCCGCTTGATTCGGCGATGCTATCATTTGTTGCTGATGTTGCTGGTGTTGTTGTTGCGATATTGATGCCGGTATTAACAAAGTCGCACATGTTGTTGTTATACTGTTATTATTATTATTATTGTTATTGTTATTGTTATTGTTATTCGTGTTTGGATTATCCAAAAATCTGGCACCACCCAAATTTTGTTGTTGGCCATACAAGGCAGCGCCATGATTCAAATTTGTTGGCAATGGATAAAATTCTAACATTTTGATTATTTTTTCTTATTGTTCTTCTTCTTCTACGAAACTACTTTTCTACTTTTGATTTTTCTTATAAATTAATTTAAAATTATTAGAAACTTTTTTAAAGAAATCAAAAATTTTGTAAAATGAATTTTTCAATTTACTGCCAATTTTTTTATAGATTTTTTTTATGTTGTTGTTGTTACTGTTTTTTAAAGGTTTTTTTTGCTGTTATTGTTATTTTTATTATTTGGAATTTTTTTCTTTTCGGATTGGTAGCACAATTTTGTTTTCAAAAAAAAAAAAATAAAATTTTTTTAAAATTAATTTTTCCCTTATAAATTCTTTTTGTTGATTATAAATTGTAATTTAAAAAATTCTTACAAATTTTGGGAAAAAAACATTTTTTTTTCAGTTTCAAAAATTTTTCATAAATTTTTCAAATTTTCAATTTTTGATTTGATATATTCGTTAAAATTTTTTTTCTTAATTTTAATTTTTCCTATTAGCATATTTAAATAATAAAAATTAAATGAAATTAAATGAAAAGTGAGCGTGAAAAGCGAGCGGTGCGTTCATCGATGCGACCGTTTCTTATTTGATCAACTGACTACAAAATCAGATAAACAGAAAACTTCACATTTCAGTTTTTGTATGAAATTGTTAAAAAGTGCTGAAGAAAGTTGAGCATAAAAGAAACCCTTAATAGCAATATTAACTAAAATCAACAATAACAATAACATCAACACAAACAACATAAGTAACAACAGCAGTAACAACAACAAAGAATTCTTATTTTGCTTTGCTTTGCTTTGCCTTGCTTTGCCATTTTTTTTAGAGAACATTTCTTCTCAATTGTTATTATTGTTGTTGTAACATTATATAAATTTTTAATTATCATCATGATATCATAATTATCATCATTTTTATATTAAATATTCTCATCATAATGTTTCGCGTAACATTTATATGAAAAATTATTGTTTAAATAGACGAAATCAGCATTAAAAAGAATAATCATAGAAATATACAGCAACAACAACAACAACAACAACAAAAAACAACAATGATAATAATAATAAAATTATAACTGTAACAAAATGTATGATATTTAGTTAGTAATGATGAGAGACAAAACGAAAGAATGAGATATAGAGAAAGAGTAAAAAAATTATAGAGTTTGAATTTAAATTAAATGTAAAAGAAAATTCACCCTAAAAATCTAAACTTGTACACAAAATGCTCAAATAAATAAATGTTTGTGTTTTATATAAACTTAAAAATATTTACATATATATATATATATATATATATATATATATATATTGTGTGTGTGTGTGTGTGTATGTGTACATTAATACATAACAGTAATTGATAAGGGTTGTTCTATACTTCTTTGTTTTGCTTGTTTTTTTTTTTGGTGTTGCAAACAAAACAGAAAAAAAAATCATGCTACAAAAAACTCAAAAGTGAAGCTTGAAGTTTTCAAGGCGCATGCGATTTCATTTGCTTTTGTTACAACTATTTCGGATATAAGTAAACATTTTTCTATGTGTGTGTGTGTGTATGTGTATAAATATATATAAATGTGTACGTGTGTAAATTTTACGTATTTAGTCATGCTTGCCCGCCAGCCTTAGTTCTACGCTGTCGTGATGGCCGTAGGGTTACCTTAAAAAATGTCCCCCCTTTTTTATTTAATTATCATTATCATTATAATCATTATCATTATCATTATCATTATCATTATAATCATTATTACCATTATCATCATGCTAATCATTATTTACCGCTTGGATTGACTGGTCATGCATTTACTATTGATTTTCTACGACTCGTTCTTGTTCTTGTTCTTGTTCTTTTTCAATGTTCTTGTTGCTTGAGTTTTCTGTACTTTGGGTGGGGAAAAATCACTCAAGCATGTAATGCCTGATGATGAATATGATAATGATAATGTGCATGTGTGAGCGCCGAAGTGTTTTATTTACACTCGTTCATTGTGAATTGATGACACGCCCACTTTCACAAAATCTCAATTTTGATTGGTTATTTGATTATTTGTTTGTTTGATTGTCTTTTAATCTCTCTTTGAGAGTTATAATAAATAAAGTTTCCCCTTTTGAATATTTTCCTATGTTTCTTTTTTTTTTGAGGTGACTTTTCTTTTTCTAACTTGTTTATTATTTTTATTTTCATTTTAATTGTTATCATCAATTCATTCAATTTGTTTGCTTTTTTTAATGTTTCAACTTATTTAACTCAAGTCGCGCGTTCACAAAATCAAAGAAAAAAAAAGGGAAATTATTGACGAGATTGATTGAATGATGGGATCATGCCTTCTTCATGTTTCTTCTGCATCTTTTATTTGGGGGCGACCAATCCCAAGAAGCACCTGCTTAATTGGGAGTGGCTCATGAGATGGTCTTTGTTGATAATTCCGTTACCATCATGGGTTCATCATGAGTTTCACGAGATCCGATCCAAAGATTTAATTTGGTACCACGGGATCACCAGTTTCATATTTGCCCAAGTGGTGATGTTGAGGTTGGCTTCGTGGGGGGCTGTGGTGCCCATGTCGCGGGCGTAGCTCGACCTAATTATGTTTATTTTGTGTTCCACTATTATGTTTTAGTCGAGCAGGGTGCCATTTCCCGAATAAAATGGCTAGCTGAGTAGGCTTATCGGGCTAAGCTAATCTAAGCCGAGGAGTAATAAGAAGGCTCCGAATCCTTACACCAAGGATTAGCATGTAGATAAGGTGCAATACTGGCTTTAAATTGGAAGCTAGTCGGGACGGTGGCATGCACGTGATATGTCGTGTCTACCAACGTTAGTGATCATTAAGTATGTTTATACCATGCATTTGAGCCTTCCAGGCAGGTATGCATGTAAAACACTAACTGTACTGAATCTTTTATTTGTTTTACTTATTTACTTATCTTCCACTTTCTCTACTTCTTCTTCTTCTTCTTCTTCTTCTTTTCTTGTACAACTTCTAAAAGCTTTTTGTCCATAATTTTTCTTGAATGATCTTTCCTTTGCCCATTTGTTCAGTTCAAAGGTAAAAACATTTCCATATAACAAAATAAAAACAAAAACAAAAAGTTCATTATGTTGTTATTAATGCTGTTGTTGCTATTAATGTTGTAGATTTTGTTGTTTGTTGTTGTTGTTGTTGTTGTTGTTGTTGTTGTTGTGTTGTTTACTTGTTACAATTAACTTTAAGCTTCATTGAATATTTATTTGTATTTGCTAAAATTTGGGATGACTTTATTGCCGGTTTGAAGACCAAACTTCCATTTAAAGGGGATTCCATGAGATATTTCCATGAGATATGGAATGCGAAATGTGTTATTATTTATTACTTACGTTTTAGCGAAATACAAAGTGTGAAGTTTGTAGTCTTCGTATTAGCAAAACTGGACAAGAGATCAGGCAGTTTAAAAGTAGTGAAGATCGGATCCGACTAAATTTTTTTGCTCAATTTGCGCCTTAATTTGATGGTCAAGGTAAATAGACGTCTACATCGCATGAGTTTTATTTGATGCTACATCCTTCCCAGACATAACGGTATTTTCCTTTATGAATGGCTTAGCATCATGTGCGTCAAACGAAAAAGGCTGCTTTGCATAGATATACCTTTTTAACCCATAAGGAAAATTCCATAGAAAAAGCCTTACGCCCTAAAATTTAATATCTGCCGAAAATGATGCCATAGTGAATGCTAAGCATCAAAGATGACATTAATTACCTGAATGTATTTCTCATAATTTGAGAGCAATGTGAATTCAAGCCTTCCAGGCTTGAATGTACATTAAAAATTCAATGAAAATCTGGTACTACAAAAAATGTGAAACAAGGAGCAAAATATAAAGAAGATGGAGGAAAGTAAAAATGTTGGGGAAATTGAGGCAAGTGGAGGTTTAAGATATTTTCAATTATTCTGGATATTTTTTTCTGCACAGATTTTGCTTTTAATTTTTGTTAACTTTTTGTTCTTATTTTTTTTTTTTTTTTTTAGTCAGTTCATTTTTGTTCATTTTGAGTTGACGAAGAATTTTTGTAATTTTTGCTATTTTTGCCATTTTTTTCTCAAAATTATTCTACTTAAATAATATTGTTTTATTTTGTTTTGTTTTTATTTTTTTCATTTTTTGGTTCGTCTTTTTTTTTTTTTTTAATTTTTTTATTTCAAGTATGAAAACGTACAAAGCGTTTCGAAGAAGAAGGAATAATTCTCAAGCATGAAAGAAAATCTTTTTTTCTACTTTTTCATCTTATTGTTATTTTTGTTGCTATGTTTATTCGATATAGATATTTGCCTTTGGGCGCTTAAGTTAAAAGAACAAAAAAAAAAAAAAAAAGAAGAAACTGGCAGAACTAAATTAAACAAAGGAAAAAAGAAGCGAAACCAAAAAGTAAAAAAAAGAAAAGTTAAGAAATAAAAAAAAGAAGAACAGAAGAACAGAAGAATCAGAATAAGAAGAAGAAGATGAAATACATAAATGGAAGAACGGAAATGGCTGTATAGAAAAATTGATGGCCTTGTTTGTCCATTTCTGAGTTTTTTCTCCGCTAATTTTTTCTTCTTTATATTGCACTCGTATTCACAAAAATCAAATAAGTAAAAGAAAAGCAAAAAGCAAAATGAAATGTTTTCCAAAAGGAAAAGAAGAAGAAGAAAATTTGCTATAAATATAATGAAGAGAATAAAAAGGAAAAGAAGAAGCAGCAGAAGATGTAGGAAATAAGGCAGAAAGCAAACAGAGACGACAAAGCAAAAGAATAAATAAATAAACTTTACAGTTTTCACTTTGAGGTGTTAAAAATGATTTAAAATTTAAATGAAAAGAAGAAGAAAAAACTTCTTTAAGCAAAGTTTTTAATGAAATGCAAAATAAAAAATTACGAATGTAAAAAAAGCAAAAAAAAATTTTCACCTAAAGCATATTTTTGGCACTTTTTGCTTTTCCTTTGTCTTTTCTTCTTTTTCTTCTTTTTGTGTTAATTGTTGAAAAATTGTTAAAATCTTTAGATGAAAAATTGAGTGTTTTTTGTTGTTGTTGTTTGTTGTTGATTTTGTGTCAGTTTGCGTGATGCCCAACACAGATTTTAATTAACTGCTAGAACATTTTAATACATTTTTAATAGACAAATTATCATTTATATCCAATCTCGTATAGACACACACATACACACGCACACACAGACAATAAGTTGAAAAAAATATTTTAAACAAAAAAAATACTTCTTTGATGCTTTTTTTTTGTTTGTTTTGTTGTAATTGACTTTGAAAAAATGTAAATTAAGGAAAGTTGAAAGAAAAAAATAAGTTGGGTCCATTAATGATCACGTCAAAATTTTAGAAAGTTTCCAAAAAAGAAAAATTTATGGCTCAACTTTTGTGCATTAAGTTTTTTCTCAGTTCTCAAAATGAGAATTTTGCAAAAAAAAAGGGTGATTGGAGAAAAAAATTTCTTTAAAAAAAGTGATGCATTTTTGGTCTGTGTTTTTTTTTTATTAATGCCATAAAAAGTTTTCATAAATCTGTATAATAATTTTTATAAGAATTCTTGAAACGAGAAACATTTTAAAAAAATTCGATTTTCTGATCTGATTTGATCTGATTTTTTACAAAGCTTATTTTTCTTAACTTATGGTCCAAGACGCAAATCCATTTCCATTTTTAAAATTTCTTAGGCGCATGTTCGCCCAGAAAAATTTGCAATGGATTTAATCAGGCGAATGACTTTCGAATCATGCTTTCTAAAATTCTACAATTTTTCTCACTATTTAATTCCGTATATAAAAAAAGAAACCATCTTAGAAATAGTACAAGTGACAAAAAATTAACTTTTAATTTTTTTCAAAAATTTTGGGATCATGCACATTTAAGTTAAACTCTTTTAATGTTTGAATGAAATTACTTTCAGTAATGGTACTTTTAATTGTCAGATCATTTATTTGCAAAACAATACGATTTCAGTTCATGTCAATTCGCAAGAAGAAGTTTCTCAAGTTATCTTATTTGAATGCATAGATTTCTTCTTGTAACTTCCTTTAATTTAACTCTTCATCTGAATTTAGAAATGAAATGATTTCTAAAGAACTGACACTGCCTTGAAATTTTCAATGCGATAAAAGCCACATTTAATAAATTTCATAAATTTAATAATTTAAATTTAATAATTTAATAATATCAAAACTAAATACTGTCTAACATTTTTATTTTGCATTTTTTCTTTTTTTCTTTGGTTGTTTTTAGACTTTTGAGGAATTTTAAAAATTCGAAGAATTCTAGTTTAAAAATTTCCAAAGTGTTCAATTGTTTGATTTCTAAGGCATTTAAAAGATCAATAATTTAACCGCTCTGTTCATTTCATTCATGGCAAAAATCAACAAATGTTTACGTATGCAAAAATATTTGTAAATAACGTTCAACGCATATAACATAACAACAATATCCTGGTATAGTAACAACAACAAAAATAAACAACAACAACACAACAAATACATTCCTAAACTTTATGTTGCTGGAAAAAATGTGTGTTGATAAAGGGAAAAAAAAGAGAAAGAAAAGGAAGAAACAAATGAAGACGAATTAAGGCGGATGCTGCAAAGACAAAAACCAAACATGGCGCACTTCAAACAATATACGTAAATAATGTTTGCAAATAAAAATACAACAACACCAACTAAAACACATCAACTAAAACACAAACACAAACACAAGCAAGTTATATAAAACAATGAATGAAGGAAAAACCGAAGAGTAAACATTTACGAACTAAATAAAAAAAAGGAAAAACCAAAGAGAAAAAAGTAAAAAGAGTAGAAAGAATGAGATCAGAGTGAAAAAAATGTGAGAAGAGTTAAATAAAGAAGAGACAAAGAAACTAAGTAGAGCGAGAATGGCTCTTATAAAAGTTATACGAGTTAAAGTGCAAATGAGAGGGATAGTAATTTATAAATGAGTTAGAAAGAGATAAAGCAAAAAGAAAGAGAGTGAGACATAGAGAGAAGTATGGCATTCGTAGTCATTTCTTATTTTGTACTTTTTGTACTGAAAAACAGTTTGTCTTTTGTACGACATGTAGATGCAGACACACATGCACACATTTACTGATTCATACATACACACACATATATATATATATATGTATATACATATCTATATATATAAATCTGTATGTATATATAAAAATATATCACAAGATGAGTGTTTGTATGTGTTTGATGTTGTTAGCCATGTTTCATATTCTTGATGCGCTTGTTACTTATTTTTCTTTTTATTGTTGTTGCTGCTGCTGTTGTTGTTGCTGCTGTTAGTGAAGTCCTTTTTTGCATGATATTTACATAATTCATACATTTATTTATGCATATATATGTGTGCGTGTGTGTGTTTGTGTATGTTATTTTTTTATTTATTTATTTTGTTTTTCTTTTTTCTTTAGTTTTCTTTAAAAACAAAGTACTTTGACTTTGAGTTTTTGTGTTTTAAAGATTAAAACTAAACAAAAAAAGAAAGGAAGAATTACAGATATAAAAACAACAAAAGAATAAAAAAAAATGGAAATGGAAAGAGAGAAATATAGAAAGAGATAGGCAGATATATAAAGAATTAGGCAAAAGTCGCAAAAGTTTTTGGCAAAAAGTTTCAAGAGATTTTAATACAAAAGACAAGAAAAATTTCAAATAGGTATTGAAAAATAAATCAAATAGCAGAATTTTGAATTAAATGAAACATTTTAAGAGGGCGTGGCAATAAATGCATCCTTAATAGCAAAATGAAGGATTTTTTTTTTGTTGACTAAAAAATAAATAAAGAAGTAACTTTGAGATGCAAAAAGATAATTGAAATTATCTCTGGCCATTAAAAGTTACGTCACATTTACATTTCCATTTTCATTTTCATTTACATTCATTCATATAAGCCAAAGAAATACAAAGAGATGAAGACAAAGATATCGGGTTCTTTTTTATTATCAAAGTTGTTGGCATTTTTGTTTAAATCTTAGAATTTTCCTTAAAGTTTTGTGCTCATGCTGAGATATCAAACAAACAAATAAACCAACACTTAAAATAAAGGGGACACTTAATGTGTTAGAAAGAGAGAGAGTTAGAGAGAGAGAGATAGATAGATAGAGAGCGGGATAAGTAATACAGAAATATGTTGTTAAACAATGAGAAAAAAAAACTAAGAAAAACGTTACACAAGAAAATTGTATGAGTAAAAGAGAAAGAGGAAGAGAGAGAGAGAGAGAGAGATAGAGAATAAAGCATAAGAAACATGTGGAGAGCAATGACTGAAAGTAGGTTTAACAAGTTTTCTGGTTTTATTATTGTTGGTTGTTATTGATTGATTGACTGTTGTTGTTGTTGTTGTTTATTATTATTATTATTGTTATTGCCATTTTATTATGAAGCTCATTTCTCTGCTTTGTCATGTTGTCCTCTAACATTTATACCATGAAATTAAATGTACTATGACATGAATCGGGCGTGACATGAAATCAATTTTTCTTATATGAAACGTTTTAGTAAAATGTTTTGAAGCGATGTAAAATTATTAAAGTTTGCATTCATTTAACAAGTTTAAAATTAAACTGCAAAATTTTTAAAATAAATTTAAAAAAATTATCTAATGGACAGACAAAAAATATAGACAGATCAGTTTATATGTTCATACCATTTCGGGAGTTATGGAAAACATTGCGTAGATTTTTAAAATATTATAAAAATAATCATTCAAAACTTTGGAGTAAAGTTTTTTAATTATCTTAAAGTTTCAAGGGAACTTAACTTAAGGGTTCCTCATTTTTCTTACTTTGATCTCTTGAAAAATTTTCATATTTGATATAAATTCATTTAGTTTACTAAATTAAAAATAAATTCCATAATCTTTCTTTCCAAATAATTTCATCCATTTTGAAAAATGATTAAGTATTCTCAATTATTTTAATTGAATTTTTATTGAATTTTAACTATCAAAATTGCTGATGCTTTAAACTCTGTCCATGATAGAAATTCTTTTTAAAAAAAATTAAATTATTCTAATGCTAAGCAAAGTCATTACATTAAAGATGATGAAAAAGTAGCAGAATGGAACAAGACGTTCAAGTAAAAAAATTTTTTTAATTTTATTGTTCTTTTATGGTAAAATGTTGTCACTTTTTTTTTTTTCTATGGATAAACTTACTGCCTCTTTTGCATAAATTTAACACACCGATATTTTACTTTGCATGCAACAAGATAAATACCAGCATATTAATGTATGTGTTCAAATGTCTGTGTGTGTGTGTGTGTGTGTGTGTGTGTGTGTGTGTGTGTGTGTGTTGTGAATAAACAATTTATCTGTGTAAGAAAGTATTATGGCATTAAAGGACATTGTTCTTTTATCAAACTTTTATTGTTTCTTTTGTTCTTGATGCTTCTTGTTCTTCTTCTTCTTCTATTCATTACATTCAGCTTTTCATAGAATTTTTTGGCATTCAGCTTGATTTACATCTTAGACTTTTTCACTTATTTTGTAAACATTTTTATACCCATCAACCAGAGATTGGGGAGCATACTCACTTTGTCAATACGTTTGTGACATCTAGAAAAAAATGTTGGGAACTTTACAAAGTAGATACTAAATCGATTTGGACATGTCTGTCTGTCTATCTGTCTGTCTGTCTGTCTGTCGGACTGTCCGTTTGTATGTCCATCTGTTGTAAACATTCCTCTGGTCGCAATATTTTCGATATCGAGCTTAAGTTTTATAAAATTATTGGAAATTTTTGCATGCAAATTTAAAATTGAAAATCTAGAAAGAAATGTTGGGAATCCTACAAAGTAGATACTAAATCGATTTAGACACCTCTGTCCGTCTGGTTGTAATATTTTAGATATCGAGCTTAAGTTTAATAAAATTATTGGAAATTTTTACATGAAAATTTAAAATTTGCAAAATCGATCAAAAAACACGGTAACAGTGCAACATAAACTAAGAAAATTTCAGTTTTTTTTTTAACCAAAATTTGATAGTTTCTTGTTCATTACTGGGAAACTTTAAATGCAAAATATAGAAAGTTGAAATTTTGTATAAATAATAAGGAAATTGGTCTGCCTTAACTTTTGAAAAATTTCTTAGAAATAATTTAAACAAATTAGAAATAAATTATAAATTATTTTGTTTGTATGGATGAATTAGATGGTTCCATTTTTGTAAGCTCTTTTTTAGGCCCGTTTCAATTTCGTTAAAAAAAATAATTTCTTGGCATTGTAATCACATCAAAACTGTCAAACTATCAAAATAACTAAGAATCGAGTTATCGAATTATAAATTTTCATTTTTCTTTGCTTTTAAACGGACCTAATATATTTTCCAATGGAAATATGAAAGAAACGAAAAATTGAATAAAATCGATTTATGCAAACTTAAAAGTTTTCGTCTTTTTTCACCATCAAATATATTTCAAAGCAATTTTTTTCTAATAATCTCAAATTTTACAATTTATCTACAATTTTTCATTCAATGTTTGTAGAATGACATTGTTAAATATATGAGACGTCATCTTCCATAATTGCAAATAAAACTTGACTGCCGCATTTGAAATTGTCAAAGTATTTTCCAGAAGTTTCTACAAAAGCTTTTTTTTTTTTGCTGCAAATCTTCTTTAAGAGTTTCAGATTCTTAGATATCAAAGAGAAGTGAAAAATATTCATCTGATTCAAAGATAATGAAAAGATTGTGAAAAGTATCTCTCAGATATTTTATGACTTTAGATCTAGACTTAATTGCAAAATTATGATACGACTGTTTCATTGAAAATGTATCCATAAATTCATGGCATTTTATTGAAAATTATTTTTAAAATGCCAAAAAAAATTCATTAAACGATCTAAAATTTTAATTTTTACACTTTGAAAATTGATAACATTAAAAAAAATTATGACTTAAAAAGTATAAACATAAAAATTATGATGTCTACTTGAAGGACTAAATATCAACCGAAATAAATGTTTTTATTTTTTTTTTTTGCAAATTTTTTTTTTTTTTTTTGGTTGCCATAATATTCTTAAGCCTTTTTGTATATTTATAAATATATATTTATATAAATATATTTAATATTATGCTGACATCCAGCTGAGGATAACACAATGAGACAACAAGGACTCTCTTGCTTTATACTTTTGTGAAAACAATGTCAATACTCTTTTATTGTGGTTATGTGGCTAATTATTATTTTTTAAGGAGCCAAAAAGCAAGCAAGCAAGCAAATACGTATTTTGAAGTACACAAAAAAAAAAAAAAAACAAAAAAAAAAAAAGGTGCCCAAAAAAACAAAAAATCTAATAAAAAGGCAAAAAAAAAGTAAAAGCAGTAAAGTAAAGGACAAACGTTTTGATTAAGTGAAGTCGACTTTTAAATATCATACATGACTTACATGATATAAGTTGACGAAAAAGTCTAGAAAAAGAAAGAAAAGTACTTTTCGAAATCTTTGGAATTTTGTGCGAAATAAAAGGAAATCCTAAAAAATGAATTCATTTACTTCAAAATTTTCTTATTTCTGAAGACAATTTTTAGTATAAATCTTTAAAAAAAAAAATGAGCAATATTGTAAATAATTTTTTTTGAAATAAACACGCAAAAATGGATTGATATTGTTCATTATCAAGAGTGCTAATTTTTGGTTTAAAATACAACGCCTGTTGTTTTTCAAAAATATTGCGGCCTGAACATTGAATGATGAACTGAATGATGTAGAACTAACTAACAGACAGACCGACAGACAGATAGACCGGCAGATAAATGTACAGATGGACTGACAAACATATATACAGAGCCACAGATAAACAGAAAGACGGACCGACTGACAGATGAGTATATTTTAACTGATTTAGATAGACCTAAAGGATGGACAGACAGACGATTCAAAGAAAATGATTTTCTAATATCGATCGTTGTAATGAAAGATGAATTAACTTTAAAGCATTTATTTAATTAGCCTTACACCACAAGTTGCGTAGGGTCCAAAAAAAAAAAAAAGTAAAATCAAAAACAAAAGCAGGGAAAAGAAAAAATCTAAATTACTGGCTGATTAGAGATACAAGTGTGTAAACAATAGAAAATTAACAAAAAAAAAAAAAAAAAATTATAAAAGAAGAAAAAGAAATAGAAAAAAAAGGATAAAACGAAAGAAGGATAAAATGTAAGTTGAAACATAAGCCGAAGGCGCAATAACTCAAGCTAAACATGATTTACTTTAGCGGTTTATAAAATAAAAGCAAAATCATTGTGCGTTGTACATTAAAAGTTGAATGATCAGATTGAATAAGTATAGGCCAAAAAAAAAATTGAAAGAGTAGAAGAGACGAAATTAAGGAGAATTAAGGTATAAAATGTGTAGGGGTTAAGGAATCAGTAGCAGGCCTGCTGTTAATTGAAATGAATGAGCTAATTTTGCTCAAATGCCAAACAAACAAATTTTCGATATGAAACTCTCTCGGCTTTATTTTATTTACTTTTTTTGTTTTTTTTTTTTTAAAGTCCATTATTTCAAAATATCATTATTGAATAAGGGAATGTCTAAGCGTTAACAGATTTATGAAAGTGAAAAAGATTCTTGCGTGCTTGCTTTTTTGTTTTTGTTTTATTTTCTTCATAGTTTCATTCATTTGCTCTCAAACGGCTTCACTTGAAGAGATGTCTTGTGTAGAGTTAAGAGGTTGAAGCAACAAAAACAGAAACCAAGAGATTTTTAACTGGTGAATTTGATGGTGAATGAGAAAAATGGTATGAGAATTTTTTTTTTTAAGGCAGATGTTTAAATGTTTGTTTATTTAACTTAAATGAGCATATTTTATAGTTTGTATATATAAATTTTAGTTAAGTGCTCAATATTAGTTAATGTTGTTGTTGTTATCTTTTGAGTACAGAGATTTTTACTTATTGTCTGCCTTTACATGGCAAACAAATCGTTCTCGCTTTCATTATTATTATTATTATTATTATTTATTATTATTATTGTTATGATATGATTTTTTTGGTTTCTTCGTATGTACCCTACACCTACATAATGGGTAATACAGGGCAATATAGTTAGTGCAGATGTTTGGAACATTCAAAAATTACCTTGGTTTAGATTAAACTTTTTTTACTTCAAACGATTGGAAATCATTTTCATATACAAAATTAGCTTACCTGGCTGTCTGTACATCTGTCCATTTTTTCAATTGTCCGTCAATTGCTTATATAAAAATTTTATCAAGCTAAAGATCGCAAATTTTTCATTAATTTTAATGAAATTTTTCAATTTTGAAATCAAATTATTTTCGCTACCATTTTCCGTATAAAAATTTGTCTTAAGAAATTTCTAAAATTCAATAATTTTTTCTCAAAATTCGATTTAATGGAGTGGTACATAATTTTAGATTAATATAATAAAAATTTAAGCCCAATCAATCAATCAATCATTAATAAATATTTTGAAATATATAAAAATTAAAATCTTATATTTTCGTGATTTTTAATTCATTTGCTTAACTAACTCAACTTCTTAAGTAAAGTGATGTAAGAGATTTAAAAGTCGACTGCAATCGATTATTAATTTCCGAGTTTCTTCTTTATGCCATTGCCTTTGGTTTTGTTTCGTTCTTTTTTTTTTTTTTTTTGTTTTTTTGTATTAAAACAAACAAGTCATAAAATACCAACGAAATTTTTTTTTTATTGTTCACATTAATTCCAATAGAAATAGAACAAAAAAAAAAACTAGAAACATAAAAAGGGGAAAAAGAAATTAAGTAAATGTGTCATAATGAGTTTTGTATCTTTTACTTTAGTTCTTATTTCTTCTTTTTCTTCTTCTTCTTCTCCTTCTTTTATTTTTGTTCATTATTTTATTTTGCCATCTTCTTTTTCAAATGTAAGAGAATTCGATGAACATTTGTGTTGTACATTGGCTGCCTTTTTTTTTTTTAAGTGTGAATGCAAGTGTGATCGAAGGGAGTTCGAGATAGAGAGTGTTAGATATTACCGTATAAATAAATATTAACTACAAAAGGATTTTAAGCAAATAAAAATTAAAATCAATAAAAGATGTAAGCAGATTTGAACAAATTTCATTTTAAAGGGGAGTTTAAACAGAAATGAATGCATTTTAGAAAAGAATGTAAATAATCAGTGTGATACAAATTTATTAACGTTTTAGATTATCTTATATTATATTTACACTGTGCTTTAGGGCGGACGTTTTCAATGAATAAGAAACAAGAAACAAAAACTAAAAATCAATAACAAGAAATGAAAAATGGAGAAAATTGAAAATAAGACGAAAAAAAAAAAAATAGCAAAAACTTGATATTGAAAATATGTGAATTATTTGAACGGAGTGGAACGTATTATAATTCCTCCCTTTATATGAATTTTTTGTACTATTGACTTTAGATGCAAGTTTCAATGTAACATAATAATTTTAATTATATAACATAAAATTAATGATGTTTAAACATTGAACAAATTTGTTGGCAATTTGAAAGAACTTTTAATCATTTTCATTATTATACGAAACATTTTAGCTTTTGTAATTTAAAAAAAATTTTGGGCGTGTTCATTAGTCGCTTAAGAATTAATATTTTATAGCAGATTACAATAAATTTGAAAGGATGGATGATTCTAACACAAGTTTGATGTAGTATTAACTTTTAATCAAACGTATCGAATCGTGATCATTTTGCGCTTAAATGTTAGTGTCTACTTTCGTTCAATATTCTTAAATAACATCACATTTTTTTGGGTTCCCGTCTTGGGTTGCAATAAAATTAGTTAAATTTAAGTTTCAATTCTTTTTGAAAATAGGGCTAAATCTTAGTCTCTTTAAGATAACTCCTCAAGCAACATATTAAATTGGAAAAAGTTTGTGAGAGAAATGAGAGAAATGTATAATTTTGATTGGTGGCCAAACTTGTACCAGATGGATACAAAATTTAGCATTTCCTTTTGAATACAAAAAAAAAGATAATAATTCAAAATTATATTTAACATTTAGGAGAGAACTCGTTCAAAAATTCGTAATTAAGAAACTTTTTATTAGAAATAAAAAAATTACCATAAAAAATTTAACTGAAAATGTCTTCTAAAATTCTAATAAGCAGATGTTGGCGTAACCTTTTAAATAAATGTTTCTATATGAAGAAGAAAAGTTATGTTACAAATGTTTTAAATTTGACTTAATGTAAAATTATCTTTCAACATTTTTATTCCGCATCTTTTTGTTATAAATTGCAAGATATTTCTAAATATTTCAAGATAATGATTTTATTTGTTTCCCATCTTTAGGGCTCTTGTTTGTATACAAATATCGTACAAATTTTAAATATCTTTCAACTTTATTTTGTTTATTTTTTGTTGTTGTTACTATTATTATTATTATTATTATTATTATTATTATTATTATTATTATTATTATTATTATTATTGTTGTTGCTCTTGTTGTTGATGATGGTGTTGTTGTTGTTGTTTTTGTAATCGTTCATTTTGCTAGTTGTTTATTTTGACAATATTCTTTTCCATACAAAATTGCGGCCTCCTTTGTTTATTCATCTTGCTTGTTATTCGATTATTTTACTTTATACTCATTCAGCCTCTTCTTCTTTTTCTTCTTCTTCTTATTGTTGTTGTTATTGCTGTTGTTATTGCTGTTGTTTTTATTTAGATATTTTTTTGTCGTTTATTCTTGAGAATGCAATATTTTTTTGGGTTCCTGTCTCTCGCTCTCTCTCTGTCTCTCTCTCTCTCTCTCTCTCTCTCTTGTGTGTAAAAAGAAATATCATAAATCTCCACTTCACATTTTCATTAAAGTATTAAGCGTCCATTCAATCCATTCATTCCTTTCTCATTTTAAAACTTCATTCAACCATCTGTACGTCCGTCTGTCCTATGTTTATTTATTCATTTGTCTGTGCATCCGTCATATTTTATAGGCATTCATTTGCCACAGAAATGCAACCTCTTTGTCTAGTTTGACCATTTTGATGGGTATAAAACACTTTTTCTTTTTTATTGTTGTTGGTGTTTTTATTGTTGCTATTGTTTTGGTTATTGTTATTGTTATTATAATGATTACATATTTATCATTTCACTCTAATTCTCTTATATTTCATATAGATTTCTATTTCTTATTGAGTTTTAGAAAATCTCTTGCCATTCATTAACTTTTTCAGCTTTTATGAGTGATAATCTCAAATTGCTTGACTTTCTTTTTTCTTTTTATTGATATCAAAAATATTTATTAAACATCATAATGAAAAAAAGAAGAAATTAAAAGCCAAAAAGGCCAAAAAAAAAATATATTGACAAAATAAATACGAGACGATGTCGTTGTTATTGTTTATATTGAAAATATGTTATCATTTATTCTTGATGTTATTATTGTTCTCTATGTTATTGTTATTGTTATTGTTATTATTCATTTCACACTCTTGACTATTGTTTTGTTTTATTTTGTTTTGTTTATATTATTGGCATACAAATCAATATTGAATTTAGAACGTGTGAAATTGTTATTGCTGTTATTGTTATTATTGTTATTGTACGATGGTCTGCGCTTTGCGGCGACATATAATGAATTTTTATTTAAAAGGTTTCGAGATATTACACATTTAATTTTTTTTTATGGCATAAATCAATTTTTTATAATTTCTTCAATAAACTTCCTAAATTTCTCTCACTGTTAGGTCCCCGATTTTTTATGTAGCAAAAAAAGATTCAATCACGGATTGAAAGTATTGTTGCTAATTTTTCAAATATTATAGATCATTTTTCTAACAATTATCTTAAAAAAGATATTTAACAATAAATATTAAATAATTTTCTAGAAAAGTTTAATGGCCCACTGAACTCATTTAGATAAGTCACATCGTTTGCAAATATCGCTTGCTAGAATTTATACGATCAATTTGAAAAAAGTCTCCTTCGAAATAAGCAAATTTTTACCATTTTCCGTTTATATTTTATTCATATAAATTAATGGACTCTGAAGCAAATTTTAATTTTTTTAAGAGTAGTTTTCATTCAATTTCATAAATCGATAAATGGAGACGTAATTCTTCTTTTTTTTAAAATTTTTTTTTTAAATTTTACCAATTTTGGATGATCTTCCTGGAATTTCCTGGAATTTCCTGAAATTTTCTGAAATGAAATAAACAAAATTAAAATATCAATCTCTCTGTTTCTGAAATCGGATCTTTCGTTGATTCGATTGAATGCATCCAATTTATATCTTTTTGTGTTTTTTATTCACATTTCTTCCAGTATTTGTACAATTCAATCCATCCAATGAAATGTATTAAATTAATTTTTAAAAATAATTTTTACTTCCACTTTTAAAATTTCTAAGTTTTAAGTTCTAATAATGATCATTTGATTTAAAAATTGTCAAGATTTTAAAGTAAATCAAAACAAACAACTGAGTAAAGCAATTAATGCCGCTTCAAGGGAATATTTTTGCGGTTTCCAAACTAAAGTAATAAAAAATAATAATAATAACAAAAAGGAAAAAGAAAATAAACACACGAAATTCTCATATTGAAATAAATGAGAATTTTATAAACACTCGATGCTGACTCTTAAACACCCTGCCAGACTTTGCTCTAAAACGTATTAAAAGTCCAATAAAAGAATTACAAAGCAAATTGAAAAATTAATAATTTTTAAGTTATTTAAAAAGGTCTTTATGTGGAACGATCTAGATCAAAAATTGGTACGCAAACTTTTTATATTAAAATAGAAGGCAGTGCCAAATTTTGATAAAATATATTTAAAATTGAAACTTTTACCCAAAACAATGATTTTTTCCGAAAAATGCCTTATATGTGAAATAATTGTGAAAAATGGACCGATCTGGATTAAAATACAACACAGCGCCAATTTACCTTGAAATATAATACAACCTTTAATTTTTTTTTATAAAAAAAAAAACCTTTGAAAAATTGATTCGATTTTAAGTATTTTCAGTAGGGTTTGTCTCTGGGTCAAAATACACCCATGTACCAAATTCGATAAAAATATCTCAATAATTACCACCTATAGCTTACACCTGTAGGACAGACAGACAGATGGATACGTACAAACGTATAGACAGACAGGCAGACATGCTTAAATGTAATCAGGAAGAGATTCCGAATTGATCGGTCAATCTAAACTTTTTGAATATAAAAAAGTTCTGCATAAACATGGTGTAGGTTATAAAAATTCAATGAAGGATTAAAGAAAAAAGTAGAAATGTTAATAATGTACCAAAATAATAAAACTTGAAAACTTGAAAAGTTAATGTGAAAAAGACGAAACGAATCTGTCAATATAACAAATCATCTAACAGTAACAATTTTATTGACATTACATACAATTTCATACTAAATTACAAGGTAAAGTCAAAAAAAAAAAAAGAAAAGCAAAAGAAATAAAAAAGGGAAAAAGAAATTGGAAGGATTAAAAGCAAGAAAGAAGAGTGAAAATTTGAAAAAGTTTCATACGAAAATCAACAAGAAACTAGAAAATCTAAATATTTACTTAAAGATGTTTGATGATGATATTTGATCATATTGATGATAAAAACGTAAATGAAACTTTATCATTTGGCTTTAAGGTATAACAAAAAAAAAAAAAAAAAAAAAAAAAAAAAATATTGTTATATGTGTAAAATAAGCCATAAAGTGAGCAAATGAAAACTTAGTGTGATTAAAGTGTGACATTAGATTTTAAAAATGAAAAAAAAAATATGATACATTTTTGAACACTTTACCACCAGAGAAAGCATCATTTTATTAGTAATATCAAACCAAACGTTACATCCAATAGCATTACTCTCCAACTAACGGTTTCATTTTCTTCATTTAGTATTTCCTTTTCTTTACTTTAATTCTCTATCATCATGTTTGGTTGATAGAATGTTTGGGATTTGGGGAGGTTTAGAGTATGCCTGAAATGTCAACATTAAATGAATGAATGTTATTTCAACTGAGAAGTTGAAATAACATTTAAAGGACATGAGCAAGGACAACAATATAAAAAAAAATGTGTTCATGTGATTTTTGAGGGTTACAAAAGGAGCAGATTGTAAGATTTACCATGGAAACAATTCAAAAGAAAAAGGGAAAAATGTGTATTTGGTTAAAGAATGTTGAATGTTGAATGTTGATTAATCGCTATTCTATTATTATATAATTCCCAATAGGCGTGGTCAAAGTACTTTTAATTTTTGCTTCAATTCCGTTTTTTATAGCTTTATGTCTTATAATCCATGAGCAAACATTAAGAAGTTCTGAATTTTGTCAAAAAAAATATCTAACGAGATGGTCTTAAGTTTACATGCCTATGTTGGGGGCGTAATGCCTAACAGATTGTTCATTTTTTTTAAGCTTATATCTCGAATTTCGCTACTAAACAAAATTTTATATTGTACGAATGGATAGACATGGTTATATCGTGGCTGTATCGTCTCAAAATTGGCAGCCACTGAATAGATTTGATTCTATGAGATTTGATTCCAGTATTTCAAAAATATGATTACAACCTCAATTCCCTAGTGGTGAATTTAAAAAAAAAATATATATAAATAAAATTTTGGAAGATGCATTTCTGCCGGATTCAATTTTCACATGCATAAATATAAAAATCTCTATCTCGTCATTTTTCTTACTCTTATTCTGTCTGTTTTACTGCCATTTTCATTTTCATTACTTTTCGCCTTTTACGGAATTGTGTGACTCTTCTTTATCATAATTCGCCAAAACATGGAAGAAAGTAAAAAAGAAAAAATTGGAAAAAAAAAAAAAGAATTGTACAAAATAGACAAAGTGAGCAAAAACTAAAATAAAATTTTTAGATTATTGACACAATATTTCAATGCGTGGCATATTTTGCCAAATGAATAATGCTTTTTCACAGTAGTTCGATAAAAACAAGAAAAATTGTATAAAGATCATTAAAGAAAATATAAAAAAAAAAAACCCAAAAAGTAAAACGCAAAAAAGAAACTGTTAAAAAAAAAAGTAATAGAAACAAGCTTAAAAATGTTAACACATGAACGGAAAAACAGATGGATTTGATGTTGGCAGTCTTTCTGCTTCAATATTTTTTCATTTTTTTTTTTTTCTTTTTTTTTTAACGTGCCTTGCTTGACCATCATGCAAAAATCCTACGACCGCATACTCTCTCACTTTTTAGTTTGATTTTTCTTTTTTGTATTATTTTGTTAGATTTGCTTTGTTGTTGCTTTTCATTTGGGTTATTCATTAAAGTAAAACACAGAATAATAAGAGGAATCGAAAAATTTCAATTTTATTGGCAACACAAATATAAAAATAATCAACCAAATTTTATGTCTAAACTTTAATTTTTCAACGTTAGTCATCATAACCCAGTAAAATATTATAATAACTAAAAATATTATGGGTCATTAATTAAGTCACTCATGAACTGAATAAATCATCTTGGAAGAATGACTTTTTCAAAGCACTTTAATGATCTCACCCATAAGTTGTGAACTCCTTTAGTTTTTTCAAGTATTAAGGATCCCTTAATTATTATAGTTTCTTTAACATGTCACTCAAAAAGTAATAGGCCATTTTATTTTTTTTTTTTGTAATTCTATAATCCATTGACCACAATTAAATCATATCATATGGCAGCATAGAGTTACCATCATTTTGGATTTGAAATTTTTATTCACTTTCAAGCAAAGATGGACTTGTAAAGTTTTAACATTTATCACTTAGTTCTTAGACATTAATTGCATGAGGATTATACGGAATATTAATGTTGATTCTGAAAAATTTTCAAGTTACAACTCTTTCTTTGCTCTCTCATTACTCTTCTGTCTTTTTGTAGTTCAGATCAAATACTTTTTTTTTTTTTTGAAAAAATATGGCAACATTGTACAAATAACTTTATGTCAAGCAATATGCTTTTTAAGTTTAGAAAGCAACATGATTCAATAGCGGGCAGAATTAATTCATATTTAGAGTGGAAATAATTCAGAGCAAGTGTAATTTAAAGTAGAAATATTTAAGTGGAAGACAATTGTATAAAATAATATAAAATAAAAGTTTGTTTAAAGTGAAAAATTCCAATTAAGCAAAAGTTTTGAAAAAGCTCTCCCAACATTTGGCAGACAATCCAGCACTTTGTTTGTAGTGTAAGTTACATTTATTGAGACAAAAGAAAACGTATTAGAAAACCGCTTGTTTATTGTTCTGAACAGTTATTCTGAACAGTAGAATTGCTAAAGTATATAGAAAATGCCAAAAAAATTCAAGTGTCCCATCTGTTTTAGAGAGTACAAAGATTTCTTTTTTTTTTATAGATTAAAGTGGTCTCATTTCAGATAGTTATCTAATTTAATAGATGTAGCGCTTAAATGATTTTATAGATTAAAAGCATTTTCAATATCCCTTCAACTTTTCATGATTCTACCATGTTTGTGATTAAAATTTTCTTGGCATTTGCATTGGGCATTTAAGATATTTAGAACGATAATAAGTTTGTAGAAGTTTTGAAGCTACTTTTTATTACATTAAAAACGTTAGAACCCCTTTAGAAATTTCAAATATTTCATTTATGATTTCTTTAATTTTTTCTTCTCTGTTTACTCATCCAAATAGGTGACAATTTTTTAAGAGTTCATAGCTTAGGCTACTGCTTAAGGGTCCACAGAAAGCTTCAAAAATAAAACTAACAAGAAGAAGCAAGAAAAGCAGAAATTAAGATTTATCGAATAGATTTTGTGAAAGCGATATGTCCTTAACGGAGATATTAGTGGAGAAAATAATTGTTCACCCTTTGGTGTTATTGTCTGTGGTGGATCATTTTCATCGTATGAGTAAAATAGGTAATCAAAAGCGTGTCGTTGGCATTTTATTAGGCAGTTGGAAGACTAAAGGTCTTTTAGATGTATCGAATAGTTTTGCCGTGCCATTCGATGAAGATGAAAAAGATCAAAGTGTATGGTTCTTTGATCACGATTATATGGAGAATATGTATGGCATGTTTAAAAAAGTGAATGCTAAAGAACGCATTGTTGGCTGGTATCACACTGGACCCAAATTATATCAAAATGATATCAAAATTAATGATTTAATGCAACGTTATTGCCCCTATTCGGTATTAGTTATAATTGATGTGAAACCGCACGATTTAGGTTTACCAACTAAGGCATATATTGCCATAGAAGAAGTGCCCAATGATGGTTCACCAATTAAAAAAACATTCGAACATATAGCAACTGAAATTGGTGCTGAAGAGGCTGAAGAGGTCGGTGTTGAGCATTTATTATTAGATATTAAAGATACAACAGTTAGCAGTTTATCACAAAAAATTACCAATCAATTAGTGGGCTTAAAAGGTCTCTATGCCCGTTTGCATGATATTAAAATTTATATGGAAAATGTTGGTGCAGGTAAAATGCCTATCAATCATGAAATTGTTTATCAATTGCAAAATATATTCAATCTATTGCCTGATATAACAAAAACACGTTTCACTGAGATAATGTATAGAACAACGAATGATCAATTGTTTGTTGTTTATTTAGCAGCAATAATACGCTCAATACTTGCCTTACATAATTTGGTAAATAATAAACTAAAGAATCGTGATGCTGAAGAAGGTAAAATTAATAAAACTAACGATAATAAAGATAACAGGAAAATCATCGGTAATGTCGATAAAATGAAATCAGCAACAAAACCTTAAGTAAGGAAAGCAAAATAATAAAAAAAAAGAAAAAAAAAAGTGCTGCTAAAACAAATAAAAATAAATTTTGAAAAAAGGCATAAGTAAAAAAAGGCGCTCACTAATTTGTCTAATTTGTCTAATGAAAATAGTAAATCACAATAAATCCACAATACTTTGAAATAAATCTCTAAAAAAACTAAAAAAAAAAAAAAAAAGAAAAAATGTGAAACAAGAAAGAAAATCATTTTTGCATAAATCTTAAGGAAATTCATCATTAGGAAAACTCGATTGACAAATCAATAAAACTAAATTTTAATTTCTCATTTAAATGGATTAAAAAAAAAGGCAATGTAATAGATTCAGTTATATATAAATAATTAGTTCTTATTTTAAATAATTTTTCTTTAATTAATTGTAAATTTCAAGAGTTTTGGGTCAAAATATTTCGGTACCAGCATTTCACATTTTATATATGAATGCACAAATGCACATAAATCTAAAGTAAATTGAATAGTAAATAGAAAATTTAATAAAAAATAATTTAAGTAGTTGTATGCGTTACTTAAATAACCTACCTCACTTTGCTTAATAGAATTTTCAAAAAATTCCAATAAAATGAATTAAAAATTTGGACATTTTTTGTATTTTAAAAACTTTGTTATATTAAAGGGATTTTTATAAAAATAGGTCAATATGGAGGAAATATGTCTATATAATTATCCTGGGTCAATTATTGTTTTAAAAAATATGCATCATTTTTAAATTGGTTTTAAAGATTGACATTTTTACGAATAAGATTTTCTATGGAGTTTTTAATAAGGTTCTTGCAATCTGAAACTGATTAGTAAACTTTTATGGTCTTTTAGGGATATCACATAAAAGGTCAAATAGGCAGACAGAATAAGATGAAATCTATTCGAAAAATAATGCCAAGTTAATTCGTACAATAAAAAATTACCCAACATTAAGCCCTTCATCATGTTTATGAATATCTATATAAACCAATAATACTTAGGGCCATGGTATGAAATGTAAGAACTACAATGACATATTGATCGATGTACCGTTTGTTATGCCCAAGAAGAATAAGCAGAATAAATAGTTGTCAACTCATTCAATATCAATAAAAAGCAGTTGGATGACATTTGTTGTCGTAATGTTGCTTCTCCTTTTTTTTTTTTTTTTTTTTGTAATTTCATTTACTTTTATGGTTTTTCTCTTTTGTTCATTGTTTTTTTTTTTTTTTTGGTTCTTTTTTCTTTTGCGTAGCCTTAAGCCAAAATCCATAGTTTAAACAGTTTGGTTAATGTTAAAAAGATAATGATCATGATCATGATGATGATGATGATGATGATGATGATGATTACTACGTTTATTATTAAAGGATTTGTACGCCATTATTCAGTCAAGTGAAAATAAATAGTTAGCTCAAGTAGCGTTAATAATTAAATACAAAGAAAAAAAAAAGGAAAAGAAATCGTTGAAATTGAAAGCAAAAATATCAACATTTAGTGAAATCTTAAATCTTAAGTTTAAAAGTAATTTTTTTTGTGGCATTTATTATTCAAAGGATATGAAACCCTTTATTTTTATGGAACTATTTTTAAGAACAAAAATAATAAACCCGATAAGAAAAGTTTCAGTTGCAAGTTCAGCTGCAACATGTTTGCTGATTCAAAAACCTTCTACTCTGGCATCTGGTAGCCTTGAAACTTCTACACAATTGTTTCCAATTTTTCTTATAGTTATCACATCGGCGCATTATTCTTAAGTATGTTTCGTCACTTACCATGCTGATTATCGTGTACTTAGAATGCTTATATGACATGGAGGCGTATGGACCTTAATATTTTTTATCAATGCAACATATTGAAGTCTGAACTTATAGCGTTGTATGCTTGAGGTATCGCATCTGGTATATCGATACTTACTAAGTGTCTAACTACTTAAGTGGTTTGATTTGAGTAATTTATTTATATAAAATCACTAAAATAAAGTGAGAATCTTTGAAAGAGAACGTGGCATAGTAAGTCACACACAATAAACTGACATTTATTACACATTTCCAAAATTAGATTCATACAATTTATAAAAAATTTTTTAAAGACAGACTATTTAATCATAAGATGTTTACTGGCGTCTTCACAATTCTACCGAAAATATTAAATAATGATTTTAATGCTTCAAATTTTCCGTTTTCTGTATTTTGTTTAACTTTTTTTTATTTCATCTATTTCCTCTTCTTAATTTAAATAAAGTTATGCATAACCATTTTATTTAATTATGTGATAAATATTCCAAAATTTATCCTAAGCCAATCATAAATTTTTCTATAAGTTTCCTTTTTTTTTTAGTTTCCGTTCCTTGTTTTTCTTTTTTTTTTTTTTTTTTTTTGTTGTTTCTTGTCTCCAAGCGATGTTATGCAAACAGCAAGCTGTTGAGATTATGCTGAGTACATGATTATTATTATTCTTAAGTAAAAAATTTATAGGAAAAATGAAATCTTGAAAGCCCATCACTCAAAACACCATGATATTTTTATTAAAAGGCTGCCTCAGTTTCTCAGTAACAGATAAAAAAAGTGTGAGCATAAAAGTATGCAAATTTGAATTGCTTGTTTTTTGGACAGACATTGTAGATCAATAGCCTCCCAAATTATGTAAAATTTTAGTTTTCCATCTTTTGCAGTTTGCAGATAAAATTAGCAAAAAAAAAAAAAAGGGAATGCCATAGTTTGCTTTAAAAAAAAGTGCTTCTACTTTACATTGCACCATGGGCGTGTTCTTCAAACGATTTTTACCATTTGTAAAAATGGTATCGAATCGTCTACCAAAACTTGCTATGTTCTTGCCAAATTTGAGTTTGGTGTCTCTTTTTTTTTTCGTGACATGGATAAATGGACAGATGGACAGACATGTCTAAACCGATTCAGAATTTGAACATACTTTGTAAGATCTTCGTTGCTTCTTTTTAAGTATTACAAAAATAAACCTCCAATCTCTGTATCTTGGTCATAAAAATATTTTAAAAAAAAATTTATAGCAATAATGATAAAGATAAAGTTAAAAGTAAAAATATATTTCACAACTATATTTTTTTTTTGTTTTTTGTTTGTTAAATAGTTTAAGTATGTTTAGATATTTATATATATAAAATATATTATTATTATTGTTATTGTTATTATTGTCATGCAACATGTTTTTAAGCAATTTTCTTTATAAAATTGAATATTGAAAATAAAAAGGTAGAAAAGTGAAAGACTTTTTCGCGTTTTAATTGAATGAAGCGTAAATTTTAACGCATTCAAATTTAAATGTATTGTGGGTGTGGCTGAAAAATAAAGAAATTTAGAACTTTTGAATTTTTTTTTTTGATTAATTCAGCATAATTGATTTTGTTCACCTATAACTCAAATAAGTGACAAATCGTTGATAAAGAAAAGCACTTTCTAAATGGGCGAACTTTTATAATGAAAAGCCTTTTTGAAAGAAGTGTATCTCAAGACCTCGTATTTTCATACAAACTACTTTAGAAAATTATTATTAAACGTTTATTTACAAATGGCTTTAATAGTTTTAAGAAATTAACTTGGCCCAATCAGTTATGGCATGGGGTTGGTAAAAGAAAATAGAAATTGACAACTCCTCTCTAAAACTCCCTGTACCAAATAAAAATGGGGTGATTTTGTTTTAATCTTATAAATGAAAGAATTTGAAGATGTATAAAACATTGTTCGACTTTCACACACACACACACACACACACATATATATATATAATATATATATATATATATTGTCGATTGTTGATTGTTGTTGTTGTTATTATTATTATTATTATTGCTGTTGTCATTGGTGGCATTGCTTTTGCTATTGCTGTTGCTATTTCTCATAGATATTCCGGTTACGTATCCGTTGAACTGTTGTTTTTATGTGCTGCAGACAAATATTTGCTTTCCGACAATAGTCATAAATACCAAAAGCTACATGTTCAGCATACTTGCAACATATTTATGGACAAACAAAACAACATTCACAATACAAAATATAAAAAAAAAAAAACAGTGTTATAGTAGTGTTGGTTATTGTAGTTATTGTAGTTGTTGTAGCAGTTATGTACAAGAAAGGAGTCAAGCAAGCAAACACTATCCGTACAAATATTAAAATAGTGGCAATTGAATATTTGCAATTGTATTTGTGTTGAATATTTCTAGCGTTCATATAAAACAATTGCAAAAACAACAACAACAATCCAAAAAAAAAAAAAAAGAAAAAAAAAAAAAACGAAAAAAAAAATATAAAAGAAAAGAAAACATGGCCAAAAGTTATGGGAAGCAACAAAACCAGCACTACAAAAAACAACAGCAAGAATGAATTTAAAAAAAAAAAAAAATTGTTGAAAAAATGAACAAAAAAAGGTATTAAAGAAAAAAAGGGAGAAAATCAAAATGAATGTTGAAAATTGTGGAGACAATGTCCATGGTAACTTTGGCCACTTATTGGCAAGTTGATATTTTCTTTTCATGAAACACACACACACACACACACACACACACACACACACATCTTTGTTTATAAACAATAAAATGTTTAAAGAAATGAAAAGCAATTGAATATTTTGTAAGCCTTAAAAAAATTCTTATATAAAATGTGTTTACTTTTCTATGCAATTCATTCTACAGAAGATTTATGTTACACGCAAAATATGGCCTTAATCGTTTACTAAATAAATTCCTAGCGATAGTCAGGCGATCTAAAGTAAAGTAAACTGATTTTTGGATAAATAAAAGTTTCAACAAACATACGAAGCGACTTCAATAGTTTGTCGATCTTCAATAGTTCTTCAAGAGTCAAACGATCTAATAAAGTAAAGTAAACTGATTTTTGGATAAATAAAAATTTCGATAAATGTACGAAGCAACTTCAATGATTTGTCGATCCTCAATAGTTCTTCAAGAGTCAAACGATCTAAAGTAAAGTAAACTGACTTTTGGATAAATAAAAATTTCGATAAATGTACGAAGCAACTTCAATGATTTGTCGATCTTCAATAGTTCTTCAAGAGTCAAACGATCTAAAGTAAAGTAAACTGACTTTTGGATAAATAAAAATTTCGATAAATGTACGAAGCAACTTCAATGGTTTGTCGATCTTCAATAGTTTCTTCAAGATCAAACGATCTAAATAAAGTAAACTGACTTTTGTTTAAATATAAAATTTCAAAATTACAATTCAAATTGGCTATACTTCAGTAACAAGAATCTATTTGAAATTTGATATCAATCTTCATTTAAGTCTATTCAGAATCAAACGATCTAAAGTAAAGTAAACTGATTTTTGGATAAATAAAAATTTCGATAAATGTACGAAGCAACTTCAATGTTTGCGATCTTCAATAGTTTCTTCAAGAGTCAAACGATCTAAAGTAAATAAACGATTTTGGTAAATAAAAATTTCGATAAAACAAGCAACTTCAATGTTTGTCGATCTTCAATAGTTCTTCAAGAGTCAAAGATCTAAAGTAAAGTAAATGATTTTGGTAAATAAAAATTTCGATAAATGTACGAAGCAACTTCAATGATTGTCGATCTTCAATAGTTCTTCAAGAGTCAAACGATCTAAAGTAAGTAAACTGATTTTGGATAAATAAAAATTTCGATAAATGTACGAAGCAACTTCAATGTATTGTCGATCTTCAATAGTTCTTCAAAGTCAAACGATCTAAAAGTAAAGTAAACTGACTTTTGGATAATAAAAATTTCGATAAATGTACGAAGCAATTCAATGTTTGTCGATCTTCAATAGTTCTTCAAGAGTCAACGATCTAAAGTAAAGTAAACTGATTTTGATAAATAAATTCGATAAATTACAAGCACTTCAATGGTTTGTCGATCTTCAATAGTTCTTCAAGAATCAAACGATCTAAAGTAAAGTAAACTGATTTTTGGATAAATAAAATTTCGATTAAATGTAGAAACAACTTCAAATATTGTCGATCTTCAATAGTTCTTCAAGAGTCAAACGATCTATAAGTAAAGTAACTGATTTTGGATAAATAAAAATTTCGTTAAAATGTACGAAGCAACTTCAATGTTTGTCGATCTTCAATAGTTCTTCAAGATCAACGATCTAAAGTAAAGTAAAACTGATTTTTGGATAAATAAAAATTTCGATAAATGTACGAAGCAACTTCAATGGTTTGTCGATCTTCAATAGTTCTTCAAGAGTCAAACGATCTAAAGTAAAGTAAACTGATTTTTGGATAAATAAAAATTTCGATAAATGTACGAAGCAACTTCAATGGTTTGTCGATCTTCAATAGTTCTTCAAGAGTCAAACGATCTAAAGTAAAGTAAACTGATTTTTGGATAAATAAAAGTTTCGATAAATAAATGAAAAAATCCCCAACTAGACATTCATTGTGAAGCTTCAAATTATATGCCATTTGAAAGTCTTTATTGCAATCTTATACAAATTTTCTTTAAGAATTCTACCAATGTCTAACTATTCCAAATGTATGACTTTCGCTTAAATAGCTTTCTGTATTTTTCAACTATTTATAAAATTGTCAACTGAATTACAATTCAAAATTGGCTATAACTTCAGTTAACAACGAATCTATTTGAGAATTATGATATCAATTTCCATTTAAGATCTAATCTCAGAAAAAAATCAAGAATAAATGAATAAGCTGCCATGATTCGGTTGATTTATTTAGAGAGAAATAAAGAAAAAATCATTTGTATAAAATTATAAGTTAATTTAATATTTTATAATTTAATAATATAAATTTAGCATTTTTTTTTAAAGAAAAATAATTTTAATTTCGTTTTGTTAAAAAGCTTTGTAAAACATTTAAATCGCTTCTAAATATGAAAAATAATTTTGAAAATTTCCAATTTACAAATTGCATTCTTGAAAATTGTAAATTCCGGCGGTAAACTAAATTAAATTAAATTAAACAATTGATCATTTCAATCATTATATTTTTGAATGTATTTCATAAAAATTTATACAAATTTCATAGAGTTTATAAATTTTTATTGTGTAATAAATCTGATGAAATTATTTAATAAACATTTGTAAAATTTCGCGCATATGAAAAGAAACTTATTAATAGAAAAATATCAATCCTCTTATATTTTAAAAAGTTAATTACTTTAATTAATCTCTCTCTCTCTCTCTCTCTCTCTCACTCTCACTCTCTGTTGTACTCATTGTCTTTCATTCGAGGGCATTTCTGTTCTGTTGAAGTTTCTGCCATATCTTGCGCACTGATAATCAATTTGTTGATAAAAATTAAGTAAGTTAAATGACGTAATAGATAAATTAATTACTAAAACTAATATAAATATAAAAATTAGAAAAAAGGAAAAAAAATTTGCCACTCATGTTTGTAAAATTTATTCTATAAAACCCTTTAATAGCGTTTTGTCATTGTCAGTCAATTTAAAGACGCCGTTTCCAATTGTTTATAAAGCTCTCTCGTTATACTAAAAACGAAAAAAGGAAACTAAAACAACAATAAGAAAAAAAAATACGAAAATGTTTATAGAAATTTGTGTATTAATTTTGTTGGCATTATGCAGTTTTTATTATTGGACGAAAAATACATCGGATTATTTTGAGATACGTGGCATTCCATATCGAAAATTGGATTTATTCTCTTTGGATACATGGAATTTATTATTGAAACGTAGATCATTTTTTACACTCTCCATGAAAATTTACAATGAAACTGATAGCAAGTATGTTTACCAATATAAATATAAAATAATTAATTAAATGTAAAGCAAATCAATTTAATCAATTTCATTATCAATTGAAAAACGTTTAAAAAAGTTGATAAATTTTTTTTGTTTTTTTTTTAATAATATGTAAATGTTAAAGTGAAATGTAATGAAGGCTAAAGGTTTTAGATGATTCAATGAATTTTATAATATTTTAATTTAAAATCTAAGATCAATTTCTAAGTATTTAAAAAGTCTTCTTTTAGGTTAAAAAGCCTTGAAATGATGTAAAGCATAAATTATACTTAATTAATGTTTTACATAAATTATATTTAATTATTTACTTCTTAAAGTAATGAAAATTTGTTCACTTAAAATTTATAAAACAAATGATATTTTCGTTTCTCATTTTATAAAAAAATTTGCGATATAATTACAGATTAAGTAACTTCTATGTTCTAAAGTTCTAAAAAAAGCTGAGAATACAAAGTCAAGGCAAAATATTAAAAAATGCAACTTAGTGAACAATTCTAATATTTGAAATATTAAAAAATAGCTCAATTAATATCAGAAAGTCCAAAAATGAGTCCATTTCATGAAAATTTAGCATTTAGCTTTAGTTTGCTAGAATTTTATTCTGCACTGATTTTCTTTGAAAAAAAAAAAATAATAAAAAATTGTTAATTTTTTATACTCAAGCAATTTCATTCCCGAGAAGAAAGGAAGGAAAGTTAAATCTTAGTCAAATCAGAAATTAATCTAAACAAATTTTTCATAATCAGCATAATTTTTAATACACTTCTTATAAAATTTTAAAGGAAAAACTAAGTGCGTTTGTTATAAATTGTGATGACACTTTAAAGAATTAAAGTTTCAGTTTAAATTGCCACACCCACTGCTCCATATTTATATATGTATTCTTTTAAAAATTTATATATAAATAAATTTTTACAGAGTGTACGGTATATTTAATCAGAAGAAACCGGTAACAATGATACGTGATCCCGTATTGATACAACAAATCACTATAAAAGATTTTGAACATTTCGTGAATCATTCGGCAACATTCGCCAATGAAAATGATAAAGATAATTTATTCGATTTAGGTTTATTTTTGTTAAAAAATGAAAGTTGGCGTAATATGCGTAATACGTTAAGTCCAGCATTCACTGGCAACAAATTACGTTTAATGTTTCAATTAATGGCTAAAGTGGCAAATGAGACGAGCACATATTTAAGGGAACAACAACAACAACAACAAATACAAAGAAAAACTCATAATAATGATAAAGAAATAATAATCAATATGAAAGATTTTGTTACACGTTACACGAATGATGTTATAGCAACAACAGCTTTCGGTTTAGAAGTGAATTCTTTCAAACATGAGAAAAATGAATTCTATTTGGCTGGCAAGAAAGTAACCCACTTTACATTATGGCAAAATATAAAATTTTTCCTCTTTATATTTATGCCTAAACTTGTGAAAGTAAGATTTTGAATAATTTTTAATTATTAAAATATTAATTATATATTTTTTTTCCATGCAGTCTAAAGAAAATGTTACAGTTAAATTAACAATTGAGGATAATTGTACGCATTTAGAAATCTTATCAATTAAGCTAAACTTAACATTTGATTTGATTAAAAAAGTGTCTCAAAACTTATGGTTAATTGACCATTCAGACCAACAGCTAATTTCTAAAACTTATACTAATCTGAAATAAGAGCAGACAAACTCTTGAAAAGTTTGGTTTACAACTTCTAAGGGAGTGCATGTAAATAGTAGATCCATGCTTTTATTTATCTATTTTGGGAACCATGGGAAACTCAAATGATGTATAAAATTTAAGGGAAAGTGGTAGAGTAGGAACTGATAATTTACGGTTTCCAAACTTCGCTGCTCTTCTAATGCAAAAATAATGCTCCCTTCTTGGATAAAATTTAGTTACTCATAAAAAAACAAAAAAACAATAGTTTAAATTTCCGCATTCAAATATTGAGAGTTAGGCGGTCAACAGACAAGTGCGCTTTTTTCCAAATCCTCAAGTCGTCATTTTAATTTAATTTTCATTTTTATATTTCAGATTTTCAAAATAGATATGTTTGATAAAAGTGCCCAAATTTATTTTAAAAGTCTAGTTTTGGATACCATGAAATATCGCCAAAAGCATAATATATTCAGACCAGATATAATAAATCTGTTAATGGAAGCCAAAGGTCTTGAAATGAATGGTGGCATTAAAAATGATATTAAATTAGCAAAAAATTATGAATGGAGTGATAATGAAATAGTCGCTCAATGCTTTAGTTTCTTTTTTGCTGGTTTTGATACAACGGCCACATTAATATGTTTCGTGGCTCAAGTACTTATGGAGAATCAAGATGTTCAAGACAAATTATATAAGGAAATTCAAGAAATTGAAGATGAACTCACAGAAGATTACGTAACGTATGAAACATTACAAAAGATGACTTATCTAGATATGGTGATAATGGAAACATTACGTAAATGGAGTCCTGGCTTCCTCTTGGATCGTGTTTGTACGAAAGAGATTAAATATGAATTAGAAAATGGCATAAAATTAGATTTTAAAATTGGTGATCGTGTGTGGATACCATGCGCTGGTATACAGAATGATCCAAAGTATTTTCCTAATCCCACAAAATTCGATCCGGAACGTTTTAATGAGAAGAACAAGCATAATATAAAGCCATGTACTTTTATGCCTTTCGGTAGTGGTCCCAGAATTTGCATTGGTATGATACGATCCATTAAAATATTCATTCATATTGTACTCTAAATCATTTCGATATTACTTATCCAAAAGTCTATTTATTTTAGTGCAAACTTGTCTATCAGAAGATTCTTTCAGAAAAGGAATGATATCAGAAAAATATTGTATAGAACCAGAAAAGCTTGTGCCTCTAGATTTGTTTTCATCTGCCTTTGTTTTGAGTATTTATCGCAGATTTAGCATGTACTTAGTAAATTCTTTCAAGCAGCTTCGAACTGTGCATGAAAATCTTCGGTTAATCTTCCGTAAATCTTCGGTTACTAATTACTCAAAGGATTATACCACAAACTCAGGCCAAATATTTTTAAAATCGAACAAGCCCACTAAATGTAATAAACCTTTTTATGATGGATCGACAAGATTTGCCTTTCATTAAATAGCATTTTTTTTTAATTGCTTAATTTTCAATTTTCTGTATTAATTATTTATATGTGTTTGTTGGATATTTCAGCATCACGTTTTGCTCAATTGGAAGCGAAAGTATTGATTTATTATTTATTGCGCAACTTTCACATTAAATATGATGAAACAAGTTTAATAACTTCAACAGATTTATTTGATAGAGGTTTCCAAGTAACACCAAAGAAAGGTTTTTGGCTTAAACTAATGCCAAGACATTAACAAATATCAAATATCAAATATCAGTTAAGTCATATAAAATTTGTAAATTTTTAATTTTTTACAATTAAATAAAATTTTATTTAATATCTTGAAATATTTTTTATATAAAAAAAAATCAAGAATTGAAAGCAGCTGAGTCAGGCATTAAGATTGAATTCTTGTTCATATTAAAACGGCATCATTAGATTTTGATCAATTTCAATAAAAAATTATCTCATATTTTCTTATCTAAATCTCTTACAATTATTTTAAAATGATTTTATTTAGATTGATGTTATAAAAAATGAATTTAAGTGTTACATTTATGTATATAAACTTAATACATTTTTCTTTGGCTTAAATATAATTTAAGATAAATTTCTTTTTATCCTAAACTTTAAAAACTAAAGTGTTGAGTCCAAGAAATGTTTACAAGTTTGTCGGTTTCGGATTGAAGTTTTGAATTTAAAATTAAATGACAAACTTACTCTTGGATAAAATAAAAATTATGATAAAGCATCTGCAAATATAAATGACATTCAATTAGTTCCCTAAGGCTCCAGATGGCGAAATCTTTTGCTATACAAGCCAAATTATACTCGTTACTTTTCTTAATGCCACTGAAATATTATTTCCAGACACTTTCAAAAGCAAATACTTTCAAAATCGATTTAAATGTATCGTCTAGTTTTGACCTAACGACCAAAGATATTTGACCCCTCTAACTTTGAATTATTTTTATGATTATTTCTCTCTCTTATTTTTCTTATTACATTAATAAGAAAGTAATGCTAAGCAGTTTGGAATTAAGTAACTTGAAGAAGTTACACTTTATTGGATGATTTCTCTAGAAATTATCTTCAAACGAAAAATAAATTCTCTAAATGAAATTATGTTAGAATTTTTTTTGATGTTTTAATAGAAAATCTGCTTAAATTACAATTTCGTTGTATAAATTGTTTAAGTGAAATTCGCCTTACAACGAGCTCTACCTGCTTTCTGTCTAACGGCAAATACACCTCGAATGCCGCATGTAAGTTGAATGCCGCTTGCAATTTGATCCATACTAAACTAATTTCAGAACTCTCTGTTGGAACTCTCTGTTGAAACTCTCTGTTTGACAAACGTAACGATACATGAAATGTACCGCTATAATAAGTTCGATGCGTGGTATTTTTAATAGTCGGGCGTAGATTATTCAATTTGTAAACTATATAAATTGATCAAGATAAAGTTAAGCTAAGTAACAATCAAAAGCAAAATTTTGTAAAATAAAATCTATTTAAAAAAAAAAAAATCTGTTTCTATAGAATTTAAAGAAGCATTAACAATTGTATTATCTTCTATATCGAACCAAATCCTTTAAAATACCTTTAAATCTGAGACAAAGAGAACCCAATATTGTACAATTTCTTTCAAACGTTTCTCTACGATTCATTTAATTATTTACATTTGAAATTCTTATGGAGAAAATTTACGTATTGTGAAAAGTGAAAAAAGCTAAAAGAAAAGAAAAAGCCAAATATTACAAAATAACCCTCATAAAGTTTTACTTGTTAACTTGCATCCATAAATACCTACATACACACACACACACCACACACACACACACACACATACACATACATATATAAGGGTGTACGCCTATGTGCATATATGTTTACATGTGTATGGGTACATATGCGGATTTTTTTTACAAGTTTCTGTTTCACACACATCCTTTTCCTTTACCGTTTCCGTTTCCGTTTCCGTTTTCATTGTTTACATTTTTCTGAGTCTAAACAGTCAATCAGACATTTAAAGTTATATGCATTTTATTGAAACATATGCAAGACCAAAAGCTTCATCTCATTATCATAGATTTAATATTAATTTCAGTCATGTCTGTCCATCTGTTCATTTGCCAATTTGTCCATCCGTTCCTCTGTTTATTAATCATTTATCTGGTCATGTAAATTGAGATATCTGCTACAAGTTTGCTTATATCATTGAAAATTATGAAAAATCGGTTAATGGACACGCCTACAATGTTCATAATAATTTATCATTTTTTACTTAAGGCACGAACGATAAATTTACAAACGATAAATTTTGGAAATTTTTTTTGTTTCTTTTAGACAAAGCGTAGACATAATTCTGGAAAAATATCAACCACGCCCATTGACTGTAATATAATAAATGCTTAAAGTTTAGCTTACTCTTAAATTATTCTCTTAATTTTTTTTACTCACTTTTATTATCTGAACGATCTAACTAAAAACTGAAGTTTTCTTGTTTTTATTTTTTATTTTTTTTTTGTTTAAGTTTTATGCCACTTTTCTTATTCTTCATTTTTCTTTTAACAATTTCTTATAGTTGTTCTCCATCATCCTACTATTTTAATTGTCTTTTTTATTTATTTATTTTATTTTTGATTCAGTTTGATGGCAAAAAGTCAAGACATTTGCACGTTGTTTTTGCGGTTGCTAAAGTTAGTTGTTTTCTTATTCTTTTCTGTTTGTCTTTTCTTTAACTATTTTTTACAATAATATATACCTATATTATATATATATATATATATATATATATATATATATATATATATATATATATATATTATATATGTATATAAGTGTGTATGTGAATAACAATGTGTTTGTATACGTTTGAGTCTATAAAATTCTATTTCACATCTTTGAAAATTTGGAAAATGCTGGGATGCTAAAAAAATAACAATCAACAAAAAAAAAATTGTTGTTATTATTGTTGTTGTTACTGTATTTTATTTAATGTTCTAAAGGTTTAATGACTATTTTTGTACTTTATTGTTGTCCTATTTTTCTTATTTTTGTTATTCCCCTTTTTTCTTTTAGTGAATTTTTTTCCTTTTGTTTTTGAAAAGGTTCCACTAAGAATTTTGAAATAGAATAATAATTATAATGAAAATGACAACAACATCATATTCAATCATTTTTAATTCAACAGATTTCATTTAATTTGTCACTCACTCAATTTCATTTTTTTCATCTTTGTTTCAATTATTTTCATCTTCTCGCGTGAATTTTTAATTTTTTTTTAATATAATTTTAAGCTTTTTGTTAGAACGTTTGGCTGAAGTTTCATTATTTAAATCGTTTTGCTTTTGTTAATCATGTGAAAATATCTAAAACACATGTCAATGTCGATGTCGATTTCGATATCTCAAGCACATGCCAAACGCGATTTAGTTTTGTTTTTTATTGTTTTACAACTTTTCATATTTCATTCTACAAAAAAATTGAATTTTATTTAAACAAAAAGAAAGAAAGAACAAACAAAATCGCCAAAAAAACAAAAAAAAAGAGAAAAAAAGAAAAAACAACAACAAGAAACAAATCTTTAAAAATCATTGAAGTGTAGTTTTTTTTTTCTTTTTTTTTTTTTTTGCTAAAATCATGCATGATCCATAAAGCGTTCACGTGTAACACACATGTAAATATTGAGCGAAATGATTGAATGTTTGAATGAACAAATGAACAAATGAATAAATAAATGTATGATAAGAGATAACAGAAATAAATTGAGAAAAAATCAAAGTGAAACCTGTTCAATCATAATGACAACAATAATAAAAAAAAAGCACAAAGGAATCAAATTAAAGTAAAAGAAAATAAAATGAAATGGAATGATATGAAAATGAAAAAGAGGAATGAAAGAAAAAATGTGAGCATAAAATTTTTTATGCTCTTAAAACATTATTTTGTTTAATGGTCACGCGGCCACTTAACATTATTTTTATCTCACTTTTTACAACTCTCTCATCTCTCTCGCATTTTTGGGTAATTTTTTTACTCACAAAATAAAGAAAAAAACAACAAAAAAAAGCAATAGCAAACACTTAACACACGTATCAATATCCGAATCTAGTTGTTTCAGACGCAAGTGATGTAGTTTATTTTTTTTTATTTTGTTTTTTACATTAAGAATACACTTCTTCTTTTCTCTCTGTTTATTATTTGTTTGTTTTTATTTGTTTTTATGTTCACTGGTTATTTGATGCTAATCTACATACAATGTTACAAAACGTATTTAACAATTAACTTGAGCCACACTCCTGGCACACTCTAAAACACTTTCATTCATTCATCCAGCCATTCAATCATCATTTTATCATTTTCCATCTTTATAGCTCTTTCAAATAATTTGCAAGAAAGAAAAAAGAAAAACAAATGCATCTGTTCACACATGTAAAATAAAAATGTAAATAAAAAAATTATGCACACACGTTATTTTGTTTTGATGGACTTTTATCTACATTTTACATACAAAAATAATTGCACTCTTCTTTAAAATAATGTAGATACGTGTTTTATGCGCTACACTAACTTTTAGCAGAAATCATCGAACAAAACATTTTATTAATCCAATTTTTATTGCAACGATCATTGCATCAAAAAATTTTATATTTTAATTATTAAACTGCCTTCCCATTTTATCTATCAATCTGACAATTTACAACAATTTACAATTTATAATCATTTTCTTGGAAAATTTTTGTCATTTCCATCCCTTTTTACAAGAATGTTCTATTTTCTAAGGTAAAATTCACAACTGTCACTTAATTTTGGCATTAGTTTATAAATCTAATCTCTGTAGAAAGTTTGGATCGTTTAGGTTCATTTTTTCATAAAATGATTAACACTAAACAAGATCTTTCATTTTTTGCATAAAAAAAGCTCTTCTTTTACAAGGCCTTCAAACACATTTTCCAACTTAATAGACTTTTACTTACCACAATTATAAGACCCCAATCTAATTTAGGATATTTAATAGTCGTCTTAGCTTACCTGTAGTAGATTTTCTATATTTTTTTACTAACCTTCTATATATATATATATATATATATATATTTTTTTTTTTTTTGGAAAAGGGGAAAAAATTAAATAATAAGCCTTATGTTGTAAATTGTTTATACATCAATAGACTTGAGTGGTCTAATTAAACGATTATTGGAGTGTTAAATCATCCATTGAGAATTTTGCTTTTATATTTGCCAAAACTAATCAAACAAGTGTTTTACAAGTGCTCCAAAAGTGTTTAAGGTATTGTCATGGATTCTTCAAGACGGTTTGGATAAACCCAATACGAGTTGATTGGAGAAAATGAACGACATCTCTTAAACTTGGACTCATTAAATTACTTTAACAGATCAAATTTTACACTTTACATACATTGCCCTGCATTATGATCAATCAATTGTGGTGATACATTAAAAAATTTTATGATTCAAACAACATTTCTCGAAGCTTAATTTTAGACAAATAAATTCTAATATTTTCTAAATATGAATCCAAAAAAGTGTGTAATGTTCAAGGAAATGGTCTTACGCATTTTTTTATGGTTGCTCTGTTTTCCATTACAAGTTGTTCGATATAAAAAGAAAAAGAAAAAGTAAAAGGAAAAGTACTAGTTCTGTATAAACTCAGAGTTCGATTTTCAAAGAAACTCGGATAAAATGTTTTGATATTTACAAAGGAAATTTTTATGCCATTTACATTTTATCATAAATAAATTGTACGATAAAATATAATCATAATTTATCGCTGTAATGCATAAAATAAAATAAAATTTTGAAATTTAATTAAAATGCAAGAACTTTCCTTAAAAAAAAAAAGGACTAAAGTTATGCGCTTAAGGCAAACGTCAATAATTTACATTCCATGGTAAAAAAAAAAAATATTCTTGCTCTGGGTCCGTTAATATTTGTCACATTGGCTTTAAATTTACCTCAGCAATTTATTACTAAAGACAATTTAAAAAATATTTTAGTAGACTTGCTAATTTCAATTAAAAATTTAATTGAGGTCTCTGAAGTCTAACTGAACTTAGTGAATTCTTTGCTACCATGAGATGGCAAAGCCATTTTTCGTGCTTACATATAAAGTGCCCTAGAAAAAAATTGCTAATGCATGTAGAAAAGTTGGACCCTTTACAAGTATTATAACGCATTTTTAGTTTGTTTTGTTATAATAAAAAAGTAACAATTTATTTTGCTTGGGCACGTGAGAAATGTTTTTCTTAGCTCATGTAACAAAATATTATCTTGGAAAATAATTGCTACATTAAAGTTTATATTTTGGATATTGCGGTATGTAGAATAAATGATTAAGTTGACATTTTAATTAGATTCTAAAATTTTTGTAAAACGCTTTTGCTTGATTTACTTTTCAATATCACTGAGAATTTTATCAATTAATTTAGTAATTATTATTCATTTCTTTTAATAATTAATTTAGATAATTTCTATATATATATATATATATATAACGCCTTTTTATGATCTTTCATGAATCATTTGATATCGTTTTAAATATTAATTGCCAGCCAAATGAACCGCAACTTTTAAAAGCAGTTAAGTTTAACAAGAGATTAACTAATGGGTGACGGCTGCCACAAGTAATAAACAATATATACATATAACAATAACAAAAAACAACAACAACAACAACAACAACAACAATTCATGAAAAATCGAAACCAAACAAATAAAAATAAAATAAATACAAAATTAAAAACATCAAAGTGTGACACATTTTCTAATGCATTTGTTATTGTTGTTGTTACTGTGAGCTGTTGTTGCTACTGTCATTGCTATGGTTATTGTTGTTATTGTTTATTATTATTTGAATATCATGCAGGACCAACGTTCTTTAATACCGTCAGCCGAATGGGCCATACAAGCCAAACGCTATTAGCAACAACAAACCGTAAAATATCTTAAAAATAAATATAAAAACAAATCCAAAAATAAATATAAATATGGCACATGTAACGTTTAAGGATAAATATAGAAGGTAAGGATGAAAAGAAAATTTGTGAAAGACGTCACGTGTCAAATAAAATGTCAACAATACAATTGAGTTATTTATTAGAAGCATGCAGAGAGCAATAACAACAACAACAACTATAACTATAATTTTAATTTATTACATTTACACAATCTTATATTTCCATACATACATACATACATACATACATACAAATTGTGGGGCATTAAATGTAAAAAGACGTAAAGCCAGCAAATGAAAGGATAATAAGCGCGTAATAGAGTTCATGGAATGTTTAACTTATACATTTATATAAACTTATTTATATATATATATATATATATATATATATATATATATACATTTATGTGTACATTTATAATTCCTTGTATGGTTACACTGACGACTACTTAAAGGAAAATTCAACCCTCATTAACAGAATGCGCCAGTGTTTGCATATGTCGCACTGGATTATACAATAAGTTTGTGTTTCTTAAAGTTTGCCATTTGGTTCTATTACGTGTGAGTGCATGCATACATGAAGGTTCTTAGAGAGTTCTTTGTCTGAGCAAAAGAGGGTCCAAAGTTTTACCTTTTACGTGATTACGTGTTTATGGAAAGGAAATGCAAAAATTTACTGAGAATTTTACTGAGGCTGAATCCATCAATTCATCAATACATCGATTCAATCATTATCTCTTAAATGAATGTTGATAATTTTCATACGAAACTCAATCAGAGAATTTTTATATTTTGTGTAAGTTTCGAGTAGAAAGTAGAAAATTTATATTTATGGTTTTGTGCGATAGGTAGGACAACTTTTAGATGGATAATTTTACAAAAAAAAATCCTCTAAAAGACATGAGCGAAATTTTAGCTTTTCAAATTTCATAATTTAAAATTCATAAGAAAGTGAAGATCTTTGAATTATGGAATGAGAAAGATGTCGGCATTTTACGCTGCATTACGGACTTCTCAGATTTTGTGAGAGTTTATTAAGCATAAAATAGATCTTACGCAAAAGGACTTTAATCTTAATCCAAAAATTTCTTTAAAGCTTCTTTGGAATTATGCCGAAAAATTTCAGTTTATGAATGATAGAAACGTTAAAATAGATGTAAGGTAAGGGAAAGAAACCTCTGAGAACTGTTTGAAAAACTCGAATAACGTAAATGGGACCTAAGAACCTTTAACAAGTTGTATGAGGTAGAAGTAGCACGCACACTAAACTGTGGGAGCCATCAAAGCCATACAGTTACAGACTAGTTATATTGTTGTTGTTGCCCTTGTTATTACCCAATTGTTGTTGTTATTATTATTGTTGCTTTTGCTATATTGCATGATGGTTTGAGAAACATGAAAAAAAACACTTTGTAGTTCAAATTCTATTCAATTCCATTCCATTCCATTCCATTCCATTCTGTTCTATTCTATTTTCTATTGTTGTTGTTGGCGAGCGCCATTGTTATTCAACTTACTTTATAGGCCAATGAGTAACAACAATAACAACAATAACAACAACATACAGTTATTTGCTTCCAGTTCATATTATTGTCGTTGAGAGTTAAACATCAACAATAGAGCACGTGCCCATAAATAGACGCGTCCATTGTCTACCTTGTCGGCACAATTCCATGTGCCTGACACTGTAGGCCAGGGTAACATATGCCCCTGAACATATACAAAGATTCTCACATAGAAATGATGCATGCAAGTGAAAGAGATAGAGACCGGCATGCCTACGGTTATATTTAGATAGATATTGTGCACGGATGCCATTTGAAAGGCGTTCAGAGATTAAATGTTACTTTCGCTTTATTATTCATATAGATTTTTGTAAATTTGTATGCATGTTTGTTTGTTCTATAATAGATTTGGTCTACACGGGTATTAATAGATGACAAACGAATGGGCAGATAGACTATGACAGACAGACGTTTCGCAATATGCAAACAAAACCAAAGAAAATCATAATAATCATTTACCAAGTCATTCATATTTATCTTCTCATTTTTTTTTTTTGTTAGATATTTTTACTTGCATTTCATAAATTGTTAATACACAAAATATGCTTGGGCTATTTATTTTGGCCACCATGCAAAATCAAATAAAATGAAGCGGAATTAAGCGTACACAAAATGGAATGATAAATAAATTAAAACTAAACTAAAATAAAAATTATTTCTTTATTTCTTTATTTCTTTATTTCTTTATATCATGCACTGGCTGAGAATAACAACGGGGATAAAATTGCTACTGACTGCATACGTTTTCAGCTTAAAATAAATACCCAAAATATATTGAAAATGTTTCAATTTGAATTCGCTTATGAATTTAATAGAAATCCCCAAGTGAAAAGAAAAAAAAAAAAAGGAAAAAAAAAGGAAAAACAATTAAATATGGAAAATTATAAATGGAAAATATTATCATTAAATATTTCATGAATGCGAAAGAGTTCAATGCGTGAGAAATTTTACATATAAAATTTAGTTTTAAATAGAATGTTTCTGCCATGTGATGGCTCCTTCTGAAGTATAAGGAATCTTACAATTGAAGAGAATAAATTTGAATATTTCTTTTTCAATTTCTTATGAAAGCTTGCACTTAGTAAAAATTAAATTTTAATGAATAAGATTTTTTCATTTCATCCCTTTTAAAAGTTTAACTCATTTACCAGGTTTTTCTATGTTTAAGATGAATTTACAAAGAAATTAATTTAAATTAGATCAAAATAATGATTTTCTTTTCATACGGTTTATGGCTGAAGTTGGCTGAAATGCAGTGAAATGGCAGGTAAAAGTAGAATTTATCTCAAGATTTAATTTTAGTAAAACAATAAGGACACGAGATCGCGTCCTCCAAACATTATTCGACCAAAATATTCTCTGTCGCTTATTGTTGCTGCCTTTAAAGAAGCCATAACATAAATCTTTTTGGAATAGAAAAAAGAAAGAATATGAAAAGAAAAAGCCATTAGATAGATATTTAAGAAAATGGTTGAGATGGATCCTAAGAATTGGATTCCATGCCATAAAAATCTCATTATAATTTATTTAAAGGAAGTGTAAGCTGTTTTAGACAAATCTTCTTAGAACATTTTAACAAAAAAAAAAAAATTTTTAAACTTGTCTCTCACAATTTAAAGCAATTGAATTGCAAAAATCTTAGATTTGGAAAAAATTTTCTAGGCCACTTACAAATTCCATAAATGAATTTAAACAATTCAACAATTTTAATAACTTCTTGATAAGCTTAAATATTAAAAAAAATTTCTAATAAAAAAATTTTTTTAATATACCAAAATTGTCCCAACTGTTTGGGGCACTCAACTACAAAAAATTTTTCTTTATTTCATTAATTTATTTTGTATGATATTTTTTCATAAAATCAAGTGTTTATAACATTTTTTTTTTTGGGCTTGTTTTAATTTTTTTTTTTTTTTTTTTTAGATTATTTGACTTGTATTGTTATCGTTATCATTATTATTATTGCTATTATTGTTATTGTTGCTATTGTTATATAGAAATAGATAAACGATAATATTTGGCTTAGAGAAATTGATCCCACTAAAATCTTTACAAAGCATTTATGAATGTTATTGAATTTCAAATGAAATTTCATGTTTAGCTCAGTTCAATTATTATTTCTCTTTTCGATTACACTTTACTTTTTGTATCATGTAGACAAAGATGATAAACAAATACACAAAAGAATAAAATAGAGCAAAATAAAAAAAAAAAAATTGAAAAACAAAAACAAAATGGAATAAACATAAAAATCGAAATAGAATAGAAGTAGAAGTAGAAGTGGAAATAGAAATAGAAATAGAAATAGAAAATTTGCACAACAAATGAAAATGAATTTTGAGGATTTAGTTGCTGAATATTATTTTGATATATACTCTTACACAATAATATTAAAAACACACACACAAATATACACAAAGAATAAAAAAAGAAAAAACGGAAAAAAGAAAAGATACTAATAAAAAAAAAAAAGAAAAAAATAGAAAAAAGTAATACAACACTGATTCTATTAAACAATAAATATATGAATAAAATATTGTAGAATCAGTTGAGATGAAACCGCCTGAGAGTGCATGGAATGAGTGAAAGATATTAAGTAAAATGAGATCATGATAAAGATTCGGCTTTAAACAATTTATGGTAATTTTTATTTCATTTATTCCATTTATTGTTCATTTGTCATTTCTTTCTTTTCATCTTTTCTCATAATTTTTGGTGTTTTGGTTGAAACTGTTTGCTTTATGTGAGAAATGTTTGTAATATAATTAAAATGTCATTAAAATATTTAGTTGAAAATATTTGTCCAAGAATTCTAAAAAATATTTTGCATGAAGAAGAAGTAAAAACGCCCCAAAAAACCCCTAACAACAACAATCAAATGGAAAAGAACAAAAGCAAATACTAATGAACTCGGCATGTAATTGAATAATGAAAAATGAGAAAAAGTAAAAAAAAAAAAAATAAAAAAGGAATAAAAAAGGAAAATGGAAGGAGCCAAAATGAAGTCAATTAACGCCTAAATTGGAATGTAACCGTCTTCAACTTTGAATAGAATTTTATATCACACATTTTTAAATAAACACTTGATATGTGATACATCCAATTATATATAGAAATATTGGGTTGGCAGCTAAGTGATTAACTCATTTAAAGAGCGCCATTTGTTTGGATTTCCTGAATGTCCGAAATTTCAGTTTGTTTCCTATGAAAAATCTTGATATGTAATACATCCAATTATATATAGAAATATTGGGTTGGCAGCTAAGTGATTAACTCATTTAAAGAGCGCCATTTGTTTGGATTTCCTGAATGTCCGAATTCAGTTGTTTCTAGAAAATCTTGATTGTAATACATCCATAATATGAAATATTGGTGGAGCTAGTGATACTCATTTAAGAGCCATTGTTTGGATTCTGAATGTCCGAAATTCAGTTGTTCTAAATCTGATATTAATATCAATTAATATAGAAATATTGGGTTGGCAGCTAAGTGATTAACTCATTTAAAGAGCGCCATTTGTTTGGATTTCCTGAATGTCCGAAATTTTAGTTTGTTTCTTATGAAAAATCTCTAAACCGAATATTAGGTAGGCAGTTTTGATAGTGCCCTTATTATTTCAAGGCTTCATTTGCTACTTGTACTTGTTTTTCCAAAATCATCCAATAAAATATATTTCAAAAGGGGAGTTTTTACTCTGACACTATTATTTCTCAAAAATGTTTGAAGACCTAGTAAAGTCTACAAGTTCTTTAATTGGTATTCTTCGGATTTTTTTTTTGCCTCGGATCATTGGATTTTTTTTTGCCTGCTGTTTTGATATCAAAAATTGAGATATTAGTGCAACTGAAGCATGGCAAGTTCTTAGAAGCTGATTGGCCCCTAAAATGTGACAAAGCGGCTTTGTGGTTAGCGGACTTCCCGAATTATTTTAAGCCAAAAAATTGAAGTTTTTTATTTGTTATTGGTAAATTATAAGCAATAAATAAAAATGTTGTTCTTACGTGTACTTATTCAATTTAAATTCTAACTTTTAAACATGGACATGAAAAAAATAAATAAATTTGTAATCATTTATGTAACAACCCAATAAATATATATCACGAATTTACTCTAAAAGATAAGAAGAATATTTAATGGATAAACAAAATAGTAAGTTCAAGTCAGTTCCAATAGGACCTTTTTCAATATTACTTTCTATTTAAAAAAATCCATTTTTTCTTCAAAAGCACTTAAAGTATAATTGTATTAATAATTTTACTATACAAATATATAATTTAGCAATAGATTCATATATTTAAAAAAATCTTTTCTCAAGACTTAATTTGTTTAAATTCTTTTAATTTATCATTTTGAAACAATGAGAATTTCTCTTACTTAATCTCATAACACAATTTCAGTTATTTTCAAAAATTATGCTATCTTAGTCTTTTCCAGCTTAAAGGCATATAAATTATTCAATCATATGTAACTTTTGTATTCTTTTAGCCAAATCCAATACAGGCCAATGTAAAAACCTAAATGCCTGTTGTAAACTGAACAAATTAAAAGAGCAAAAACTACCAATGTCATTTCTGATCCTTGAATTTAACATTTATGGTTTTTTTTCAAATGTGTGTGTGTGTGTGTGTGGTGTGTGTGTGTGTATGTTTGTGTCGATATGCGTTGGTATGCGTATGCGATGTAAGTGTACAATCATGTCATTCATTTGTACCATAAGTAGTTAAACAATTTTTGGTAGAACAATGCACAACACCAACACCAACACCAACAAAAATAAAATAAAATAAAATAAAGCAGCATAAATAAATAAATAAATAAAAAAATAAATAAATAAATAAATAGGAAACATGCAACCACGCATAAAGAGAGAAATAAAGGCGCACAAGTGCGTTTAACCGCACTCAATTAACTTTGTGTTAAAAAAGTTAAATTATTATACAAAATCGTGAAGATACACACAATTCAAATGCTAAATTGAAACACAATTATTTTTATATTTATATTTTACATGATAATACAAAAAAAAAAAAGGGAAAAGAAGGATTTTCCTTTTCTTCTCTTTTATTTTTAATTCTTCTATTTTTTTTTTAATTTTATAAAATTTTATTTTTGTCTATAACAAAAAACTGAAAAACAATTTGAATAAATTCCATTAACAAATATTCACAAAATTACCTAATGGCGGTCAAAGAAGACAAAAAAAAAATAAATAAATAAAAAATAAAAAGAAAAAAAAAGGACAAATAGAAAAGGTCATGCAGAAAGGCCAAAGGCAAAGAAATATATATATAAAATATATGAATCAAAATTTCCACAATTCCATGTGTCGCTTGTATGTATGTATTAAATAAAAAGGTAACTGTTATAATATAATTTATGAAATGTAAAATACAACTGTGAATAAATGAATTTTTCCATCTAACAAATTTCATTAAACTCTCTGATTAAATGAAATACTTAATTGAGCAGCCTCATAATATGTTACAAAAAGTTATATAATGCTTTTAACAGATATGTTTCAAATGCGCTGTTGCCAAATTTAGTAAATTATCGAAAAATGTTCATAAAATCTAGAAGAGTTGTTTAATCGACAAAAATAAAAATCTAATTGAATGATTTATGATAAAGAAATTTTTTTATACAGCAATAATTCCAAAAAAAAAAACATGTACTTATTGACGATTAAGCATCGAAACATGGTATAGCAAAAGCAAATTCTAATGAAATAGCATTTAAAGTTGAGAAAAAGTTTTAAAAAATTTAAAGTTTATAGCTTCCTTTGTTTTTCTTAATAAAACACATTTCCTCTTTTATTTTTTCTTCTTTCAGTTTTTGCAAAAAAAAAAAAAAATTCCAAAACTCTATATAAAATGTAATTTTAATTTTGTAAATTGTTTTAGTCAACCAACTTACATTTTGAAATTATTATTTTTTTAATTCCGAATGTTTTTAGCATAAAATCTATCGTAATTTGCTTTAGAAATATGATAATTTTTTGCTTCAGCCAGAGGAAATCAAAGTTCTCATAAGAATTTAATAAATTTAATTCTTATCAAGAGATTTAATAAATGACATTTTCATTAGAAAATTGGCCTGATCTTTGTAGATTTTTTAACATTCATTCATATCAATAAAAAAAAAATGAATCTTTAATAAGTTAAAAATTGAAAGCTGAAATATGAAAATATTTGTTATAAAAAATTTCAAAAATTAATTGGAATAATTTATGGCTCTAATATGAAAAAATCGCTACGCCCATTTTCATATGCACTTAACTTTGTTATCTAACAATTATCAATTAAATAAATAAATTATTAAACATTTGTTCTTATATTTTTCTTAAAAAAAAAATAAAAGTGAATCAGAGTACACAAAGATTTGCGATTAAGTTAAACGCTTTGAAAATTGAAGCCACCTTCAAAATATTCAGAACTAATTACTAAAAAATTTGATATACTCACACTTACACATGTACACTAATACTAATACATACATACATTATAAAATAGATTATAATAAATGTCAATCTTTGTGAGAGGTGTAACATAAAACCTAAAAAGGAAGTAAAAAAAAAAAAAAAAAGGAAGGAAAAAATAAGTCAATAAATGAAAAAGCAGACTGATTCGAGGGTTGTTTATGTTAACTATGTTGCAGGTGTCTTAAATTTTTTTTCTAAAAAATTTGTAATGTGAAAAGTGTAACGAATATGAGAACACCAATAAAATTGATTGCGACATTTTGTTGATATTTAATTTATTATGAAGTTTCAAATTGAATGATTGATCATCAAGTACAATGACTAATTAATTTGCAGGTTATATTTAATGACATTTACTTTGTCCACAATTTTACTAAACATATATTTTCATTTAGATTATAAACTCATTCACCCTTCACATTCAAAGGGAAATTTATATTTTAAGAAAAAAAGAAAAAAAAAGCAAAAAGTGGCATTTTCAAATGGATGGTCCACATCTTTTAAATTTTGTTGCCATCGAATTATTTGTTTTAGAATGTCTTCATCTGAATCTCTCGCAGTTTAAAATTTTACATGCGATTTATATTTTAAAGTTTTTACAAGTTTCCAAGCGCCTTTTCATAAAAATTAATCAACTATTGAAATATTGAAGGCCACTTATTTTGTTGAGAGATTTGATGTTTATGCTTTCTACAATTTTGCGTTTATATTTATATTCCCATCTCTCTCTCTCTCTCTCTCTCTCTCTTTCTCTCTCTATCTATCTCTCTCTAACTCTCTTCTTATAGCTTTTCCTCGATTTTTTTTTTCGTGTTTAATTTCAGTTTTTTGTTTTGTTTCTGCATTTTTTTTTGTATTTTTTTTTTTTTGAAATTTCCAAATGTACATTAAAATCATTTGCAGATGTTAATGTTAACACGTTCGTGACATTTGATTTGTATTCTATCAACGTCATTGCCATTATCATTATCGTTACCACTATCCACAACATTATGATGACCAAAATGATAATGATGATGATAATGATGATGTTAATGATGATGATCATGACGATGATGATAGCGACATATTTTATATATTAAAATATACACATATATAATTTCATATTGCATATGTGTAGGTGTGTGCTGTGGCCATGCGTTTGTTGGCAAGTGCGTCTTTTGCGGCTTGAACGTTACTTTTTATGTGTGTGTGATAATGATGATGTTAATGATGATGATCATGACGATGATGATAGCGACATATTTTATATATTAAAATATACACATATATAATTTCATATTGCATATGTGTAGGTGTGTGTTGTGGCCATGCGTTTGTTGGCAAGTGCGTCTTTTGCGGCTTGAACGTTACTTTTTATGTGTGCAACTATTTTGCATATTCTCATGTTATGAGGCCACGATGGGAGAAACTACATTTTCAATAACTCAGCTACATTTTCCTTTTCCATGTGCCCATATACATGCATATAAATTCGCTATAAGCATGTGTGTGTGTGTGTGTGTGTGTTGTGTGTATGCTATTATATTAACCTTTAAATATAATTTTTATTATAGTTCATTTGTAATTGCGGCATTTAAAACAAAAGTGACGGCAGCATCTTTAAAATGTACATTAGAGATGATGACACGATTAAACGATGAAATGTTAAACTTAAACGGTTCCGCCTCCATTTAATGGTTATTTGTAACGCCTAAAATGTATAACATACAAAAATGATAAATAGAAATTTATCACCCTTCAAGCACAAAAATTGCAAAATTATACTTTCAAATTAAATCGATTTAAATGTTTGCTTTGTAGGGCGTGTATAACTCAGTTATTGTTAAAATAGATGGTTCATTTTACATTATTTTTTATTATTGTGATTAATATGATATTATTATTATGATTCGATTACATCTGAAACATTTAATTTGTAAAATTTCCACCTTAGACAAACTACAAAAGTTAAAGGGACTTTTTCTTTTTAAGTTAAAAAATGGAAGATAGCTTTTAAAAATGTAGATTTTAGAATTTTAGATTGATAAATTAAAGTTAATAATAAATTTATTCAAAATTTTTTTTGTGTAACGATTTTCTTGTAAAATTTTCTTCCACATAAGAAATTTTTGTAAAACATTATGAAAAAATGGTAGTGAACCCTCTTCGATCCTTAAATAAATTGAGCCCAATTGAAAAATTACAAAATATATAAAACGATTTTGAACAATCAGACGATTTACAATCTGAAAAAGATCATGAATCGGTCGATGTAATAAAATAATTTTACATTTTTAAATCTCTTTGACTTTTGCTCGGCATCAAAAGTTGTACCCATATTATCAAGCTATTGGAGAATAAATGCCATGGTTCGTTCTTTAAAATTCGCCTTTAAGAGCAGACTTTTAAATAGTTTGGTGAAATTTTCACGACATTAAATATGAAACATTTACTTAGGAACTTTTGGTAGATTTGTATCCGTTTAAATCAATTTTTTTACCTGCTTATTTTATTCTTATTTTTGCTTCTCATAATCTCTAAATTATACGAAATGAATTTATAAATTTTTTTGAAAAATTCATCATTTGCTTTATAAAAATTTAAAGAATTTTCATTTTTAATGTAAATAATTTTCTAATAAACCAACAAAAGTGTAGGGTGTTCTTAAAGTTATTTAGCCTAAAAAAAAAAAAAAAAAAAAGTTCCAAAATTATTTGGTACGTTAATTTAAAGACAATAGTTTGTTTCTTTTTTGTTCTCATTTTCATTTTAGTCATCTGTAGAAAGCCCAAAACTTAAATATCATCGAATTAATTTATTCATGACAATCTCATTAAAATTATAAGTAAATCGTGCGTCTTACGTTTTTGTTAACTGTTGCCATCAACAATTTACTATTGCTGTTGCTGCTGCTGCTGCTATTATTATTGCTGCCCTTACTCCAATTGCTGTTGTTTGCTGTTTTGCTGTTGTTGTTGTTCTACTCTTAATGTTTCGTCATAACATTTTATGCGATATTTATGTATGGATTTCATTTTCCTCTACTTCTCATCTAAAACTTTTATTTCATCTTTTTCTTCTACATAGCATAGCATAGCAAAATATATAAAATATATAAATATTCAAAAAAAATTTTTGAATATTTTCATCCTTTTATTCTGATCCTTTTGATATAATATTCTCATCTAACGCCACATTTATTTATGGCTCAACTTTAACTATTTTGCATTCCTTAAGTATTTAGAAGAAGATTACGAAGAAACCAAGAAACCAAGAAACCAACAAACCAAAAAATGGTAGAGAGAGAGAGAGAGAGAGAGAGAGAGAAAGAGAAATAGAGTAAAAGAGATAGTTATAATCGTTGCTGTTGCATAATTTGTAGAAAAGTTATTGATATTCATACAAAAACACAACACGTTCAACTTTTGTCTTGAATTATTTTGCTCTTTTCTATTTTGTATTTTACATTTAGCTTTTTGTTTTTTTTGTTTTTTTTGTTTTTGTTTTTATTTTTCTTACTTCTCTTCTTGGTGGCAACCTTGACACGTTCTATTTAAAGTGTTTTATCATGATATGAATTCTGATGATACTTTGAAATACTTAGAAATATAAAGCAAATATAAAAGACGAGTTTTCAATGCAACAGGAAGGAAGCTCAACTAAATTATATAGAATATCAAAACGCCCAAAGGAAAAATAATATTAAGAAGGAAACTTTCTGCTTTTTGTTTTGCATGAAACTTTTTTACCAAAAAGTAGCTTCTTAATTAAAACAATATAAAAAAAAAAAAAAAAATGAAAGCGAAAACATTCCATTTCATTTTATTTCAAATCATTTGATTTTTCCGAATTTTTTGCATTTCTTTTTCCATACATAAAATACAAATTTTAGCAATCACAAGTTTATTATGTTTGATGACACATTCAAAAGATTGTAAAGGTGAAGTCAAACTCAATTACAATGATAAATTTATACTTATCTGTTAAATTTGTTGCTTCTAAAAAAAGAATAATTTATTAAGAATTGAAGGCTTTTCCATGTTACTATAATTAATTTGGGGCAACCAGTCCCGAGAAGCACCTGCTCAACTGGGAGTGACCCATAAGGGGGTTATTGGTTCTCCGTTACCCATCAGGATTCATCATTAGTCACGAGTTTAGATCCAAAGATTTAATTTGGTACCACGGGATCATCAGTTTTAATATGCCCATTGTGGTGAAATCGAGGTTGGCTTCGTGGGAGCTGTGGTGCCCACAACGCGCCGTTGCTTGGTCAAATATATATATGCTTGTTGTGCAGGGTACCATTTCCCGAATAAAATGGGTAGCTAGGTACGCTTATCGGGCTAATTTAAGCTAAACTTAGGAGTAATAGGAAGACTCCGAATCTAGATACCAAAGATTAAGTCATGTATATAAGCTGCAATGCAGGCTTTAAATTGAAAGCTGGTCGTGACGGTAGCATGCACCATGTGTGACGTGTCTACCAACGCTAGCGTCCATTATGTACGTTTGTGTATCATGCATTTGAGCTTTCACGGCAGGTATGCATGTAAAACACTCACTGCAATGTACCAATTAATTGGGAGCAACCAGTCCCGAGAAACACCAGTTCATGAGTTATGAGATTGAACCAAAAATTTAATTGGGTACCACAAGGTCACCAGTTTTGATTAAGCCCATTGTGATGGCTTTGGTGTTGGCTTCGTGGCTGCTGTGCTCAACCAAACATGCTATATGCTTATGGTTCAAGATCCTATTTCCCTAATGAAATGGGTAGCTGGGTCAAGCTGATTGAGCTAACCAAACTATGCCAAGCAGTTAATGGGAAGACTCTGAAACTGGATAGCAAAGGTTAGGCTTCCTGTATAAGGTGCAATAAGGGCTTTAAAATGGAAATAGGTGTGACCGTACCATGTACACTCTGACTACCAACGGCTAGTTCTCAGGTTGTACAGTTGTGTATCAAGCATTTACGCCATCACGGCAGTTATGCATTTAAAGCACTTACTTAATATGTACAAATTAATTTAGAATAATTTTGTGAATTGTTTCTTATAAATACGGCAGCCAGCATCTTAATCATTGATCTGCTTGAACTTTTTTTTGGGTTTATAAGAAGCTCGAAGCTGCTCGTAGCAAAATTTAGCTGCTTAAGAGCTACGGCATTAGACTAAACACTTAATTCGACTCTACGTAGACACTATTTGTCAGTAGGTCTGATATTATAAAATCAAAACTAGCTTTACGCGGTGTCCATATGGCAACCAAACAAACTTTAAAAGTTGTCAAGCATTGTTCCTTAAGATGTGCCAAGTGCTTCCATTAAGCACTTACTAAATACTTTCTACACTTAAAATTCAGATATTTATAAAAAATGTGGTCGGTCTAAGAGCAATCGTGGATAGAATTGTTTCAATTTTTTCATGTAAAGGAGTTTTGCAATATTTGGCATATTTTTTTTTTTTTTATTCAAAATTAGTTTTATTTTGCTCTAAGAGAACTATAGAAAAATTTGCTTTATTTTTGAACGGCCGTTATTTTAATGAACTTTTCATAAATCTTAAAAAATTTTTACTTTCCATTTATCAGCCAGACAAAAAGAATCGTTTATTAAATTTTCTCAAAACTCACGTTTAAAATGTTTTAAAATTTATTGGAAATTTCTTCAAATCAAAGATCCAAATTTCAGAATCTAAATGAACACATAAATATTTCTATAAAAATAAGATTCTTAATTCTTAGTACAAAGCTTAATAAAAGCCATTTAAACTTCTTAAACTTAAGAAATTAAAGTAGTAAACAAAAAAGAAGAAAATTTTAATACAATGTCATTTGTATTTGTGTTGTGTTATACGCAGTTAAATTTTTGCATGTCACAACAGTTATTGCGGTTTACTCTCTTAAAACCATTAAATATCAATGCAATACATAAACAAACGCTTGGTTTGGTTTGATTTGGTTTGATTTGGTTTGATTTGGTTTGATTTGGTTTGATTTGGTTAAATCCTCCAAGATATCACTTTCTCTCTTCAACATTCTATCTCACTCTATTTACCTGTTTTTCTTGCCCTGCCTTTCCTACTTTCCTGCTACTTTCCTACATTCTAACTCTATCAGATTCTCTACTTCTATAACCACTTCTCAACCTAGAGCTTCATGAAATTTTTGCTGCTCTGTGCCTTCAGCAGCAACTTTTAGTAACCTTCAGCTAGCATGAATTTATAAATATGTCAATGGCATTTTATATGTAAAATTATAGTCCTGGTCGTCGCAGTTGTAGTCAATTTTAAACCAAGATCATTGTACAAGTTGAATGTACAATTGTGGATGCCATACACATGCTGCTGTAATATCCATGGCATGTTTAAATTGTGGTTACACAATATACAAAATATATCACACGAAATGTATTAAATATATAAATGAATGAATAATGTATGATAGATTTTTATGTCATTTAAAGATGATACGAATGATGACACTTGATTGATGAAAATCAAAGAGGAAAATAAAGAAAACTGATGAATAAGTTAGATTTTTTTATTTGTCAAGCGGCATCGATTCCTAAAAATCTTACACTAATTTTCTGAATGTGATATAAAATAATTTGCATATCAAGAATGTAAAAAAATTAGAATTTTTGAATGATTAAAAAAGTTCATTATATGGAACGATTTTTACAAATTCTCCTACATCAATAGTTTTGTGAAAAATTCATTATTAAAAAATGGGAAGTTATAAAAATTTTTCATGTATCTTATGTATTGAATTCTCTTTGAAATTTGGAATGTACAAATCAAAAATGGACGGAAAGACCGACAAATTCGCATGGGAATGGATTAGCTTGAAAAGTGATTTGAAATCTAAATAAAAGCTGGATCATACTAGATGTTATAAATAAACTTTTGAAGCCTTTTATACTTTGCAGTGTTGCAAGTGGTGTAGGACAAGAGAAGAAAATGGAAAATAAAAAATTGCGAAAATTATGTTCAGAAGATTTAACTTTGCTCTGGATGCTTTGTATTATATGCCTTTATTGGATTGAACTGTACATATGTTTATTGTATAATTTCTAATTGCCATATGTGCATATAAATATTTATGTATATATCAACTAATAACTGATAACTGATAACTGATAATTATTGTTAAAAGCATTCTCCACAATTTCGAACTTTTAGTCACTTTTGGCATCTTTTAACTACAAACTGTCATTACTTGGATTTTCTAAATACTTCTTACATATATGTTTTCCATTTATCGTCTATCTCTATCTCTCTATCTCTATCTCTTTCATTCATTAGCTGCTTTTCTTTCTCTGTCTATCTTATAATATATTTATGTAGAGTTGAAATGAAGTTTATGCTTTTTTTATGAATGATGACACCGCACAACATTACAAAGATATTTTAGTGATTATCTGTCACTATACTAAGCAACAACAACAACAACAACAACAACAATACATATAACAATAATAATAATAACAATAATAATATATATTTTTATATAACGCTGCCATTTCTATGAATTGAGAAATGGTAGATTTCCAAAGTGTTTGTGGTCTTGTTAAATATGCGTTCAACTTAATTCTATTCTTACTAAAATGCTTAAAATATGCTTGCCATCTCCATCCATCTATCCATTCATATCCATTCATATCCATTCATATCAGTTTCATTGAATTGTTGAGGTTATTCAGTTACAGGCATGGGGCACAGCTCTAATTTAGTAATGAAATCTACGCATTTTTGTTTGGCTTTTTTCCTTTATTATAGTTTTTCCAAAATTTAGTTGTTTTGTTGCTATTGAAATAATATTTAAATAAATGAAAATTTTATAGTAGATCGTAGACGATTCTTAAATATACTACATCACTTTGCCCGATGTGATTAAGAACTCAAATAAGAGTCAATAAATTTGAAAAAAATTTTCAATTATATAAAAAGTTTTCTTAAATGAGAGAAGGTTTAAAAAATGGTTCATTGTGACCAAATTTGATACATAAATTTGCTGTTTACGTTTAAATACAATAAAATTCAGCGACAATTTATAATGAAATATTTTGAGGTCCTTTTTCTTGAGGAATTCATTATAAGGGCCATGTTATTACAAAGAGCCCGATTTTAAACACTTTCCATAGAATTCGTGTATGAACCAAAACCCATTCATGTATAAATATACGTTATCTCATAATTTTGCAATAAAGAGCTTAATAATTAATTTACAGGGTCACGCATCAGATGTACAGACAGACAGATAGGCCTAAATCGAATCAGTAAGTATTTTATATTGAACCTATTTCAACTTATTTTGAATGTTACACAAACATTCACAACTGCCCAAATTTATCATACCTTATGCCATAAGTGGTGTAAGGTACAATAAATGGGAACAAAACCTTGAATTATTTCTTCTGCAACACTTATCACAAAAACACATGAAAATTTATGTGGATGCTTTGAACATTCAAAAGAGTTCAAGATGATGCCATCGAACAAGTCAAAATCACTTTTTTTTTAAAGCTGCGTTCTAGCCTGATTCTTTATGCTTTTTACAAATATTTCTGTGAAAATTAAATTGTTATTTTAAATTATTAATTAAAAATTGAGTATAATCAGTTGATTTTTATATGGATTCCTTATTTAACACTCCATTTTGAAAAATATCGATTTATAAAAAAAATTATCTAATATTTTACATTACAGTTATTTCAAATATTAAACAAAGTCCATCAAATTTGATTCAAATCTAAAACATTTTGAAAAACCTTTTCCCTATAAAAAAAAACAAACTTTTTAAATCAGACCAAACTTATAATTTTGTTTTCTTAAATAATAATTCAATTTTTGGTCTTTTAGAGTATATTTTCAACAAAAGTTACCTCGTAAAATTTGTTAAATGTTAAAAATTGTTAAAATTGTATTTTTAGTAAATTTAAGTCAAAGATTTGCTTTCAACGATTTCCCTCAGTGTTCACGTATTAAGGAGATAATTATTTAAAAAAAAAAAAACTAAATAAATTGTTAAATGAAATTTTATATAAACAAAAAATTAATAAAGTAATTAAAATTAATCAAAATTTCTTCAACAAAATCTTATTTCAGCTTTTTTTAAACTAAAAATAATTTGAAATATTCTCATTTACTTCAAACTTTCTTTCTTTCCCCTTTCCTTCTTTTTTTTTTCTATGGCTTTTTACATGAAAATTTTCACATTTGAAAATTGCATTGTTTTTTTTTTTTTTTTTTTTTTTTTGGTTTTATTTACGATCTTAACCTTCAAGACTTTATAACATTTGGTTTGTGGTTAAAATTGCTTTCTGTTCTTTCCTTTATTTTTTTGACTTCTTTTTTTTTTTTTTTTGTTGCCTATGTTTACTTCTTAACTTAAGAAAGAAAGAAAGTCAAATGTGAATGTATGAATGATAAAATGTGTGTAAAAGCAACATAAAAGTCACAGAATGAATGAGCCATGTAGAAATCGTGTTAAATTGTTTTTTATACAAGTAAAAATTACTTACTTTTACATATTCTCGTGTTACATAACATTAACCATTAATTCTTGTCTACTTAAATGGTAAATTGTAAAATAAATTACAATTACAATTACAATTACAATTTCAATATGTAAAGTCTATAAAAAAAAATGTAAATAAAATTAATGAAGACACGCTAAATGTTTACCTAAATAAATTTCCATTTTAAACAAACAAAAAAAAAAAATTCACTCGATTTTAAAAACTTGATTTTAAATTAAGTGCAACTCTTTTGCATTGTTATTATATCGATAAATATAAAATCGCTTGGATCATTATCGTTTGTAAGTTTCTTGGTAGCTGCAATTCAAATGGAAACATTTAAAACGCGCTTAATGTACAAGGCATACATTCCGTTTTAGAGATTAAAATGCACCTTAGTAAACTTGACAGTTGTCTAGTTCTAGTTCTTAGTTACCTTATTAAAATGGCACTTCAAAAAAAGTTGTTGTCACACTTGGAGTACTTTTTCAAGCCATTAAAAACGCGTACATTCTGGTGATGTTAGCAAATTCATATATTTACATAAAAAATTACTTTCTGAAGGAATCGTTTGGCATTAGGCGAAATTTTAAGTTGCAGCAGCAGCATCAAATTTTTCTCTGATATATTTTTAATCATTCTATGAGACGATATACATGCCGAAATGTTATGATAGGCCTAATTAATTACTTTTCAATAAGTATTTTAAGTTTTTTCTTCAGGTTACATCTAAAATCATCACAAAATCTTTTTTTTTTTTTTTGTTTAAATTTTTTTTCCTTTAAGTTAATAATTAAAATGTTTATAGAATTCAAAATTCTCACTGAAAATTTACTCCTAAATATTTCAGTTTATATGGCACAGGAATTTGTTGTTGTTGATTAATTTATACTCCTAAAGTGCATTGAAGTGAAATTTTTGAGATAATTTCTCATTTTACTCTTTGCAGTAACTTTAATTTAATTTAATTTAATGTGATGTAATGAAAATGTAATTAAAAATGTAATTGAAAATGTTATTGAATGTAAAAAGTCAAATGAACTATAAACTCTCTAGATATTTTTAAACTATTTATCTATTATAAACTTTATAGACAAATAGCAATTCATATTGACACAAAAAAAGTGATGACAGTTCATGAAAAAAGGCCGAAATGAAAAGCGTTAAATCATAAACAGATTAATAATAACTCATGTATTTATGCACAAAAGATCTCAGCTTAAAATTTCTCATTTCCCATTTAATATCTGTTTCTATATTTCTTTCTCTATGTTCCTCTCTCTCCTTCTTCCTCTAAATATATATTTCATTGGAATTTTTGTTAGTTGTAAACATTTGCCCAGCATTTATCAATAAAAAGTTATTGATGGATGACAACAACATGATAATTGTAATAATAATAATAATAATAATGAGAAGCAACAACAACAATAATAATCATAATAAATATAACAATTTTACAACATATTTGAGTCCATTAAAAATGCGTTTAACATGCTTTCTGCGGTTTTACGGTTTAATTGTACGATTGAAATGAAAAACCAAAAAAAAAAAGAGAAAGATTTTAAAAGTGAAAAGAGAAAAGATACAAATAAAAATAACCACACACTTGCACACAGTGATAGATTGTTATATAAATGGGGCAGAGAGAAAGAGAATAAATTGATGAATAAAATGTGCAAAAAAATGCAGAAAACTTTATAAAATGTGTAATAAATAAATAAATAAATAAAACTGTATGTGTATATGTACATTCGTGTGTACGTATGCCATATATTTGTATACAAACATATTTTACATACTTAAAGGCTCGTTAAGCGAATGCCAAAAACCTCAGATCTCATTTTTTTTACCGAGCGTTGCAATTTCTCTGCTTTTTTCTTTTACTGTTTTTTTTTTACTTTGCCTACAAATAATGCGCGATTTTTTTATGCACATAAAATACATCACTTTCAATGATTGATGATTATCAATGTATATTTAGTTGTATATATGTTCTTCTACATATAAATAGTTTTAACATTAAACATGCACATAAAAATCTCTTGAAAAAAAATACACAAAATTTTACCTTGAACTTTTGTTTATAAATAAAATTCAGGTAAATATATTTTTTAGATGATTTTCTTACATTTCATTATACGTAAAATAATTTTCTGACTTTGAAAATAAATGAGATTTGTACATGTCCCTACGTCTGTCCATTTAATTTTATATAAAATTTTACAAACGCCAGAAAAGAAATTTTTTCTCATAAGCTAGAAAATTTTCTTCTGATCAATTTAATTGAAATAACATTCCAAATATTTTTGAGTACTTCTTTTCATATGAAATTTTAGATTGGAAAAAATTTTTTAGGTTAAAAAGTGCAATAAGTAAAGTGAAACAATACCCAGGAAAATTCCTTGCCAATTTATGCATGCAAATTCGTATATAACAAATAATTTCCTTGCACCGATTTTCGTAAAACAAAAAAAATCTAACGAAAATTCATAAAAATTTTTCCAAAACATGGAACGATTTTTTCAAAAGAAGTAGTTTTGGCGAAAGTGATATTTTTCTGCCAAATATTCTGTAGCAGAATATTTATAATGAAAGCTATTGCCAGGCCCATGTGCCCAATTTGCTAATGTAATATTTAAAAGTAGAGGTAAAAGAGTTATTTGGACCAAGAATGTAAATAAAAATTTCAAATAGATGAACAAGTTTCAAATATCAAACCTAAATCATTTCCAGAAAAGAAGTTTGTAGCCAAGAGATATAAGTATTTGTATATATTTCTTAACCCCTGGGTACAAAGAACTCCAATATGTTGCGTTTAACACAAGTTTACTGAGTTGATGAATAAAAGTGAGGCACCGTAAGTAATGACACCGTTTAAAGATATAACGGAATATGGTGCCAACGGAGGTCTCTTGTTTTATGAGAATAAATATAAAAATAGATCTTTATGGATAGAAACGAAATCTACTTACTTTTTCCAGGCTTCACATATTGAACATTTTAAACCCCTTGTTCTATAGAAAACTTTAGAGTGAAGAAGGCAGCAAACAAACAAAATTTGAAGGGTCTCATTTGGTCTATATGCACACAATTGCACTTCAATTGTTATTTGTTATTTGTTGTTTTTATTGTTGTCGTTTTTATGGCCTTTTCGTTACCGGTAGCCATAACAATTTTGATGTAAATTTTTACTCAATTTTTGCATATAAGTGCATATTTTACAAATTAAATGTTCATGAACAAATAACAATTATTTACGACAATAACAATTACAACAACAAATTAACAGCAATAACAACTAGAAAAGGAACAACTCTAATAACATTATTGGCAAAATAATAAAAAAAAAACCGTCTTAGCGCAATAGCGCGAATCGTTTATCACAAACACAGCAGCACAAAAAGCGGGCAAAGAATCAAGAGGAGATTTAAAAAAAATGGGGCCAACTATTTTCGCTTGTTATATTTCTCTTTATATATATATATATATATATATGTCCTTCTTTTCCTCTCTCTCTTTGTCTCACTCTTTATCTTTTTCTTGTTACTTTTAATGTATTTAAAAAAAGTTATCCGTTTAGCCGCACAAAAAGCAAAACCAACAAAATGTTAGAGAATTTATTTACGAAATATGCAAATCATTTTGTCTACCATAAAAAATGTATGCGCTAAATGCGTTACAAATATCTAAAACTAACGGGTAAATGATCTGTTAACTGTTTCAGCTAAGAATGCATTACTTCCGATAAAATTGAACTCAAATCTCAAAATTCAATTCAGAATTTTGAAATTTGAGTTGTGGATTTTCTGTTAAAAGTACAAACAAAAATAGGAAAGAAATTCATGACTGACATTTTAGATTAAGAAAGTTCCAATATGCTTCATTTCCATTGCTCATTTAATTCCGCTAATTTGTTTTGATCAACTGTTAGATTTAAATTTTAAGGCCTGCTTAATCATCTCGTCCAATAACTTTATCTTTCTTTTCTCCTGCTTGATTTTTCGTTCATGTTAATTTTAATGGTTCTGTTGTTGTTACTACTTGATTGGCCATTTGATGTTTAATATAATGGATGCATTTAAAAAGGGCAAGTTTAATAATAAACATTTTTCACATAAAAGTACGTAAAATTGAAGCACGCACTGATGCCCACAGGAACGCATATTTATGAAAATATGCTGGTGTAAGGTCTCTTCCCGTTTTCAAATTTACTTTGCCATTATAATTTTATTAAGCTCATCCACTCAAAATTGGCAGAATATGTACATTTTGTAAAAATGTTTAAAATATTCAAAAGCAACCATTAAATATCCTATGAAATGTATCAGACATATCTGGACGTTTGGCCATCAGTTGTTAGCATATTTGGGAGAGTTGAAAGCGAAATTTGTCCCTTAAAATTTACAAAAGTCTATAATTAAAATTGGAAATTGAAACATGATTGCAAAAAGCCTGAAAGGCACGCCTCATGCAAGGCATGCAACATTAAATAGCAATTACCATGTTTTTTAATCAAAAATTTAGTAAAAATTAGTAAAAATTTGTGCAAGATTTAATAAAAATTACTAACAATTAATATTAATCAAAAAAAAAAAAAATGGAAGGCAATAAAAAGTTCATAAAAATTCTATATATAGGGTAACATTAAATTTTGGAAACATCTAAATCTAATAAAATTCGATCAGGCCCATGAAACTTTTTAGCATGTAAAATGATAATTTTTTTATGGTTTTCTTCATTAGATGAGAATTGAATAATTACGCATATTTAATTTTACATATACTGGATGTTTGGATTATTCAAATTATGAACTTGCTTTAATGTTAGATTGTTCGAAAAAATTTTTTATGTTTATGTTAATGTTTAAGGAAATAAGAAAATTTATGCTAATAAAGCTTTTTCTTAGAAATAATTGTTTGCCGCCATGCTTCAATGACCTGCTTCAATGGAAGCCTTTACTGAATCTCTATCACTTTCAATTAACTTTCCATGTAAGAATAATATCAAAATTATTGATTTGCACTTTTGAAATCCAACTTTTTGCATGAGTTGCATATTTTGCTTTAACAGCGAAAAATGTTCAAGAAAATTCTCTCTTCATACTTAGAGTAACTTAGTATTCTTTTAATAAAAATCTATCAAAGTAAACAACCGTTATGTTGCTTATATGTGACACGAAAACTCTCTTTCAAAAATAAGCAAAATAAGTTTCCGAACGATCCAATAAAAAGTGCTACACTTATTTCATATAAATCAATAAAGACAACGCCATACAACAATAATAACAATAATAAAGAGAATCGTAAAGAATAAATAAAATAAATTTGAAACTATTTAAAAATGTACTCGCTTATTTGGGATATCTCATCTCTTACGCTATTTTGTTCTTTTTTCGTGCATTCCTTTCCCTTTTCACCAGTTTTTCTTTTTCGTTTTTTTTTTGTTTTGTTTTGTTTTGTTTTGTGATCGAATATTATTCACTGACTTTTTGCAATAAAACAATGGCTATTGTTGTTGTTACTGCTATTGTTACATTTTTTATCATTCCATTCCCCGTCATTCTGAATTGTTTTCTTTTTCAACGTTTTATTTAGCACAAGGCGTATGGGAATTTTACAAAACATCACAAAGTATTGATGGGCGCTACCAATAAAATAAAATTCTATGAAAAGAATGAATAGATGTGAAAGAGATAGATAATATATATATATATATATATATATAAATACAATTATGGTTAAAGAAACGTGAATAAAAGCGCAGATAGAAAAATCGTTTATTATACATTTTGTTTCTCTATGCAAAATATTTCAGTTTTTTTTATTATTATAATTTTATTCTTGTTGTTGTTGCTATTGTTGTATAAGAACACATAGATTTTTTTCTTTTGTTTTTGAAATTTTATTATTACAACTAGCCATTTATTTGCTATTTTTTTATTTGCTTTTTTTGCTGCCTTTTTTTATTTTTATGTTAGCAAAAAGGAATGTTTTTAGGAAACATTTTTCACATGATTGATTGAGCTTCATTGTTCTTGTTTCTTTTTTCTTTTTTTTTTTGTATTAGTGTTAAGCCCTACAACGTTTACATTTGATGCTGGATAAGCTGAGGATTTAATCATAATACAAATTATTAGTTCTTGAAAAATTTGATAAAGTTTTGATTAATTTTATTCACTTGGGCCAAGAACAAAAAACTATGAAAAATGATCAAAATATTCAAATTTTTTTTTAGTAATCTCATTTTCTTATATTTCTTGGGCCTGATGAATCCATTTCTATTTGCAAAAAAATCAAATCAAATGTAGTCAATTCTTTGGCCATTTCTTTCATCCAATAAATTTGCTTATTATTTCAACATTTACTTATTAGCAATTTCATTTGGCAATACAATGTCAGCTGTTTAATAGTCGACTTTGACCAACAAACCAACTTAAACTTATTTGGATGCTTTTTCTTTACTTTTTTCTTTTGGTTTACTCCAGCATAAAATATAATCGAAATATAAAGAAATTGCAAGATATATCGAAATCATTTTTTTAACAATTCTTGCATTCCAAATAATTTAGAAATGTTGTAAAAGGCAAACGTTTTGCGCTTTTCATATTGGCCTAAACATTTGGGTTTCAGTTTAAGGCAAACCTTTAAGCGCAATGAATTATCGAAATTCTCTTGACTACAAAAAAAAGTCTGACCATTCAAATTATCTAAAATGGATTGAAAACTTTGATAGAATTAAGACGTAACTGATTGTAATTGAGATTTTATTTTATTAAATTTTTTAAATGATTAAATCTAAATGGAAGATGATTGAATGGCATTTCATCTAATTTTTATTTTATCTCAGAAAAAGCCAATCAGTTTTGACATGATCTGTCATAATTGTATCTAACTTAGTCAGGCATGCTATTCAAGGCTTAAAAAAGACTTAACTTTGTTGTTTAACTTGGCAAAGAAGATTAAATTTAAAGTGACATTACGAGCATGCGATCTTTGATTTATTATTCATCAAAAAGTCAATAAGAGCAATAAAGTCAGTCCTTGGCAACGTGGAGTTGATGAGGAGCTATTCTTTTAGATTAAGGGGTTGCCCTGCTAATCAAAGAAGAAGAAACTTTGATAAGCATAAAGATGCACTGCGTTCTTCCAGATCAAAGTCAAGATTTTGAATTACTGCTGTACCGAAGCAACTGATTATTGATAGATTCAAGTTGCTGCCCCCGATTGTGATGCCAACTATAAACTTCCTTGTTATGTAAGCTATTTTGATATCAAATTTGAATGTAAAATGTGACAACAATCTTTTCAATGCATTTCTTCATATTTCATATTTCAATAAAAATATAAATACTTTCAGCTCAATTTTTATAAGTAATCTTCATTTGGCAATAAAATGTCAGCTGTTTAATAGTCGACTTTGACCAACTAACCAACTTAAACTTATATTACTTTTTATAAGTAATCGAATTTGAAAAGAAAATACTTGAAGTTATTGAGCATGCGAATATGAAGACAATTTCAGCTTTAACCTTTAACATTCTTGAATCATTGACGCCTTCTACAAATCAATTCCTTCAAGGCTGAAAGTTGACATATTGTTGTTGTTCGATATGTGAATTTGATTGACATTACTTAAGGAAATATATAAGAAATTGCATATGAAAACGTTCTTTTATTTATTTTTGTAAAACCATAAAAATTTTTTGTTGTCTTATTTTCTTCAATTCAATTCGATTCAATAAACAGTTTCAAGCAGACAAATTTCCCAACAAAATTTCAAATATCCGTTTACAGACAAATTTGCATATTTAGGCAAATTTATGTGTATATAAAATCAAGCTTAAATTTTCCATTTTAATCCTACTTCTATTTCTCTTTTTTATCTGCTTTCTTTTCTTAAACAAAAAGCCTACGCAAATCTAAAAGTCCGCTTCACTCTACTTTTAAGTTTGTTTTTCTTTTAAGTCCATTTCTTCATTTAAATTTTACCTTTCAAAATATATTTTGAAAATATTTATTTTTCAAGTTATTTTACATAATTTTATTGACACTTCTTATTCGTAAGATAAAATTTAATTACAATAAATGAGCAGATTTTCCCAAAATCACTTGGGCAAATGTTTAAAATTAATTCTGGCAACATGAACTGCCAATCTCTAAATTCCTTCGACTCTCGATTGTGTCCTTGAGCACAAGACTTTGATGCGAAAATAATAAGATGGGTATTCAAAATTTTCCAATTTCTTTTGGAACAATAATTAAAAAATAGTTTTGGAAAGATGCGAGATGCTTAGCTGTCAATCTTCAAATTCTTCCTTGAGCGTAAGACTTAGATGAATGATTAAATTTTTCCAATTTTTTTTTAGAACGATAATTAAAAAATCGTTTTAGAAAGTTGCGAGGGAGTCGCTTTAGCTGCCAATCTCTAAATCCCTTCGATTTTCGAATGCTTCCTTGAACATAAGACTTTGATAGGAAAACGATGAATGACGATCAAAGTTTTCCAATTTTTTTTGGCATAAAAATTAAAAAATAATTCTGGAAAGATGCGAGGGGGCCACTTTATCTGCCAATCGGCAAATTTCTCCAGTATCCAAAATGCTTATTTGAGCATAAGACTTTGATGCGAAAATAAGATAAATATGATCAAAGTGTTCCAATTTCTTGTGGTACAATAAATGAAAAATAGTTCTAGAAAGATGCGAGTTGCCAGTCTTCAAACTTCTTCAGTTCTCGAATGCTTCCTTTAGCATAAGACTTTGATGCGAAAATAAGATAAATATGATCAAAGTGTTCCAATTTCTTGTGGTACAATAAATGAAAAATAGTTCTAGAAAGATGCGAGTTGCCAGTCTTCAAACTTCTTCAGTTCTCGAATGCTTCCTTTAGCATAAGACTTTGATGCGAAAATAAGATAAATATGATCAAAGTGTTCCAATTTCTTGTGGTACAATAAATGAAAAATAGTTCTAGAAAGATGCGAGTTGCCAGTCTCCCAACTTCTTCAGTTCTCGAATGCTTCCTTTATCATAAGACTTTGATGCGAAAATAAGATAAATATGATCAAAGTGTTCCAATTTCTTGTGGTACAATAAATAAAAAATAGATCTAGAAAGATGCGAGCTGCCAGTCTTCAAACTTCTTCAGTTTTCGAATGCTTATTTGAGCATAAGACTTTTATGCGAAAATAAAACCAATGAACGAAAAAAGTTTTCCAATTTCTTTTGGAACAATAATTAAAATAGAAAAAAATATGTTTCCAACAAGCTGTCCTTCACCATGAGTTAAGACAGAAAAAAAAAAAATCAATAGAGGCCTTGGATAAACTGGACCTCTGTGACATTTTTCAATTGAAATACTTTCCATTTTAATTTTATTAAGTACTGCCAAAACAATGGCAGTAAGAATTGTCATACTCATTCAAGTGGATGGAAGAACTGTGGCAATTTGAAGTGAAACGTTAATTACGTTGAGTGAACTGAAAGTAGTAATATCAACTAAAGAGGTTTCTCGATTTATGGAAAATGTTGAATATGGCTGAAAATAAATTTAAAAAAGAAGAAAGAAAATATTGAATAATTAAGATTAAATTTCGTAGGGCAATATAATTTGTTAAAAAAAATTAAGAAATTAATTACTTTTCGACAAAATTAATTAAGTAAACTAGAAAAGAAAGAATAAGAGAAACTACTGAACTGAACAACTGAACTGAACTTATACAACAATCGACTAAGGCGTTCTATAGAAACCCAAACAAGTTATAGATTAAAACGGCTGTTATCCAATAAATTTTAATATCTTAAAAACAGCCGATGTGTCTTCATGAAACATCGGACTTGAAGAATGGAAAGATCAAAAATGGAATGAGTAGCCTTAGGAAAGGAAGGAAAGACGTTTAGCCAGGGTGGAAAACAGACGGAAAGACATATAAGAAATAATAAATGCATGAAGGCAAAAATTATTCTATTTAATCTTTTTTTATAGTTGTTGTTGTTAATATGACGAACATTATTAACAGAGCTAAACTTTAATTAAGTAAATTGAAACGCTTTGTTTACTTTTTCGATATAATTTTTCCCATTTTTTTTTTGTTTGTTTGTTTTTCAACAATTCATTTACCATTAATGGCAAAGAATCCGCTAAAGTTTCAATTAAAATTCTTATTAAAGATTTAACGCCTTAAAGATAAAAATAACGATGACCATAAAAATAAGAATTTTTAAACAACAATGCTTTTCTTTCTGCTCATTGCCATTGTAATCTGAGTGTCATTGCTTTTCATTTCAATTTTTTTTTTCTTTTTCTTCAATTCTTTTCTTTTTACTGTTATTTCTTAATAAACAAAATCATTGTTTTAACGAATTTTCGTTTTAAGGACGCCACCATCATTAAAAATAAAATGCCACATAAACATTTTAAATGTAATTACAGTAATAATGCTGCTTAATTTGTATGAAAGAGACGAATATATATGTTAGATAAGTTAACGAAATAGACAGCGGAGGCAGAGAATTTACTTCTCAACTATATACGATATGTCGTGGTCTACCACAACCCAACAACAATGCGATCTATTCTGCCGTTATTCTTGCTATCACAAACATCTAAGCAGTCAAGCAATACCGCAGTTTCCAAATGCTTTTGCTTTTGAAACTCTCTATGGAAGTTTTATTATTGGATTGTAAATATCAAAGTCTGTGAGAACCCTCTCAAAAGTTTAGATATTCCTGACATGACACGGCTTGATAAGCACCGAACAAATTATAGGGCTTTACAAGCCCAAGTATAGCTAAAAAAAAACAGGGATTCCATAGGCACCAAAAATTATTCTAAGCGCTATTACCTTAGCTAAAACATGTAATGCCTTAAATGAGGATTTCTCTATGAGACTTAGTGAAACTGCCGGATTGTTTTATGCGAAAAAAATATTACAACAAAAAAAAAAAAAATCCCGTCGAATCTTTTTTCTGTCAACCCACAAAAAATTAGGTGACTAAATGTTACGAAATCAAAAGGCAGACAGCCGGACAGAGTTATTTAGATCAAAGCAAAATAGAACATAATTTAAGGTTTAACTTACCACATGCAATCTCTCATGATGGCCGCCTACGCAAAGAACAAAATGGCGTGGTCCGCGTGCTGAATATGAAAAAATGATAAACAGAAAAAAAGAAAATTATAAGAAAATCGAATAAAATTTTTAACAATTTAAAAAATAATTCTACATAGAAAAAAAATTTATATGTAAAAAATTTCTTTTTTATCTGCACTTCTATTAAAAATGAAATTTTATTTCAATAGAAATTTTGTTCGTTTGTCATCATAAAAAACGAAAAAAAAAAAATGAAAAGAAAAAAAATTTTTTTTTCACTAGAAATTTTCCCTATTAAAATTTAAGAAGAAAAAATTTCTATTCACTTATGTAAAAATTATTATTGTAACTTTCAAGGAACTTCTTGATATAAAAAAAATTTAAGAAAAAAAAAATATCCTTTTTCCATTTAATAAAAAAGAAAAATAAATTTCTATTATAATTTTCCGAGAGACCTCTTACCTTCGCAATAGTTACGACTACAACTGAAATTACTTCAACATTCGCTACGATTGCTACGACTGCTACGATTGCTGCGTTTGCTGCGTTTGCTTCGTTTGCTGCGTTTGCTACGATTGCTACGATTGCCACGGTTGCCATGATTGCAAAGACTACTTATGGTAATAATTCATAAATATTTCCACTCACGTACGTATTTTGTGACCACGTGACGCCATCGTACGATTATTTGTTATGTTATTGTTGTATTTATTTTATGGCACCATCTTGTTTTCTATTTCAATACAATACAACAAGAATAACAATAGTAATTCACAATAGAAATAAAAAGTAAATAATTTTGTAGTGAATAGGAACAATACAAAATTACAAACGGACAAATGAAATGAGCTGAATTGAAATGAAACGTTTGACAATTTTCCTTAAACATTTCAAGCAATTTGTTTCTATAAATTTTTTATGTTTATTTTCTTCTTCTTCTTCCTTTACTTACTTTTTTTTCTTTGTTTTTCTTATTGCTTTATTTTTTATATTCTACTTTTATATATTGTAAGTTTAGTGTCTCTTGTTTTGAGCTTACATGTTGTTTCAGGTAATATTTTTGCCAAACATTTTAGCCATGTTTGCCAGCCTGCTTTCTTGGATTTGTTTCTTTGGTTGACTAGTTCTTTTTTTTTTTTTTCATTTTCTCTTTATGGAGAAAAATGAACCCTCCAAAAATTTTTTAGTCTTTCCTTCTAAAGCAAATATTTTTAGGAACCTAATAACAACAACAACAATAAAGACTTCAATGGAAAAGAAAAATAAAATAAAAATTTTGAAGGAAAGAAGGTAAAAAATTAACAAAAACCAAGCGACAAACACAGAACAAAAGTTTTTAAGCCAAATATAAAAAAAAATTAAAAAATGGAAAGGCAAAATATGGAGAAAACATATAGAAGAAAACATGCAAGAAAATTATATTTGGCTGGAATCAAATCTTGAATACCCAACACCCAGATATCGTAATTTTACAATTCAGAGCCTATTTCAGTTTTTGAATAACAGACAAAAACTTTATTGCATAATTTCGCGTAGACGTGGCAAATTTGCATAACTTTTGGAATGCTCAACGGTCTCCCTATTTGTACAAAATTTCAACTTTCTATATTTTATAGTTTTCTAGTAATGAGGTAAAGAGCAGTAAACTTTGCTTAAAAATACAGAAGTGTTGTCAGTTGAAGTTGCATTGTGGGTGTGTCCTTTAACCGATTTTGTCCATTTTCAATGCCAATGTTTCTACCAAATTTGAACTTGGTAGCTCCTTTTTTGCGATCAGAAAAATTTTAACAATAACCGGACGAATGCATAAACAGATGGACAGATAGACAGACATGTCTAAATTGATTTAAAATTTTATGCTGATCACAAAAAAGGTCCTTGGACGCTTTCTTTTGGATGTCACATAATAAACATATTGGCAAAATGTATATACGTCCAATCTCTGGATGGTGGATATAAAAAATGTCAAATAAAAAAAAAGTTCCAAAGTAAAGAACAAGAACCTTCTTAACAATATTGATAAAGTGACAGCCTGCATAAATAGAAAAAAGTGCAGATTTCTTCTGGTAGTTTCTTTTTTTTTATATTATTTTACTTTATTTTTTGGACTAAAAAGAAATTTTTCAGATTTTCTTAAAAGAATTTTCCATCGCTTATATGTTCCTTTTTCTTTTTTTTTTTGCTTTGTTATTGCTATTGCTTTTATTGCTGTTCTTAAGAACTCTAACAAAGTTGACTCTTAGAATGGAAAGAAACACCAGAGACAAATTCTTACCAAAAAAAAAAAAAAAAAAAAAAAAGAAGCAAAATCCTTTAGAAATATTCCCGTTAATATAAAAAACTTAACGCTTGGTATTACGCCAAATATTAATGCAGTTAAATCTATAAAAGAATTTTGTTTTAGCCATTTTCTTTTCCATTTCTTTTTGGATAAGAAATTGATCATGTGAATACGATTTTACGTATTTCATATGCTATAGAAAACTTAGAAAAGGCCATAGAACTTAATATGAACTCTAAAATTTGATATTTTGCAAAAGAAGTCTTATGTTTTAGATCAGAGGTCTCAAAAATTTGAAATCAGACAATTAAATGATAATTTTAGAGGATTGTACAATTTTAATGATTTAGAATCTCAATAATATTATCTACGGGTCTAGCAGTTTATGAATCGAACATTTTCTGGCATATTTAAATGATTATACAGTCTGAACAAATCTCAACACTGTTATCTGCATGTCGGAAAAAATCCATAATCATGTTATTTGGATTATTTTGAAACGATTTTAGTTGAGAATCTCAATAATATTGTTTAAGGGTTTAAAAAAAATCCGAAATCAGACAACTCATCCCATTTGTACATGTTTATAATATTTTAGAAACTCAATAGAATGAATTTTAAGATCAGAAGTATAAAACTTATGGCATACTTAGAGAATTAATTTAAACAATTAAAAAGCCAGGTTTTTTTTCGTAAATTATGGCTTCAAAATGCTTCAAACTTTTTATACATTTGTGTCAAGTTCTTTCCATTTTACTTAAAGAAGTGAACTCAAAAATGATATTGCTCTTTGAAATGAATTTTTTATATAGACCTCTCCTTCAATTAACATATTTTTTAAAAGCCATAATTACACATGAAGGCGCTTGTTACTCAAATCATTAGTTTAGAATTTACCAAGCATTTTGATATTAAAAAAATTTGAAAACGTATGTACCTGAAATATTTATTCAAGAACTTTTAAGAAATTTTCTAATTTAAAAGATATCAAAAGAGATTTAGAAGACAAAAAAAAAAAAAAAAAGAGAGAAAGAGAAAGAGAAAGAGATGGAAAATTGCATTATGCCACAAAAATAATTCCATTCATTGATGGTTAAGTTAAACAAATCTTAGCTTTTTATTAAATTCTCACAATTAGTTATGCAAATTTTATGCGATTCTATTTATTTTGTCGATTCATTAAACGCCTTTTTTCAATTTCTTGATGCCTTTTTCCTTTTTCTCAACTACTTTTTCTATCATTTCAGCTTCGCCCACTTCTTGTTCTTATTCATATGCTTTTTACGCGAATTATTGCTTTATCATCACAAGAATAACGCAATTCGCTAATAAATGTGGTGACATTTGGCTTTATGAAACGTTGGGAAAAATCAAAACAAAAGAAGACGTCTCAAAGACTTTGTCACTCACAAATAAATGAAAGAAGGTGGAAAGAAAACATGTAATTTTTTTAAAATAAAAAGAAAGCAATAAAAAGGCAGGAGGGGAAGAAGAAGCAGCAGCAACATTTGTTAAATTTTGAATTTATATTAATTGATTAGCATAGCAATGACATTTTCTTTAACTCACAAAACAAAATAATACAAAAAGAAAAGCAAGAACAACAAAGCAAAAAGTATCCAAAAGAATAAATGAAAATAAAATTGAAAAAAAGCAAAAAAAAAAAAAAAGGAAAATTTTGAAGGTATTGGCGGACTTTATGAAGCACACACTCCTTCTCTATCTCTCTCTATCTCTCTCTCTCTCTCCATCTCTGTCTCTGTCTCTGTCTCTATTTATATTTCCATCTCTGTTCTTTGCAATTTTATCTTAAACAAAAATCAAAAAGAAAAAACTTGAGAAAAAAAAGTCAAAAAAACTTTAATTGAGAGTCTTGAAAACATATCACAAATCTGCTAAGATTTGAAATTTAAATGAAGTGATTTCGAAAAAAAAAAAAACAAAAAGGAAGAAAGGACCATAAAGTAAACTCGAAGAAAAAGAAAAAAAATTAAGCATGAGACATTTAATAAAGAAAACCTGAAGAATGCATATCAAAAAAAAAAAAAAAAAAAAAATAAAGAAGAAGAAGAAGATATAAAATATATTAAATAAAATCAGTTAAGCAGCAAAAATTATTAAATAAAAAGCTGAAAGTAGAAAATGAATGATGAAAAGCAAGCATTCATTCATTTATGAATTAAATAAAGGAAGATAAGATCTCAAAACTATGAATCTTATTTTTCTATGCAGTAGCAGCCTTTTAAGGCATGAAATTAAGTTGTGAAGCTATTGCCTTAAATTTAAATTTTAAAAAACTTTCGAAATAGTTCAATTACAAAGCAAAAATCTTATACACTTTAATATTCCCATAGAAAAATAATGTTCACTTAATGATTCGTTCTTAATCAATTTTAAAAAGAAAATAACTTCATAAAAAACTGACGGGCCAAACTTCTTTTGAAAATCTATATCAATGATGATCTAATTAAATTAAATGACTGCCGACAGACTTTGCATTTGAAGCCATTATTATAAAATTAATAACTATAAACAAGCTATCGATAATGACTTCATCAAATTTATATAAATATTACAATAGAAAAGACCAGAAAAAAGAAGAATCAATTTCCATTTACTCATCATAACAATTAAATGTTTATTGTATTTACTTTTTATATACATCACCCCAAAAGTTGAGAGGTTATTCATTTTGTCATTATATTTGTAACATCCAAAAAGGAAGCGTTCAAGATCCCACAAGATATATTTCTTATTCTTGATCAACACTAAATTCTGAATTCTGTTTGTTGTTCTGGATCTGTTTGTCTGTGCGTCTGTTCATATGTCTATACGTCCTTCACGTGTTTTGTTAAAATTTTTCTAGTCGCAAAAAAAGAGATATCCAATTCAAATTTGGCAGAAACATTGGAAGTTCTTGCCGAGAGTTGGTATTGATAATGGATAAAATCGGTTAAAAGACACGGCCACAGGGCAACCTAAGCTGAGAGTAGCTCTATTTTTTATGGCAAAATATTGTGGTCTTTTTCTTGATTACACGAAAACTGCAAAATATAGAAAGCTGAAGTAGAAAGATAATTGGTCTTTAATGTCTGTCCAAAAGTATTGCAATTCAGCCACGCCTAGGTGTAACTATATAATATCAAATTTTTATATTTTTTTAATGTTTAAGTTTTCTCTCTACTAAGCAAAAATTACAATAGACTCTAAATTATAAAACCATGATGTCTGGGTAATGGGTATCAAAGACTTGACCTTGGCCATATATAACTTTCTTACTTGGTCAATCTTCTACTTCTTTACGTTCTTCGTTCTTCTTCTTATTATATAACTTTAAAGAGAAACCATTAGAAAAAGTTTCTTAATCTCATCATTTAGCCATTTAAGAAATATGCTGGAAATCATTGGACAATTTCATTATGGCATGTTGTGTTAACTAAATATTAAAAATCTTCTCTCAATGTCTCTATATTTTTTTTTTTTTAGGGCAACATGAAACTCAAGACAAATAAATGTATCTAACAGCATGAAACTAAACAAGTCAAAATATTTAATTAGGGTGTTGGAAGCAAGCTCCTCCAAAAAAGCAAAAAAGCAAAAAAGCAAAAAAAAAAAAAAATGGAGAAAAACAATGAAGAAATTTAAACGTAGGACATTTGAAGGAATATTTGAAGAAATATTTGAAGAAATCGAAGAAGATCAAATAAAGTTAAATTATAGCTGAAAGTTAATGTTAATGCGACAAATAATAGTTGAGTTGGAGGCTGGTCTGCTCCACTCAAAATCTTTCCCAGTTAACATGGAAGCAACTAAATTATTCATTTATTTTTATGTAGAATGAAATGTTTGTATATCATAAAATCATTAGTTAATATATATAAAATGTTTATTAGATGATTGTTAGATGAATGCTTTAAATGTATGAAGAATTATTAAACGGTTTGATGGCGGCATAAAGTACGAACAGCAGTTGGTAAAATGTGAAATTTTTGTATGTAACATGTTGGCACTTTGTATGCGCCATCATTCAATATGGCGTCAAAATGTCATACATTTCAATGTAAATAACAACAATAATAACAACAACAATTGGAGTAATAAGAGCAACAATAGCAACAATACCAACAATAACAGCAAAACTCTTCTATAAGATTTTTAGTTCATTTGTTTTTTTTTTTTTTTTTGAATCCATATGTATGTGTGTTTGTGGTTGGCTGCGTATGGGTGTCTATAAAGTTCAACTTTATATATATTGTACACATGCTTTAGAAGATGTTTTACAGCAAAAGCAAATCATTATTAGAAAATTAGTTGAAATGTACGTATAAGTGAATGTTAGATAAAAAGGACGAAAGAATGAAGGAGATGGATTAAATCGCATAGTGTAAGGTGTATTGTAGGAAAACCAAAAACCATCAACCCCAAAATATGGTACGCCAACAGTGTGTCTGTGTGTGTGTGTGTGTGTGTGTGTGAATATAACAACAAAAATGTGGGTTAAACTTTGGAAACAGCTGGAAAAATAATCTCTTACAATTTTTCCCTTTTTATTTCGATTTTTTTGTTAAATCTTTATTTAACTTTTCTTTTTATGGCTTAAAATACAAATACCACAAGAAACAGCAGCATCAGTTTTAGCATCATTGTCAGCAGGTTAGTTAGTTGCAATGACTTAATGTCTATCAAATAAATATTTGCCCTTTTATTTCTGCCTGACAATTAATTGATGGCACACTCTGAAAAATGTATGAAAAAAATAAAAGAAGAAAAACATTTTGTAAAATTTGAAATTTTTGAAAAAATTTTTTAAAAAATTCTCACATTTTTTTCATATATAAAATTTCTCACTTTGGCCATGCCTCATTATCATCGTTAACATTCCCATTGTTATCAATAAAAGGAAAAGGAAAAAAACAAAAAAAAAAACAAAGAAAAAAGGAAAGAATACGATTGGAATAGGAGAAGGTGTTATGAGTTGGAAGGAGCTCACACAGATTATGCTAAGATATCAAAGCGTGAAATTATTTTCTTTTTATTTTGTTTTGTCATATCTGATCTGACATTCTTAAACTTAAATTATTGCTTATTTGTTAAATAACAATATATTGTTGTTGTTGTTGTTGTTGTTGTATGTTTTAATGCTACAAAGTGTTATGAATTTTAAACGAATGCATGTAACATTCAGTAGGAGTTAAGGATGGATACAACAGCTCGGTAAATCTTCTTCATTCTGTTCATTTGTTTGTCTGTCTCTCTGTCCATAAAAATTTGTTATATAAGTAACATAAACATAGCATAGCTTTTAGGCGCCGTTTAGCCCAAAAATGACCGAGCATAATTATGGATCAAAACGGACTATAATTATGACCATGTTCTATGCAAAGTCCTACATTTCAAAGAGTCTTTTCACGTAACAACTTTTGAAGTGTTGTTACTTAAGAGCAATGATCAATAAATTGTGAAGTCTTGTTGAAGAAAAGTAATAATTTCATAAAATGATTTCCTCATTTATGAGCAAGCACCATTTTTAGTATCAACCCACAAACATTAACGCGCAAACTTGAAGTCCCTGCCTCAGTCAGAAGAGTTAGCCTTAAGCTCAGATATACAGTGTGCTGCTAAACAAAGATACGCTTTCTGTGTTAAAAGCGTTTTAACAAAATGAATTCACTCTCCTTGAGTGATGGATAATTGGCATAATGGAAAAAGTAAGAGGAAGCGAAATAAGAAAATTTTTTTGTCGACTATTTGCCGAACAATCAGCAATGCAAGAAAATGTATGATAACAAAATGTATTTACAAAGGAAGTAATAAAATGTATAAGCTCAAAAAAAGGCAGCAGCAACAACAACAGCGACAGCAACAGCGACAGCAACAGCTAAATTAGAAAAATCAGCAAAAGTATTTTAGATTTTATTAGATATTTCAATGTTTGTAGATGAATGATTGTTACGTAAATCTATGTGAGCGGATTTATATGTATAGGTTTATGTGTATGGGTGTATGTGTGTTCATGCTACATACATACACTTCTACACTTTGTATATTCCATGTAAACAGCCATTACATTCGTAATGTCGGTACAATCAGTATAATTTTCTATCTCAAAATCTCAAAATCTTAAAATCTGTTTGTCTTTTTACCACTCACCATTTAAAAATTTTTTTTAACCAAAATATATGTAAAATGTATAAAGAAACTTCAGAGATTCGATAAAAGTTCGTAGTTTTTATTAGGCAGCCTAGAAAATTTCTTTCAATCTAATCATATTAATATGTTTGTCTGTCTGTCTGTCTTGTTGTCTGTCCTTCAACCTAACTTGGCTTGATATTGAAAATAAGCACAATCGTTTAAGCGAAAAAATGCGGGCAAAATAAAAATGCGAGAATTGCAAGAATTTTCTATTTTCGTTTTTTTGAAATAAATTTAACTAAATTTTTATTTTATATCACATAAAGCAATTTTAAGGCCTCATTGAATGCTTATGGATAATGTGGGCTTGTGATGCCATATAATCCAAATATAAAATTTGTTATAAAATGAGGGAGAAAGCAATTCTAGAAGGAAACATAATAAAATGAAATGTATTTGTTACAAATCATTTAAAGAAGTTTTAAGTTATACATGTGGAGTTGTTTACTTCTATATTCAGACTGTATATATTTAATATTTGTCTGTGTTTGTGTATTATGTTGAATTTTGAGGATGATTGAACAAACACTTGTGCAAACTTTAACCAACAATAAAATACAAAAAATAAAACTAAAAAAAAGGGAATAGGGAAAAAGGAAAAATCACTACCAAATTGTCCTGCATAAATAACACATTTTACATTTCTCCAAAGACCTCAAATCATTTCCTACAAAACAAATAAGTATTTTAAATAAGTCTGTATACAAAGTATGTGTGTATTATCCGGAGATATTAAAAAGAAAATATATTTTTGATAGTAAACTGCTTAAATTATCAAATCGTTTCCATTTTAACTGATAAGAAAAATGTTGCAATATTTTGTAACGTAACGTTAGATCTTATTTTAGTCATACAACTTAAATACTTACTCTTATTTTAAATTCTATTAAAATTTTCTTATTGTTTTTAATATTTAAATAATGAAAAATGAATGTTTTTAATGTATATCTAAAACATCGTCCGAATGAAAAGCGAATGAATTTTGTTTTGGTTTCGTGATCGTGTTAAATTTGAGTAATTCTCTTTAGTTTATTTATCAAAAGAGTGTAAGCAACGAGAGTTTGAGAACTTTATATGAAAAGTGAGCTCTCTCTCTCGCTTGAAATCAGGTGTCAGGGAATCACTGATTATTGCTCACAAATTACAGCTACTCGAAGTTTTAACTTACTAAAAGATATTTCATATTCTAGAATAAGTTTTTTAAGAAATATCTTCAAGTAAACAAATTTCTTCGTACGCATCATTTTTAAATCAATTTTTTCTAAGGAGCGCGATGGACGTTTAGAATTGTAAACATTTTAAAGAGATTCTGACTCTGATCACTTTGGGATTTTCATAAAATATTTAATACAATGAAAATATGCCTAAATCTTTATTCGATGCATTTAAACAATTAAAAATAAATTTTACATGACTTTGAAAATTGCTTTTTTGTTTTTTCCTTTTTTTGGTTAATTTCCTTACTTTTACTTTTATGCTGTATTTTAACTACGAGAGTCTAAGATAACATGAACATTAATGTAATTAAAAATGCCATAAGAAACAACAATAACAATTGCAACAAGGTCAGCAACAGTAATAGCAAAGGCAGCACTAGCAACATAAAAATTGTTAGATCTGATAAAATATAAAACTTTAAATAAAATTCGCGTACTGATGAATGTACGAACTTATACTTTTATGTATGTTCAACCGAAATATTTGATAAACAGAACTTAACTTTAATGAAGCACACTAATTAGGTCAATATGTCAGAGAGAGAGAAAGAGAGAAAGAAAGACAGAGAGAGAGAGAGAAGAGAGAAATGGAATGGCATAATATAAAATGAAATGGAATGATATATAAAATTTAAAGTGTAAAAAGAAGCTTATAGAAAGAAGATGGCAGATGACGCTTGTGTTTTCTCTGGTATCTGCCAATAAAGTCTTCTCTATGATAAATTTTTCTCTATCATAACGGTATACGAAACTAAGAGAAAATTGAAAATGTGAGGCAAAAGTTTTAGCGTGGTAAAGAGATAACGACAAAGAACCATAAAGATGATATTACATTAAATAAATAGCTTGACATTAAGAGATATTTGTGTATCTACCTGACGGTCTGCTAGTCTGTCGGTCTGTCTTTCACTAGATATGTAAATGTCTAGGGAATGTCTATTTTCTTCCTACGCGTATTGAATTGAACAAATTTGATCGATGGCGTAATAATGTTCATATGTACACACACATACACACATACATACACACATACGCTCAAATACAACATAATTATGTATAAATTTATATAATTCAATAATAACGGTCAATTAAAGTTCTTAATGCGCGCATAACTCATACCATCAATCCATCCATTCAACCAACCATCCATTTATCTCAACATAAATACATTTCATATACATCCATGAGAACTGACATTAAGTCATATCGTAATTAATTAAGAATAGTTTACCCATACAATACTTTACATAAAGAAATGTAGAGAGGAAGAGAAAGAGAGAGATAGTGAGTGAGCAAAAGAATGAAATAGTTAAGAGGTGAAGAGATGATGAATTGTATACAGTTGCCAGAGTTAATAAATCAAGGTTATAACCTAATGATTACGTTAATTACTTGTAGATGATTAAATTGCAACATAATTAATTGTAGCGAGAATTATTTGCATAATTCAAGCATTAACTTCAGGCATATTTAAAAGCTTATGCCTGAAAATTAAAGAAAAAAAATATTTTATTGTTGTTTTTTTTTTGTTGTTCGTTATTATAAAATATTTATTGTACTCAATGAAATTTTGTGAAATTTTTTTCAAAGCCACAAATTGTGAGAGATTCCAAAATATATCGCTTTGCATGATACAAATGTCTTTTTATATAACAAAAAAAAATTCTCTCTATATAAAAAGTTATTAATAGTTATGATAAAAAGATGAGTCCAAGGTAAGTTTAATTTGAAGGCATGTGTTTTTCCCGTAAAAACTATAAAGGGCTTTTACACAAATTTCCGGTGCTGATAGTTACGTTAAGCTTATTGTTACTGATTTAATTGGTTTGTGTCTTCTACGACATGGGCGTATTAGTAAAAAAGGGCCGCAATATACATAGGCCTGCTAGGCTTAGTATATTTGTCCATGCCCGCAAAATGTGAGTAAATTGAACTTTCGATAGGCCTTTTCATAAAATTTTTCACCAAGGCCTGACCAAAAGATTAAATCAACTCATAGGCCAAATTTTCTTTGTCTAAATTAACTGATTCTACAAATGTTCCTTTATTATGTAAGAGAATTTCTTGATCATCCGTCAATTTATGGGTTCTCTATTGAATTTTACGGAACCAAAAAAAAATTTACGTTCAAATTTATTCATTTAAAAATTTTTCACTTAAATATTAAATGATTGACTTAGTTTAATTTGATTACTTTAAAGATTAGAAAACAAAACAAAACAAACATGCAAAAAACAAAAATTCAAAAAACAACAAAATCAAAATCTATGAAGCGCACCAAAACTAAAGAACGAAAACAAAGAGAACGAAATGACAAATTTGAGAAACTTTTTTTTGTCTTGTGGAAAACTTTCGTGTTACGTATATAAAGTCATACACACATACACATACACACACACACAGGTCTATTGAATGCATAAAATGAAACATGCCAAAATTATTATTTGCAGCCGATTTGATGCGAGAACAGCATGATTGGCGTTCGTAATTGTGCCAAAAAACAAAAACAAAAGATGCAGCAACATCAACAACAATAATAACATTAATAAAAAAATACATATTATAAATACATATATGCCGCGCCATATACACAAACACATGCAAACCCAAATCAAAGATATTTTCATTTTAAATGTTAAGAAAAAATTAACTTTCTGGTTCAAAAAATTTAATATTTAATGGGAAATTTTTAATTTAAGCAAAATGAGAAATCTTTTAAAGGCAAAAAAATAAAGCCAGATTTGTTTTTGTAATAATTTCAAAATATTTAATGCAAAATAAATTTTTTTTTAAATATAATTTGAGAACAACAATGAAATGAAAACAAATTCTAAACTCACCATTTCTTAATGAAAATTTTGCCAAGAAGCGCATGTGCCCAAAACGTTAAGTGAAATATTTACAGCCCTCTCTAAAACTTAAACCACCCTTAATCATTAAAACAGCTCCTCTGCCCCCCACCAAAAAACAATACCACCAAAAAAAAAAAACAAAAAAAAATAAATTGAAAAGAAAAAGAAAAACCAAGAAGGAGAATATTTTATGTAGTGGAAAATGACCGTGATGCTGTTGGAAGGCCAACTTTTTCTCACATGCGTATTCTGTAACTACTTTTTTGTATGAGTGTTTTACTTTATTCGCTTTTATTTTTCTTTATGTGTATGAGTATAACATCACATTGAGGAAATGGCTGCAAAAGTGTTGACTTTTGTGTCTAAAGCAGGATTTCCCTTGTTTTGTGTATTTTCCTTTTGATTTTTTGTTTTTTTTTTTTTTTTTTTTTATTTGAGTTGTTGTTCATTTTATACTCATAGCATTTGACTTAACAAATCACTCAAAAACAATTTCAGAAAGAGAAAATATCCCAATTCCATTATCAAGTTACTTATTAAGGCCATTTTTCTATAACTTTCGCTCTTCTTTCAACTCCATTTCCATTTCCATTTTCATATTCATTTCTATTTCTATTTCATCACTTCATCATTTGACTTTACAATTTTTTTTTATTTTAATACAAGACTTTAGCAGTTTTGAACTTAATGTATGGACATCACTTGTCTAGTTGGATTTCAATGTTTTTGACGTACAGAGATTTGTAATCACTAAAACATTACGTTACAAAATAATTATCTAGCCGAAGCAAGCGCCATTTTGTTGCGCGCTATACTTTGTATATTTATCATTTAACGGTAACGGAATGCAAACGTAACGGAACGATAACGGTATCTTTCTTTTCATTTTGTTTATTATATCGTTCATTTGGCTGTCAGCTATTAAATTACGAAGTGACATGTGAAATTTTTTTCATCTTCTTCGTTTTGTTTTTTTTTTTTTTCGTACAAAAATATGTGAAAATTTTTGAAGAAGCGAGTATTTGAAAAACATCTGTTATGAAAATATTCTTCACTTTTTTTGTTTTTTGTTTTTTTTTTGGCTTGGAAAAACAACAATAAAAATGACAATTAGAATAAGAATAAGAATAAGAATAATAATAATAATAATAATAATTATAATTAAAAAAATTGATATTGATATGATTTCTTTCTGTTTCATGAATTTTAAGTGTTCCAAAACAATTAAACAGAAATTTGTTAAATGGCTTAATTTTTTACGCATCTCAAACAATCTGAATTTAGCTTAGGGAAAAATTTCCTATGAAAGAAAAATTAAATTAAAAATATAAAATGTATAATGAATTATGGAAAAATGGAAAAATTAATTCAAAAATATGATCGATGAACAACATCCCATGCAAATTGGTTTGTGTAAGTATCCATTGGCGAAATTACTTTCAAATGGCTTTTGCATTTTATAAATTATAAAATTAACCGATTAATTGATTAATTAATATCTCAAAAAATTAATTAAAAAAGAATAAAAAAAAATTTTAAAAGAATAAAGAAAAGTGCCGTCGGTATTGGCTTTTGTAAATAAGCGCAAGCCGTCGCCATGGAATATCGCTCGTCATTAGAGGACCTATATAAAAAAAGCTATTTACATTTTCAGAAGAAATTTAAGAAGATTAATAATCAACTCTGGTAATTAATTCAGAACCAGTTTTATAGAAAAAAAACTTTAGTTAAAGTTTCATTAATTTAAATGGCTTAATTAGAAGGTCTTTAAAATAATTTATGGAAATCAATAAAATACAAACTTCTAGATCTTACACAATCTTTTAAACATTATACATACAATTCCATATCAAAAACTTCAAAATTTTACATAGCAATAATAAGGATTGAGATTCAGTACAAAAAAAAAAAATTTGAAAGGCTTCTGCAATTGAAACGTGATTGGATAAAATAGATTCATATTTCTCAGAATGTTATTTATTTCTTAAAATACAGTCATCCGTGTAACATGTTTCTCAGTTATAAAACTAGAGCTTGAGAGGAGCGCCAGAAATTAAACAACAAATTAAATTCAATAAATATTCCAAATTTTAAACAGTCAAATGTATGTACATAAAAATAAACTGAAACGATTTCGAATAAAAACACGAGATTGCTCCATTTTGTTATAAAATTCTACATAAAGTGTAATCGTATCAAATTCACAACAATTTCAATGGGCGCCATGCGATTTCTTTTAATGTTGTTCCAAAATTAAGCAATTCAACATTTATATAAAGTATTCAATAATGCTACTGTTTTCATTCGGCAATTGCTCAATAAGTTTGCCTTAATAGGAAAAAGGTATAAAAATAAGTTTTTTTTTGAAATTTCAAAAAATAACTAATTTGCAAGAAAATTTATGCTAAAGTTTGTTTTTTCTTTTGTGGAAAGTTTTTACAATATTAAATGTCCGCTTTAGCGCTATTTCCTTGAAATTCTGACAGAAGTTAATCCGTTTTTGATTAAATAAGCCTACAACTTTCTATACAAGGCAACTATTTTTTTATTTGATTCAACTTTCAATTAAATATATATATATATAAAAAAAAAATATCATGCTGTTATTTCAATTTAAGCAAATTTTCTACAGTGTTTATATGAAAAGTGGGAAATGTTTAGAAAAATTATAAGAAGCAGAATTAAAAGATTTCCAAATGAGGCAAAAGTGTAGAAAAAGAAGCTAAAATGTTAATCTGCTTTGTGATGATGGTAACATGTAAAATACACCTGTTCCATTTAATTCAGGCGCACATAGAGATCGTATAGTACACCCTTGTTTTAGATATCTTCTTCTTCTTATTGAATTTTGATTTTATAGAAATTTCAACAAATGTTCATAAACGCTACAAAAAGTTAAAAATCAAAAGCAAACAAAATACAAAAATGTAAAGAATAAAAAAAAAAGCACTGAGAGAGAGAGAGAGAGAGGAAAGAAAACAAGGAAGGAGAAAATATGAAAACTAACAAAACATGATTTGACATGATAACAAAAGATTTAACACTTGTTTAATCATTCTGCCTGTCTGTCTGTCTGTCTGTCTGTCTGTCTCTCTATTCATTTATATATTTACTTTTTGGTCCATCCATTTCTAAATTCATTGCTTGATTATTTTAAACATTATTTCCTTTTCTTTTGTTGTCTTTTGTTTTGTTTTGTTTTCTTTTGTTTTTTTCCAATATTTATTTTTATGCTTTGTTTCGTTTCACTTCTATTTTAATGTGCTATTGATATGACAGCAGCATTGAAGCACGATTTACTGAAGCCCTTATTAGAAACTAATATAACTGTACATATAAAGGCAAAAACGATTATACAAAATCCAAAAAGGGAGTCATTATGTAAAACACCCTCATTTTATCTCATTGATCCCTTGACAGGCAAGCAAATAGGCAAGCAAACAGGCAGTCAGACAGGCAACAGCTTCTATTGGCATTATTTTATACATGCGTGTGTGTGTGTGTGTGTGTGCATGTGCGTGTGTGTTAAATACATGTTAAATAGATATTTTTTTTTTTTTACATAAAATAATAGAAAAAGAGCACTAAAGTCATACAAAAATTAGACAACAATTTATCATTGCAACCCCCCATTTCTGTCACACACACACACAACACACACACGCAATCGTAACAAGCAAACAATATAGAAATAGAATAATAGAAATCAACTTAACGTACAAATACTTTACTACTTTTATTTAATATTTTCCTCTTCCATTTATTGTGTATGCTGGCAAAAGTTTAACCAACACTGTTATCAAGGGTATATTTAGGCTATAAATGTTATAACCGAACATATGTTGTCGGTGTTACTGTTCTATTCTATTTCTTGACTTATGCTTATTCCCTTCCATATTTCATCACATTTTGTTTGATTCAGTTGGAAAAAAACAAAAACACAAACAAAAACAAAAACAAAAACAAATAAAAAAAGGAGAAAATTGGAGTAAATAATTTATTTGGTAGTCTTTTGTTTTCCAATAGATTTCAATTTAATCGGATTTATTATTTAGATCAAATTAAAAATTATTCCTTCATATAAACAAATCTATTTATAAAAAAATATTATTATATGATAATCTAATTTAATCTGACAAAAGTCAAGTATTGCACAAATAATGCAACAATCAGATTAGAAAAGCCCAAATATATGCTACAATTTTTTCTATTTATTAGTATAAACCTTAAAGTGTGGATTAATTCCATGAAATAAATTTGTGACAACTTCTTGTAATTTCAATTCATTGAAATGTTTCACCTTATGCGAATTTTTTATTTTTCTTCAATATTTATTGATTTAAGATATAAGTTATACTAGATTTAATTTTGATGATATCAATATTTGTATTATGCAAAACAAAAAAAAAAATTATTATTGAAACATTCTTCAATCTTTCATTCGTTAAATATTTATCAGATCAATCATTTATTAAAAGTTTTAATGCAAAAATCTATGATGCAACGAAATAAAAATTTTTTAGATTAATAGTATGCTATAAAACTTTATTAAATAGTTAGCCTAAATATATGTAAGGGATCATTTAAGAAAAAAATTATTTTTTAATTAAACAACATTCAAAATCAACAAAATTAAATTAAATTGTTTAATGTACCATACAAATCACTTCATAACTTGATCATCTGAAAATAATCAAGGTTTTTTTCTTTCTTTATGCAATTACAAATCGCCCTTAATGTTTAAATTCTAAAAAAAAAAAAAAAAAGGATATAAATAAATGATGTTTTGAAATTATTCAAATAGTTAAATCGATTTTTATAAATTGTTATCTTAATATAATCATTACAAAAACGTAACAATTAGCAGTCATATTATAAACATGATTATTTCAAAATCACTTCTGTGAATAAAAAAACTTATACAGTTTAAATATATTTAACAAAAAAATTTGGTATAAAATTTCAACATTCAGTCGTTTAAGAGATTTTTTTTTTTGTTTAGCAATTTATCTCATCTAAAATGAATGTTATTCATTTTTGCACTTTATCATAAATTATTTTATGGCAAGAGGTAATCGACTTGTGAACATCCTACATACCACATTCTACTTATGCCTAATGTTAATAAAAAGGCTAAAAAATTCTTATTAATTGAAAAAATTGAGTATGGCGAAATGTACGTAAAGCAAATTGATCCAGTCGAAATTTTCCATATAGATTTTTCAGATTAAAATATAATATCTCATTAAAAAAAAAAAAAAATGAAGGAATTGCCTTTAGATTCTATGGACTTAAAAATTGTAATCAACTGGAAAGATTTATAAGAAATGAGCAAGCTATAATCAATTCAGATTAATCAATTTTTGGATTGAAGGAATTGCCTAAAATATAAATTATTTGAATTTGGAAAATTGCATGGCAAACCTGAAAGTTAGATCGAACTATTTTAGAACATTTTACATTTTGTTAGGACTTTTTTGTGTTTCAATAATTTTTCCATAATTAAATTATATTTCCTTCTCTTTGATGTTACACTGTACGCCTCTTTCGTTTATCACTCGACTTTTTATTAGTTTTGATTAAACTATATTTTCTCTGGGGGAATAAAACAACAAAACAAGTGAATGCAGTTTCATTTTAAAAATGTCGCCAAACTGTATCACTGATGATAAAATATGAAGAAATATTTTTCTCAATTGTTTTGCGGCATCAATTGAATGGTTGGTTTAACTGAATACTGAATAAAAAAAGTTAAAAGAAAAAAAACAAAAAACAAGAGCAATTTGTAACAATTATTTCAATAATTACAAAACCACAAATTTACTAAAGTGCTAAAACTCATGCCAACACAATTACCCATTTCAGGCAATTGCATTCAGCATTGGCCACACATTGGCGATACAAGTATTTATAAGGTACAACACAAAAAACAACACAAAAGGCACAACACAAAACGCACAACATAACAATAAAAAATTAAATGAAAATAAAAGCAAAAATGAAGCCGAATACAATGAAGAGATGAGAGTTTTCAAAAGTGATAGGAAACACTCGTAAATGATATGAATACGCAAAATGCATGACAAAATGGATACAAAAAACAAAAGCAAAAAAAAAAAAACAATGCTGAATGTTCTGTGCCACAAACAGAGAATAGCAACAATTATAGGCAATAATCACATAATTGTAATAATTGTAATAAAAAGCAGCAACATTAAATAGGCTACTAAAGTTGAGGTCTCTTTTGGGGCTGGGCAAAGTTAAACAGTTTTTGTTTCGTTGTTGTTTTTTGTTCTTTTTTTTTTTGCTTTATTTTTTAGTTATTTAAACTTTTGAATTACAAAATCAACAATAACAATTACAATAAAATAACAAAAAACAACAACAATAATCACAATAATAATTAATAGCAAAGAGAATTAACTAAAAATTGATCAGTGCAGAATAAAATCCCCAAAAGTATTTTAACAGAGACTTAAAATACTTTCAAAAATTATCAGGTTAATTTGAAAGCAAAAAAAAAACATAACATTAAAAATAAATATAACAACAAAAAGTTACAATAATAATAATAATAATAATAATAATAATAATAATTAATAATAATAAAATTAAAAAGTTACGATTGCTTGAAATCGATATCCATCTGATAACGCCTAAAAAATCGAATTCAATAGGAGATATTTCAAAAATGTCATATCAAAAATAAAACGATATAATTGTAATTTTCCATATAAATTTATTATATTAAAATATTATTCTATGTCAAGTTTTCTTGAAAAATAATCAAAATTATACATTTTTCTTCACATAAAAATTTTTTATATCGATCGATTAAATGGAATAAACGTAACATAGATAACCCTTTTTCATAATCAATTGCTGTTTTTCTAGGATTTTCATGAAAATTGATCATATTTTAATAAAAAAAAGGCATTATATAGGATGGGGTTGTAAAAATGGACCGATTTAAATCAAAATTTGAGATATTTTAGTAAAATTTTGCACATGAATGTGTTTCGGCCCATAAATGAACCCTACGCAAGTATTTAAAATCGGGTCATTTTTACGATCACGTCCCATAGAACGTAGTTCTAAAAAAAAAAGTTGTTTTCTAGAATTAAAATATGATCAATTTTCATGAAAATTATCTAAAAATATCTTAAAAATTTTTTTATCTTATCTTGAAAAGTTTGTAGTGTTGCTGCATTTGATAATAAAAAATCGACAGATTTAAATCGATTCAGAAAATCATTTTAAAGAAAAGGTTAAAAAATAGACGGATCTAGATAAAATTCTTTCCATTCCCATATTTTTTTATATCAATTTTTATTAAAATATATTTAAAATTGAACTTTTTAGCCATTTTATGGCTTTTTTTTCAAAAAAGGCATTATATGGGATGTGATTGTAAAAATGGAGCGATTTAAATCAAAATTTGCTGCACATGATTTTTATATTAAAGTGTAACTCAGCATCAACTTATGATGAAATATATTTAAAATTACAATTTTTTTTTTTCATATAACAACTTTTTTTTAAGAACTACGTTCTATGGGACGTGATCGTAAAAATGACCCAATTTTAAATGCTTGCGGTAGGGTTCATTTATGGGCCGAAACACAATCATGTGCAAAATTTTACTAAAATATCTCAAAAAGTGCGATCTGTAGCTCTATAACAAATTTGCATGGACAGATGGACAGACAGAAAAGCTTAAATTACAGTCTTAAATCGAATCAGGAAGTTCTGATTTTCTGAATCGATAGATGTTACACAAGTTGTGTTTATTTTAAATTTTTCCCTGGAATGTTCATCTGCACATTTGCACAAACTTATAATACCCTGTACCGCAGGTGGTGTAGGGTGTAAAAGGTCGGTATTAGTTTTGGTGTATGTTTACAATATAAGCCCGTTAGATGCAGTTATATATGTAGAAATATGCAGATTAATTGCTCTAAAATACTCTTCTCTTCTTGCACTTGGTTTTTTTTTTTTTTTGTTTAGTAGTTCATTTCTAGTTCAAGTTCACAAAAGAGCTCTCACAACTTTATAAACATAAATTTTATTATCTTTTAATATTTAGCTTTCAATTTAATGGGAATTAAGGACAAATGTTACTCACTTTTATTGTTTTATTTTTTATTCTTCTTCTCCTCTTTTATTTTATGTTTTGTTTCATTGAATGTTGACGCATTTCTCAATTCACAATGACCCGGTATGATAAAGTTCCAATGGATGTAAAACCATATCAAACACTAATACAACAACAGCAACAGCAGCAACAGCAGCAACAGCAACAATTATTGTTACAACAACAACAACAACAACAGCAACAACAAGCAACAACAACAACAACAACAGCAGCAACATCAGCATTTATGTAATAATACATTTATGCCTTTGAATGGAAACGATGGAATGTTAACAACATCGACAACATCAAATTCTTCTGTTAATACAAATTCAAATACCAAGAGCAATAGCAATAGCAATAGCAATTGCAGCAACACTAGCAATAATAATAACAAAAATAGCGTACATTGCAAACGTTCATCCCAGGCAAATATATTGTCAACAATTGGATCAACAATAGCATCAGCATTGATATCAACAACGGTCCCGGTATCTTCAACACCATCAGCATCAAGTACAAGTGCAAGTACAATGCCCGTACATGTTGTCATTGTCAATGAGAATGTTAGTACCAGCATTGTTGATTGTAATATGGTTAATGGTATGTTAAGTGGTGGCCGCCATTCGGAAACCCTTAGCGGCAAAATGTTAAACAACAGCAACAATAGTAATAACAATAAAATGAATCAAATGCATCGCGTGCAAAGCCCAATGACAACGATGAGTTTGGACGATATAAAACACCATTGTGCCACAACAATAGAACAAGGCATAACAACAACAACACCAACAACAATAGCACCCATCATAACATTTATCAATGGCAATTGTAATAATCATAATGGTAATAATCATTGCAATGATACCAACAACAATAGCAATAGCAATAACATTTGCATTAGCCATAATAATGAAAGTCATACGATAATAAATGATAATAAAATTGCAACAAATTCATGCGGTCCAGGGCCACCATTATTACAAGGTATATCAACAACAGCAACAACCGCAACAACAATGTCAACAGCAATAACCGCAAACTATGGCCTAACAATGGAATTGTCCGAACAACAGCAGCAACAGTTACAGCTACAGCCACAATCACAGCAGCAACAGCAGCAACAGCAGCAACAACAACAACAGCAACATCACCAACAAGCCTTAAATAATTTAACTTATTCAGTTAACCATCAACGAATAGCGTTAGGTGAATGCCATTTAAATGGTAACTGTAATTCGAATAATCACAATAACAATAATAGCATTTATGAGCATCACCAACAACATCAACATCGTCATCAGCAACATCAACAACAGCAGCCTACAAATAGCGTTGATGCCACTTTAGTTCTACAACAACGTTTACAAAATCAGCAACAATTAAATAATCATTCCGCTATGCAGCAACATCAACAACATCAACAACATCAACAACAGCAACAACAGCAACAGCATCAAACAATTAACAACTGTTCAAATGACACGATTAATTCCATTAACAATACTTTAAATTCCACAATTGTTAAATCGCCACCTGCAGCCATTGCTGCCCTCTCATTATCATCATCATCATCATCATCATCATCATCATCATCATCTCGTCGTCGTCATCATCATCATCATCGTCATCATCATCATCAACGTCATCATCATTAAAAGCAGCATCAGTAGCTGGAGTAGCAACAACGACAGCAACAGAAACAACACTTCTAAATAATCATTGCCCAACATCAATAGAAGCTCTCTCCTTATCCTTATCATCATCATCATCATCATATACATCATCTTCATGTTGCGGATATTGTTGTCGACCAATTTGTGATCGTTATATAATGCGTGTTGTTGACACATCATTCCACGAAAGCTGCCTTAAATGTGCAACATGCTCATTGCATTTAGTGCATACTTGTTTCGCCCGCAATGGTAAACTGTATTGCCGCTTGGACTATGAAAGGTAAACATATTTATATATAGATATAAAAATCTATCTTTAAATATTAAAAGACCAAATTGATAATTATCATCATAAATTTCAAATGGAAACAATTAAGCGAGATAAATGCAAGCAAATAAAGATCAAACAAAAAAAAATACTTAACTTATAATCTCATATTCCGTTGCTGTACGCCATTCAAGTTGCTTCATCTGTTTATCTGTTTAACGTATAAATAGGATGCTCCAAGGCCATATCTTTGAAATATTTATACTCTAAATCACTTGTGCTACAGAGCTACAGAGCTACAGAGCTACAGAGCTTTGTAAGTTTGTGCATCCAAAAGAAGTTGCCCCATAAAATAAAAGTGTACTCAGCAAAATTTTAAATATCATAGAAATTTATTGGGTTTCTTTTTCAAAAGAATCAATTTCTAACTCATTCATATCTTAACGATAAAATTTTCCTTTATTGCACTTTATGGCATATTCTAAATGTTATTGGACCAATTGTGACTTCAAATTTTATATAAATTTGTATAACATTAATTAAAGGCCTTTTAAATTGTTATGGATTAAAAGTAAAATTTTCAGCATCAAAATCAGTTAACTTAAGGAAAAAGTTAAGGCATATTAAATGAATTGATTTTCCAGGGTCTCATAAAAATTTTATTTTAAATTTTATAATTTTTAAATTACCAAAATGTAAATAAAATGGACCTGGAAATGGAATATTCCTTATACAAAATTTAAGGAAAAACTTTTATTGCCACGCTCTAAAGTTAATAAAAATTTTTATACATAATTTATCCAAAAATTTCATCCAATCATTTCTAAGCATCGTAGTTTAATACATTAAAATGGAGTCTTACTAATTTTGATGGCGTTTGGTTTTCTCATGAAGCATGAACAAAATAGATTTTAAACGAAAAAAAAGTTTTGAAAAAGTGTTAATTTCCTTTAATTTTTTTAATTTTTTTTTTTTTAAATTTAACTTCAACGGCAAAAAACATTTAATTTTGAATTTAATTTTTTGCTTACATCCATAACTTGCTATGGGCCTTTTATGTCATTTGGCCAACTTTACAAATACTTTACAAATATTTCAAATATTTCATTACATAAATTAAATGCAACATCGAATTATGGTTATTTGAATTGAAAAAGATAACGACTTTTAAAATTTCTCTTATTGAAATACTTTTTTATTGCAAGAAATTTTCATATAATATTTTTATTGTTGTTATGTTGCTATTATGACATTTCAGGCAATTTATGCGCAATCGTTGTCTTGGTTGCGGTTGTAAAATTTCTGCTGACGAATTAGTGATGAGAACACTCGATGAAAATGTTTTCCATTTGAAATGTTTCGCTTGTGTTGTCTGCGGTGCCATATTAAAAAAGGGTGAACAATATGTTGTTAAGCAAGGTCAATTGTTTTGCCGTTTCGATTATGAAAAAGAAGTTGAAATGTTACAGGGTTATGGTAAATTGATTGAAGATTACACAAAATGAATAAAACTAATGAAGAAAAATTTCTATAAAATTTACATTTTTTATATGAATTTATATGAATATTTAGATTACTATTGTGATGATTTATTTGTACCGAAATTAGATGGACGTCGTGGCCCAAAACGACCACGCACCATTTTAAATACACAACAGCGTCGAGCATTTAAAGCATCATTTGAAGTATCACCTAAACCATGTCGCAAAGTACGCGAAAATTTAGCCAAAGAAACTGGCCTAAGTTTACGCATAGTTCAAGTAGGTCTTCAGATAATTTTAACGATAATTTCAACTATTCAGTCAATTGTCCTTTTCCTTTCTTACATTTTTATGTTTCTTTGCTGCTTTTAATTTTTTTTTTTTTTTTTTTGCTTACTTCTTTTTCCTTACTTCTCATCTCTGATTACCTTTGTATATCTCTACTGGCCATTTTTAGGTATGGTTTCAAAATCAGCGTGCCAAAGTTAAGAAAATACAAAAGAAAGCCAAACAAGATGGTCATGCGAATAATCATAAAAATGCCTGCGATTCTCAAGATTCTCAAGAGTCTGATAGCAGTAATATGGCAAAAATTAAAGATGAGACACATAGTGATACAGAATCATTAATCGATTTACCATACACAAATAGTAATGGTACTCTAGATAAGCATATACGTCATAGTTTCAAAGATGAGAATGGCAATGCATCTTTCAATTGTATGGAGACAAATAAAGGTAAATATATATAGAAGTCAAAACTTTAGCAATCAAAATTTATAAAAATTTTCTTGATTGTTGTCTCTTTTATAAAAAAAAAAAAAAAAATCTATGCTTTTTTAGAAAATTGTAATAAAACAAATGATCCAGTATTAAATACAATATTAGGCCTAAGTTATGCAACATTCCAGCAATTGATGGGTCCATTTACTCAAACGCCCATGATCAATCCAATAGATCGTTTATATAGCATGCAAAATGCATATTTTCATTCGGATGAGGATTTACCATATTCCAGTGAATTGAATGCTAATCAAAATGCTAATAATATAATAATAATAATAATGGAACGAATTCAATAAATAAAGATCTAGTAGATAGTTAAAAGTGTAAAAATAAATTAGCGTAGTAAACACTTTCAACATTCTCAAATCTCTTAGAAAAAAAAAAAAAAAAGAAAACTTTTGAAATGGATGCAATTAATTTTCAATGTTGTTATTAATAGTAATTTCAATTAAGAAGTCAAAAAAAAAAAAAACCAAACAAACACAAAAAAGTAAAATCAAAATTAATTAAATTAAATTTGGAAAAAAGAAAACAAGAAAAAAAAAAAACAAAATAAGTAAAATGCCAAAGATAATCTTTAATAAATCTAGTAAAAAACAGAAAAGAGAAAAAAATTGAAAAAATTTAAGTTGAAATTTCATGATTATTTTTTTTTTTTTGCCATCAATCATTAATTTAAAATTTATTAAGAGATTTTGCTGTACTCTAAATAAATTTTTTAAAGTATTAATTTATTGCTTTAGTTAAAAGTTTTAGTTAAAAATTTTGTAATATTGCATTTTAGTATAAATTATCAGCAATTTTAATTAATATTTTCAATATTTAATTAGTTAATTATGTTTAATTATTTTCAAATAAATAAAAAAAATATTATACAGAAAAAAAACTAAGCGTAAATGAAATTATTTAATTGAAAAAAAAAAAAAAGAAAAAAAGAAATTTGAAAAAAATGTTTGTTCTAAATTTTAGTACTAACTTTTTAGTACTGAAATTTAGTAACAGTTAAAAAAGACTGTTTAAGTATAAGGCATCCTTTTTTTAATATGAAAAATTCCATTTTAAGATAATTTTTATAAAATAGAGACATTTCTAAATATTCATCATGAAAATTATCAATTTTTAGACCGTAATAATAAAATTTTTATGGGAGAATTTTTTTTTTTTAAATTTTTATAAATGTACTTGGATAATTAAGTGTCCAAACGTTAGGAAAAATTTACTACACATTTTATTCAAATTTCATCAATGAATTTTGTTAGAAATTTTTCCCAAAATTTTTGGTTATTTCTGAATATTTTAAATGGAATGCTAATGAAAGTTTTACTGTATGTGACATATGTACTTCTAAAATATAAATGAAATACTCTCTGGTAATCTGCCTGTTCAGTCTGCCTATTCAGTCTGCCTCTCTGCCTAACGCTCTGCCTGAATCACTTGCATAAAATTTTCATTTCTTTTAAATTTTCAGTGAATATCTATTTATGAGCAATTTATGAAATGCTTTTTAGAAATGTACTAAAATACCAAAATAGCAACAAAACCAAACAAAAAAGGGAAAATGACTTTTGAAAAGAGAAGCAGAAAAACTCAAATGAAAAACTTTATACGAAAATACTTGAAATATTTTATTCATAACTGGCACTTTAAGTTATCTTTCACATATGCATCTGTCTGTCTTTCCATATTTCTATATATTCAATATATCTTAAAGCAATATATAGTTAGTTGTTGTTGTTACATATAAATTCAATAGACCTTAAGTTGCTTAAATTGCTACGTTCTTTTAATGGATGGAGTGGATGGAGTGAGAGTTCAATGAAAATATGAGATGCCACAATAAACATCATCGTCAGTACTTTTAATTTAAACTACGCTGCTCTCCTACTTTCTCTTTCTAACTCCATAATACACCAATTCACTTCCCTTAACTTGCCCTTATAATAAAAAACAATAAAGTATTTCATAGCAAAAGGTTTAACATTTATCTCACAAGTGTGACATAAATGACACAAGTGTTACTGATGTCTCAACCAATATTTACAGGGTAACATTCCAACATTATGTAACCATGTACATAAATTTGCCCTAAATATGTTTACCATACAAAAGCATCTAAGTGTTTGTAACAATGAATGCAAAACAATGCCAGAAATCGAGGAAAAGTGAAAAGCCATAAGAAAAACGTTTCAATGAAAAAGACAGCAAATTAGGAAAGAAATAACAAAAAAAAAAAAAAAAAAAAAAAAAACATCAGGCAAATCAGCATGAAATCAGCAAATTTTATAGGCAAATTCTCCTTCACTTCTTATTAAGGTGTATCCTGGATGATTGTAGTAAACATTTCACCCAAACAATGCATGACTAAATATTTCTCTATATAAAATTTCCTTTTACAATTTTTTTATTTAACGCATTTCATTTCATATAACAACAAATTTCATTTTTTCCTTTTATTAGCTTCGTTACTTTTGAAATTGTTGTATTTGAAATTCAATAAACAATTCTTCATTTATATGCTTTATCTAACCCTTGTTATTAGCCAACAGATCATTTGTAAATGTTGCGTATGGATGCGTCATTATTTAGCTTTAGCATTAGCTTAGCTTAGCTTGATTTAGTTCAGCATTAAATTCGGTATGATCAAAACTATTTAGATAATTTTGAATGAAAATTTGTAATGTAGTTTTTTTTTGTTTTTGATTTTCATTACCGTTATTTTTAGTTGAAAAAAAATCCACCTGAATGTCAACTGATGACAGTCTTTTATTACATGAACAGTTTGATAAGTTCACGTCTTTTTAAATTGTCTACATGACAATTTCAAATGCAACTCTGTTACGTTCAAGTGTCATCTGTCATGATCATATTTCAAGCAAGCTAGACTTTTTAATGTCTTTTAAAACATTCTAGTACTTAGCAATAAAGGGCGAAATTTTCAAGTTTTACTAAATTCTGTGTCCATTCTTCTATTAATTTGGTAAATTTTTAAAAATAAACTCTGTGCAAGACCCTTTAATAATTTAGACTAATATTTCAATAGTTGTAATGAAATATAAAAAAAAATCAAAAAGTTTGAAAGGGAGGTAAATCTAGCTAAGATGATTTAGAACTTAATGCTCCTTAGGAATAAATGCACTTTGTAAAACCTGCAATGCTTAAATTTGAATGTGGTGAATCTATCTATATGTGGTGGATGGTGGATGGTGGGTGGTGGGTGGTGAATCTGTAAACCAATAACTTTAAAATTCTTAAACAACTTTTATATTAATGCTTTACATTTATATATAACTTACAACTCTATTGGATGGAGCATTGCATTTCATCTTGAAGATTTTAAGATCAGCTCAATCAGTTTGAGTTTAAGTTTGAGTTTCTTAAAAACGCCGAAAGCATTCTTCGGAGCTTTAGTAATATTTACACATTCCAAGCATTCCAAGTTCGAAATAAGATTATTCCTTCCAATTCCTTTCACGCTTCACTTTCTCTCACTCTCTTTATTACTTTCTTTGTTTCTATCTAAGCCTCTCTTTCTATCTCACAGAGAGTATACCAATTCAATTGAATGCATTTCATTTGCTATTTAAACTTAAAACATAAAAGTGGAGAATTGAATAAAACAATAAATAGCGTAAGCAATTGAAGCAGAAATAGCAAGAATAACAATAATAATAACAATTTGTGCAATTTGTCCAATTTGTCCAATTTGTCCAATTTGTCACAATATGTGTCACATTAGTTACAGTAATTTAAGAATTTTGATGCGGTACTAATGCGATTATAGCCAAGTGGATAAAAGAAAAAATATAATATAATAAAAATATATAAATATAAAAATAAATATAGAAAAGAAAAGAAAGGCAACTTCTCTCAGTTTTCATTGGACATTCCTCTTTCATCTTTCATCTATTACACTTGGCCATGTTCATATCATATCGTTAGCATAATCGTTACCCTTGTAACCAAAATTACAATCACAATGAATGAATTGCATATTATAATAATGATTATAATAATGACTGAATAAGCGAAAATATGCTAAAGAGTAAACAAAAGAAAGAAGATATTAAATAAGCAACAAAAATTCCACCCTCTTTGGTGATATTACTTAACAAAACAAAAAACCCCAAAAAAAAAAAAAAAAGAAAAAAAGAAAAAAAAGAACAAAAAACAAAATAAAACAAGTGTTCCAGTTGGTGCATATTAAGGACAGACAGATGGACATCGTATTGTACATATTGGATGAATAGATGGTTAGAATGAAATTAATGAGATGAATAAAATAGAGAATTTTAAATTATACGTTTCAATTTTTTTTCTCCTCCATTTCATTGTTTTCTTAAGTTATCTTTTTTTTTTTTTTTGTCAATTTCTCTATTTCTAAGTTTTTAACATTTTTTTATTCTTGTGCATAATTAATCATTTCATTAAAAAAAATGCGCAGTGTTCAAATGAAAATATATATAAAAAAAGTACAATGAAATGACCGCAAAATTATTTTCATACGATTAAAAAAGGGACATGTTTTTTTTTAGTTTGTTTTTAAGCATTCACTTAATGAATATTAATAAGTAAAAGTAGAATTTCCAATAACCCTATTTTAAACACTTGATTCTCGATTTGAATAAATTTCGATGGTGATATGTCAAGAAATTTAATCGCAAATATTTATTAAAAAAATCAATGAATTTATTCACTTGATCGTCTGAAGACAATGCTTTCATCTAGCATTGTGGATCCATCGAATCTCTCTAACTGAAGTACTACAAGACTTTTTCCTCTATTTAGGGTAAATCAAAAGATACAAATATCCTTCATACTTCGTTTCAACTAAACACTGAATCCAATGGATCAATACTTAATCGGACTTAAATCTATAAAATAGAATGTAAAGAATATAAATGGAAGATATCAATTGGTGGAACGGATGAAGTGAATTAAAAAAATTAGTCCAACGAAATTTGTTTATTTTTTTTTTTTGAGTTAAGAGCCCAAAATCCAAAAAATTTGTACTAGCGGTGATATTAGCAACGCCTACTAAAATCAGTGAAACGAACGGCAGTCACACAAATGGATGATGTGCACATTTGTAAGAATCTGAATAATCATGACTCTAATTAAAACATATCTTTACCTGTAACATAGTAAACCCCCCCCCCCCCCCCCCCCATTCCGACCATTTGTGATTTACATACTTAAATTTAAAATTACATTAAGCGTAGTGGCGTAGGGAGTTTAAGTGTCGATACCACCAACTGAAACTCAAGCCATAATACGCGAGGAGTTCTTTTCTCGAACGTAATAAGAAAAAAATTTTTACCGAAAAACAAAAGAATTGTTATGAAACACTACAAAAAGGACAAACTTAAGAAGAAATGCACAAGGACACATTGTATTCCTATTTATCCAGCTTGAAAACCCTGAAACATCACATTTTGCTTTTGTATTTAGCATCATCAAAATGTCAGAGAGGGGTTGCATTTTTCATTGCATTTTATATTTTCCAAACGAAATTTATTGTGTTATAATGTATTTAAAAAAAAAAAATATCTTGCAAGTGTTCTTTGTGTTGTTGTATCTTGCAAAAGCCAATTGAATATTAAAAATAAAAAACGAACTTTAATTTTTTTTCATACGAATTAGTTGACTTTAAAAATCTAATTGTTTCAGCCGATCATCTCATTTAATTTCATTGGAGAAGAATTTGTTTTAAAATAGTTGAAAATCGATTGAAAGAAATTTTTTTTTTTAAATTAAATCGATTGGAGTAGCAGTTAGCAGTTAGCAGTTAGCAGTTAGCAGTTATACAAATAATATAAAATGGATCTGCTGTAATTGGAAGGGAAGTTTACATGAAATGAATTTGATTTTTTCAAATCAAACAAAAATCCTTAGATGAGTGAAGAATGAGTAAAAAAATTCAAAATTGTTTAAATTGTTTAAATATATTGTCAGATTTTGGCAAATGCTTCTCAAGTTCATTTATTAAATGTATTAGAAAAAAAATATTATTAGATCAAGAAAAATCTATGATTTAGTTCAAACATTTACTAATTAAATAGAATATTTTCAACTTTGTTTTTAGTCAAAATTTTTTTTTGTTTCCAGAAAATGTTTTAGGTAAACTAAAGACTCTTAGAAACAGCTTATAGAAATTTTTGATCAATCAAAACAACAAAGTAAATTTAAATATGAATATTCTATCTTTCAATTTTCAGAATGAATAATCCATGCAAAGTAACTGTAATGCCCATAAAAATCTTTCAAGAAATTTTGATTGATGGAAAAAAGTGTGAAACTCTTTTGTAATTTTAGAAATTTGTACTCACTTTAATCAAATGCATATTATAGAAAATGGATTCTATGGACGGGCATTATTCATATTGCGTATTGCTTAAGACACTAATTTTTTTTGGAAGTTGAAAGTTTAGAAAACGTAAAATTTTCTTACTTTTTCGGTTTTTATTTTTGAAAATTTATTTAAATATGAACTAAAAATGTAACATATTATTTTGGTGGTATATAAAAAAATAAGGCCAAAAAAATAGAATTATATTTTTTTGTTTTACCGATAAGCAAAATGAAATTATTATTTGAAAAAAAAGTACTTGCTATTTTATTATGACATTTATTCTTCTTCATTTCTGGCATAAAATCTAACAAAATTTATGTTTTGTCACCTTTACCTTCATCCTTCAGTATTTTGCAATTTTTCAATAAAATTCTATATGGAAAATTGAAAGTGAAAAGGGCGATTTGAAAATTGCTCATTTAATGCTTCTGATAATAAGCGAAAATTTGAAAAATGGAAATTCCTACAAAGGATATTTTATAAAATGTCAATAGAAAGTACCATAATCTTTGTGTGTTTGTCTGGAATTATTTATTGAAATGGCATATTTGTGTTGGATAATACTGGTAAAAAATTTATACCAATTCTAATTGCCAGCATAGACAAATAAAATGGAACAGCAAATTTCTATGTACTTTTCTGACACTTTTGTGTCACATTATGCCATAATAATAAAAGAATAATAAAAACCTTAACAAAAAAAAAAAAATATATATAAAAAAGAAGAAGAGAAGTAACAGCAAAGATATTTAGAAAAGGCCTTAGAAATGTTTTGAATAAAAAAAAAAGGGAAGTAAGAACTTACTAGACGGGCAGAGCCAAATTTTTAATACTCTATTGATTAAAGTCAAATAAGCGAATTACAAGCCAACAAAATTATAAAAATTATAATTTTTTTAATTATTTAAAAAGTTTGTTATATGAGAAAAAATTCCAAAAATGGACCGATCTAAACCAAAATTTTCTACTCATATTTTTTATGCCAAAATATAAAACAGTGATAATTTTTGTTAAAATGTATTCAAAATTACAAATTTTGTCCACAAAACGGCAAAGGCGTTATGCGGAAAATGGTCATAAAAATCGATAGATCTTGAATAAAGTTAGTCAATATATTTTTTGTGTCGAAATACAAAGCAATCAAAATTTTCGTTAAAATACATTCTAAATTGTAAGTTTTTTTTTCATACAGCGACCTTTTTTAAGCTGGACGTTATACGGGGAGTGGTCAAAAATATGGTTCAATTTTAAGAATTTTCTATAAGATTTCTCTCTGAGCTATAACACATTCATGCATCAAATTTTAGTAAAAATTTCTTCAAAATTGCGAATTTATAGCTTGAACACAAACAGTCAGACAGACTAAAATCGTATTAGAAAGTGATTCTGAATTAATCGGCATAATAAAATTTACGTTTATCTCAAATCCTTTTGTAGGTTTTGAAAACATTTGCAGTTCATTTAAGGTTTAAAAGTTTACCCATGTGTTTGGCATTGAAAAAAAGTATTGATATAGTTTCATAGCACACAAACACACACACACTCAACACATACAAAGGGATAAGAGCAAATCAGAATTTTTGCTTATATAGAAGAGATTAAAGCATTCACCGACAGATAAATAGTTAGATATTATTTTACAAATATTAAAAAGAATGTTAAATGAAAATAACTAAAATAGAAACAACAATAATAACAACAACAAGAACAAACATGCTTTATATATGAAAAAAAAAAAGTTTCATTTGATCCTCATTTTACGCAGAGTAAACGATTAGAACGTTTCGATAAACGTATCGCAATAAACGAAAAGCTCGAAAGTAAATTTCATTTTAACTGAAATAAAATTACAAAAAAATTTGGTTGCGAAAGTTGAAAATTTTCCAAATGAAATTTTTCTTACTACTACATTCATCAAATTTATTATGTAAACTAAATTATAACGCCCACAATTCAAGGGATCAGAAAGCTTATAATGCTAATAAGGCTTTTAAGAGCACTGCTCTAGAAGGTTTGATTAATAAAATCATTTTCTTAAGAAAAATTGGCATTTTTAAAGCCATGAAATGCCAAGCGTTAATAAAATCCAATATGAATTCAAAAAGCTTAAGCTTGTGGCATTTTTATTACCATAATCCCTAGAAATACATTTCAAAAGATTAGACATAAAAATTATTTCTTTATAAAAATTATTTCAGGATCTCTTTTATTATCTTTCAACAATTTTGGTCTTTATTCAAATTTTTGTCTTACATACAACAAATCTTTTAAAGGAAATATCATTAACTACCAGAGAAACTTATTGTTTAGATTTTAGACTAGAAAAATTGCCCTCTTTATCTTTAATATTTCATGGTAGTAGATGAAATCCATGATGGGAGTTTTCGTAACTTAATCATTTTAATCAATAACAAAAATGAAAGTTTCTTACTAATTATTTTCTAAATTTTACACCATTTCGATTAAATTGGAATTGTAAAAGGGAGATTTCTTTTGGACATATAAAGAAAATCATCAGTCGACCTTAAAATTCTATGGAATTTTATGTATGAAATATTTTTTCATATGCCAAACATATTTCAAACTTTTAAATGAAAATTGAAATCTTTCTTACTCTTTCTATATCTTTCTCTCTTTTTTCTATCAATTTAATATATATGAATGAATATTCACTGAATGATTTGAGTGTGCGGTATATAAATATGAATGCAAATGGGAATAGGAATAGGATTTTTTTATGATGGCAAATTTCATATTGATATTCAGTCATTCATATAAATATGAAAGTATGTATAAGGGAAAATATTATTTTTTTTTTTTGTGTAATTGGCCAAGTAAGGCAACATTTCAACAGCTCCAAAACAGACCCAAAAACAACGAATTATATTTTTTGTGTATTTTGCATCAAATGCTTATTACAAAATTCAAGATAACTTTATCATTAATTTTCTCAAATATTTTACATTTTTTTTCCTTATAATTTTGGCTTTTCAATTTTTTGCAATTTTTGCAATTTTTGCGATTTTATTTATCTCAAATTTTTTTGATGAAAGCTTTTTATTATTCAGGCAAAATCTACTACAATTTTATAAAATATTTTCAAATGATTTGATCAGTGTTAAATATGGCAAATGGACATATTACATATTATATACTATATATATATATATATATATATATATATATATATATATATATATATATATAAATGTCTATGTAAATATGTACTAAATTTTTAACTTTAAACTAATAATTAAATTTAGTTATTAACGATTAAAAAGAGCATTCTAAGAAAATTATGGCAAAATATTTCAAACAAGTTAAGTTCTATATGAGATTTTTTACAAATGCATAAGTGTGTGTGTGTGTGTGTGTGTGTTGTGGATTGTATTTTAAAAGAATTTGTTAAATTTGTATATTTGTATAAAATTTACATGCTCACATATGTTTCCCATTTTACATATTTAAAATTCCATTATTTCATATTTTGCAAAATTTAATTGTATTAATAATAATTTAACGTTTATGTTGAATATTTCATTTTGTCACTTGCACAAATACTCAATCTACTACATACATATTTATATATATATATATATATATATATATATATATATATATATATGTAGATATTTATATATAAATATACGTAAAATATACATCTGTGTATTACACTAAAAATGTAAATTAAGTTTCTTCATCTTAAATTATTGATACTGGAATTAAAACAGCTGTTGCAAGTTTTTGTTTTTAAAAAATTCTATCTCTCAAAAAATTGATTAAAAATTTATTTAAATTAGAATTTTTTATATTGAAATTTTATGTTTAGATATTCTTAACCATATCGTACCCATACTTAGCCAACTGTTTTCTCATCTTCTCAAAATGGAAGCAAAATTTAAATCAATAGATTTCTCTTTATTGAAATGTTTAAGGGTTTTTAAACTTTAGACATTGTTTATAAAGTACATGGCATGGCTTGATTATCAAGTAAATTTTGAATTAAATTGACCAAGTAAGGCAACATTTCAACAGCTCCAAAACAGACCCAAAACAATAGTTTGTAAGTTTGTGTATTTTGCTTCAGCTGTTTATTACAAAATTCAAGATAACTTTATCATTGATTTTCACTAATTTTTTCCACTTATTTCATTGGATAGATGGCAATATACCTGTATGTCAAGTAAAGCCAATTTTTCTATATGATTTATTACTTTTTTTTTGTCTCTGATTTTCATAAAAATATGGAAAATCGTTTAATGTAAATTTATTTTGTAAATAATGAAAAATCGTAAATTTTAACATAAATATGAATAATTATAAATGCATGTGGATGGATGCGTCTGAAGAGATGCCTTTTTCATGCCGAAAACCCATTAAATACGTTTCTTGAAGACATTAAGAATTTTCGAAAAAATTTTAAGTGCCATTTTATTAGAAAAGTAAATCATTTGAGCAAACTTTTATACAATTTTTTTACTTTCTTTATTTCTGGCCCTTATTTTTTCCGTTAAAAACGATGTACTTTGTGAAAGAAGTTTGTTTTCATTATTTTTATCTAGATCATTCTCTAGAAATTATTTAAAATTAAACAGTGTTTGAAAAATTTATCGTACTGCTTTAAAATGGACTTTCCACTTAAATAAATCAAAGCTTTCAGATGCTGCGATATTGCTCTCCCTTTTCTTCATACTTTTAATAAAATGTTTTAGCGTGTTTTAAAAAATAAAAATTGTTAAATTAATGAAATTTTTCTTACCATTATTCTATTGAGATATTTCTTTTCATCTGCTTCTTCTTTCTCTTGCATAATTCTTTTTTATAATTCCATATACAAAAAAAAAAAAAAAAGAAAAAAAAGAAAAGAAAAATATCTTTTCATGATTTGCATAAATGTTTGCATCACTTTTTGACAAATAAATATTTCGAAAACAAAATGATAAAAAAAAATTCAATTCTATTTTTCTTTTCTTTTCTTTTCTTTCCTTTTCCTTTTATGATACACATTTTTTCGCTAAGCGCTTGCAAAGTTTTACCCAAAAGATAAAAATGCAATTTTAGTAAGAATAATAAGAAACGAAAGAAGAGAAAAAAAAAGCCTTAATAAATATATTTTGCATTTTAAATGTGTACACGCTTTATCACTTCAATAATATTTTGACTCATTTAAAATTATGACCATTCTTTTATTCAATTTCAATTTTTCTTTCCATTTTTCCAGTTTTTGATACTATTTTCTTCTTTTTCTATAATCTTCCTTTTACCCATTTTTCTTTTCTTTATTGTCTTTTGTAAACTTTTTGTACATGTTAACAAAAAAAAAAATTTTTAACCAAAAGCATCTCCATTCGTCACAACTCAAACGCGATTTAAATTCAACTTTAGCATAAAACAGTTGAGTCCTGCAAAGGGCGAGAAAGTGATAAAGAGAAAAATAGATAGAGATACAGATAAAGGGAGTTGCTTTGACAATCTGAATGGATACACACATACACATACATACAAACAAATATACATAAAAATATAGAAATATAAAAATATAAAAATATAAAAATATAAAAACTTATTCTTATTAACATGGAAAAAAAAAACTACGCCATGCGTTTAAGTTAAAAAATCATAAATAATAATACCAATAAAAAGGAGAGAATTATGTAAAAAGAAAGAAAACATAAAAATAATGATGACGATGTAGAAATTGTTTTTATTACATTTCCATGAAATCTGTTCCATTTCTACTGTTCCTATCATCTTCTCTTACTTTTGCTCGTGCTCTCTTTCTCTCGGTTTTGTTCATTTAACTCGATCGCTTTGTACAGCAATAACAATAACAAATAAATAATAGGAACTCGTTAGTAAGACGTTAGTAATCATTTCACTTTTGTTTGAGAATTTTAACAACAACTGAACTTTAAAGTTAAGTTGCTTTCTATTAAATGCAGCAACAGCATCAGCAACAATTTTTTATTTACAAAAAAAAAAAAAATAATATTAAGAAATGAAAGGAAGTAGCAAATTGTCTTTTTTAAATGTAACAACTGGCATTTTCTTCATTCTGTTAATCTTTTGATCATTTAGATTTTTATTTCTTTTTTCTTTTTGTCCTTTTTTTTTTATTTAGTTGTCTTTTTTAGTTTTATTTTATTTAATTTTTCAGGATAAGGAAAAGCATAAAATTCTAAGAGCTATATAGCGGTTATTTACGCGCATAAAAATCATATAATTTTCTGTACTTACAAAACTTCGTAATAAAAAGTCATCTGAAGCAGGTGTCGACAAACTTCTCTTATTGACGGAAGATTCAAAAATTACAATTTATACAATTTCAAACGAATTTTTAAAGAGTTACATTATTTTCCCTTGTCAATAATATTACTCTCGATACGATCTGTGATCGCCTTCCATATGCGGGCATCGCCGATTGGCTTGACGATCTTATCAGATCAGTGCTTTGACGTTCTCATGACCAGAGCACTGGTTAAGACACTAAATTGTCTTACATCAAAAGTGTATTAAAATCTATATAAAAACATTCGACGGCGGCATTAATCGAGAGCTTCTAAGGCAGTCACAACATTGGCGAAGAATGCCTCGCTAGAAAGGTGCATTAAAAAGCGGATATAAATAGCTGAAAGATAGAATAACCTTAAACTGGTTAAACAAAAATAAATAATATTTGTGTATGCAACTAATGAATGGCAACTTTATATCCAAAGATATGGCACATGGCTCGCGAAGCGCAGTTTGCCAAACCCTGACTGTCTTTTAAAATGCCGCTTCTGCAAATCGGATTTTTTCAATTTAAATTAAAACTTCTTTTTCTTTAGATTCATAGAAATTTTATATTTCTAGAGGCAGATGGTCACAAAGAAAATTTCAATGGCTATTTGTTAAATATTATTATAAATCCTCAATTAAATGTTGCAGTAATTTCCGTTCATGCCATTGAGAATTTATTTATTCAAAAATTTATAAATTAAGAAATTTGTGCCATTTGCACTTTGAGGATAAACATGAAGCTGAAATTTAAAAATCTAGATACTGATCTCAACTCAAACTATTTTGCATGTTATATACAAATTTAAAGCAGCCTACTCGCAATAATGACAAGAAAAAACGTACATCAAATCAAATAAATCAACAATGAAATAATTGTAAATTTAAAAAATTTTGAAAATTTGAAATAGATTTATACATTCGGATTATGCTTGAAGGCATTACCTTCAACGTAGCTAAACAACGCATTCTTAGTTTTTTTGGCCATTTTTTATTTAGTATTTATTTTCTATTTTCTCTGTTCATTATATTTCTATTATTAAACAATAAAAGAAGAACATTTTGTTTACATACATATAAACATTTATTATCTTTCTATCTCTCTCTCTCTCTCTCTCTCTTCTCTTATTTCATATATATTTTTTTCAATGTTGAAGAGTCTTAAGCGAAAGTAGTCGTGCCAGCCGTTCGCAGTTTAGATTAGCTGAACAAAACATTTCTTACGCGTTTCCTTTCACAATTTTTATTGTATTCATTCATTTTTTATTTATTTTTTTTATTCATTTTATATATATCCATATATTTTTAAGGCTTTTTTAGACGAAGAGAAAAACTCCAGAATATTTAAATTGCCATTCATTATAATTGTTGTTGTTGCACATATCATACCGATCTAATAAAGCTCACGCACTAGTGCGTATACTTATTTTATTATATTTTTTCATCCCAACACTTGAAGGTTTTTTATTTTTTGTTTCTAGTATTTCCTTCACTTCAATTTTTTTTTTTATTTTTTGCCTTTTTGACTTTTGTAAAAAGTTTCTTCTTTAGGAAAAGTGAAAAAAAAAAACGAGGAAGAAAAAATGCATTTTTCTTTGATAACAAAGGACGAATAAGAAATAAACAAATTTCCACATTGACTGAAGGTAAAATGAAAGAAAAAAATTTATGAGAAGTTGTGCTTATAGTAAAAATTTTTTCTTTTCTCTTTTATTATTAAATTAAAAAAATGCAACCATAGTTACCGCATAGAGAAATCTGATTGTACATGAAATGAATGTGCATACAATTTAAATTGTATAAATTTCATGTAAATTGAAATTGTGAATGGAAGAAGCGTTTAAAAGTTTAAATTTAAAAAATAAAGAAACTAAAAATATACAAAAAATGAAAGAAAACTAAAATTTTTTGCATAATAATCTCGCAATTCAGAATAAATTTTTGTTTATTTATATTAACCATCCAGAGATTGTGGGTGTACTCATTTTGTTAATATGTTTGTAACATTCAAAAAAAAGCATCGGACAGACAGTTAGACCAATATACGATAGACAGACGGATAGACGCATGTCTATGCGTCTGTCTGGGTGTTGTTAACATTCTCTTGGTCGGCAAAAAGAAAAAACAGATAGCGAGCTCATATTTGGCTTCTGCCAAATAAAGAAAATTCTTCCAGACATGTTGCTATTAAAAATCAATAAAATCGGTTAAAGAATATGACCGCAAAAACAACGTAAACTGAGGACAACTCAGTTACAAATTTTGCTGATTTTTTATTGAGTACTACTCAAGTATAATTTTCTTACTTTTGTCATTTTTGCTTTAGCTGTGAGCTTAAAATTTTAGAAATACTAACGTTACTTTTAACAAAAGCAAAAAAAATTAATTCAAAAATTTTTCATTGATAAGGTTTATTTTGCATGATTTCTTTTATTTTTTTTTTCATTCAAACTAAATAAAACATTTAATTGAAATTAGAGAGAAATTGTACTGCACTTTAAAGCTTAAAAAAGTTTTCATATTATTTTCATATTAATATAATGGAAAGTTCTTCTAAGCCTAAGTCGATGCTCACAATAAAGTTCCGCGACCGTGAGTTAGTTTAATCCATGTATAAGTTTAAAGTTATGAAGAACTTAGATTTTGGAGGGAGAGGAAAATATGGCCGCTTCCATCCTTTTGATTTCTATAGTTTAACTTGCTTGTACTATGGGCGTGCACTTTAACTAGGTTTGTCCTTTTTTAATACCAATCTTCCTACAAGAACTACCAAAGTTCTTGATAAATTTGAGCTCGTTAGCTTTTCTCTTATAAACGTTGGAATGTTAAAAACACATCGGGAAATGGACAGACAGATAGATATATATAAATCGATGCAGAATTTGATGCTTTTTTAAGGGTATAACAAACACAAATGACAATATGAACTTCCAACTTCCAGATGATGGTTATAAAAACATCATTAACAAAAAAGCAAGAGGAAAATTTTATAAGATGATTTGGAGTGAGAATGAGATATGTGAAAGAAATTGTACAAGAAATTATGAATGTCTTAACTTAAGAAGTAAATTCTGTATAGAAAATTGAACTAACTAACTAACTACAAACAAAAGCAATTGAAAAAGACAAGAAAAAAAAACGAAGAAAATCACAACTGAATTTTAGTCATTTTACTAACCAACACAATACACAAACATGGTGAATGTAATTGTTGAAAATCAGAAAGAAATAAAGAAAAAAGTAAAAAATGATAAAGTACAAAAAAAGGGGAGCAATAAGCAAACTAGAAATAAGAGATAAGTGTAAAAGAGTCAAGAAAAAGTCATAAAGTCACATTAACACGTCTGACTAAACAATATTAATATGCAATGCACACTGTATATACAACATACATACACACATACATACATACTAATAATAAGCAAGGTGTACAAATTCAAATTAAGAAGAGAAACTAAGAAGAGAAAGAAAAAGCTATAGCAGAAATAGAGCAAGAGCAGTAGCAATAGAAAAGCATATAAATAAAAATATGCACGAACCAATAGTTTCGTATAACTTTTTACATATGAATTTGTATATATATATATAAACATATACACATACACACACATATATTTCATGGAAAAGAAAATGTATATAGAGAAGCGTACTTATTTATAATTTTTAACTGTAATAATGATAACTGTACATGGTATTGTAATAAAAATAATAAAACAAATAACAACAACAACCAAAAAAGAAATGCGCACAATATCAAGATGAAGTAAAAGTTTTAATACTCTACTGTCTGAATTTTTCTCTTTATGGAAATACGCCAAATATGTTTAAGTAGAGCGAACGGCTATTCTGATATTTAGATATTTCAAAATCAACTTTTTGTTTGGTATCAAAATGAAGTGAATTTCCGTTTTGATTTTATCCATTGAAAATGTCTACTAGTTTTTATATATTAAAGGCGTGGCATATAGCTGTGTTTAGCAGGACTTTTATTTCTAAGCTTTTTCAGCTTTCAAAATGCAAAAAAATAGTATAAATACGTAATGAAATTTATTTCGTTAAGCTATTTTCGTTTACTTGCCGCGCCCACACAACATATTATATACATAGTAGTTATTAAGTGACTCTAAAAACTTGAAAGATTAAATTTTTTAGAAAAATTCGCCATTGAAAACTGAAAAAGTAAAAGTATTGGAATCCACGTCTCGTATCAGATTTGACTAAGTAAAATTCAAATGAAGGGATCGAATGTTTATTGTATCAGTCAAATCTACCTGAATATTTGACTATATGATATTTTGATAAATTCTATATAGGACTTATAATCCATAAAATGGAAAAGCCTTTTTCTTTTGGCAAATATCTTAATATGAATTTTGAATAGTTTGGCTCGACACAGAACAAACTTTTGATATAGTAAAGGGCCTCAAATATCGATATCGCCATATTGATATTTAAGGCCCTTACCTCAAGGTGAACTATTCAAATTTTTTGGATTAATTGAATTTTGCAACTATCAAAACTATTCATATTGTTTCCATCTATTTTCTTAACGTTTTAAATGAAATGAGGTAAGAAATTTTGAAGCTTTCATTTATTTTACATAACCCTTTCGCAAAAGTCTCGTGGAGTAACGTTCACTATCATAATCAAAATCTTAATAGATCTATGTTCATGTATATACCTTTATACATATACATTTGAACGTATAAACATTAACATATGAATACAAACACACATACAATTTTCAAATATTTTACATAATAAAGAATCACTTGTTAGCGATATGTTCTTCATTATCATTTTCCTCATTTTCATTACTCTATGAAATGAAATATTGTATTACGCAATTTAATAGATTTCACGCTTTAACATTTACAGTTATATTACAGTTACAGTTAAAAAAAAATAAAATGAACAGTTAACAGTTGAAGAAATATTTTATAAGAACTTTCTTTTCTTTTTTTTTTTTCTTTTTGGTTTTATTAATTTTATTCTGTTCTGTTTATTTTTATTTTGCAATAAATGATAATTTTTTATGTAAAAATATAGAATCTATAAAAGAAGTGAAATTCATATGACGCTTAATGTATGAACGTTGATGTGTTCGTTATATGTACTGTACATTGAACCTTTCATTTTAAAGTACACAAAATTTAAGCATTTTTATTACAAAGGATTCTTAAGTAGAATCTTTTATATAATGAAAAATGATGATTATGATCAAATCTGCCATAATTGAAGAATATATTTCAATTTAAAAAAAGTAAAATCCATAGTACGATCATATTTCAAATGATCTCATCCATCGAAAGATTTTATCTTATTTATCCGTTTACTCGGCACCACAGTTAAGATGTTTATTGACAAAATCTTTAAATTGAAAATATATAAAAATACTTGAGACAAGTTTCAGTCATAGCTCCCGCATTCCATCAATTCCATGCATTCATTAAAATACAAAAAAGTGAATGTACCAGAAATTATATGGCAACACTTGAAAAAAACATTCCGATTTTATTTATGAGAATATATGAAATTCGAAAATTAATTTCGATATGTGTAAAACTTAGGGACCAATAAAATATCAATGGGCCACTTATTCATCATTGAATGCATTTCACATTTGCTTGAATTAAGATTTAAACATGCCTTAAACTTTTTATAAGACCTTTCCCGCCAATTAGAAGATACGTTTAAAAGTGCCGCATTAATAAAATTTAAGCTTTAAATATTCCATAGATTTCATAGATAATTTGAATTCATGAAATTATTCAAATGAACTCAATTTTTTCAAAACAATAAATGCAGTGTAGGGCTACAACAATAATTAATAACAATCAAGCTCACACATACATACAAAAATGCATAAATATCCAAGAACTACAACTCGTTGGTGAAAATTTCTACTGATTTATTTCGCCACATAAAGTAAATAGAAAAAAAATGAACAGCATATAACTGTAAATTGCACACAACATATAACTGTAAATTGCATACAGCACATAACTGTATATTGCTTGTTAATCATACAAAATGTGAAGTTGAAATTTCTTTTCTTTTCTGTATTTTTTTTTTTTTGTTATTATTTTTTGGGTTTGTTTTTTCTTTTTTGGACCAACTCACTTGAAAGCTTTATGCATACCATAATTATATAAAACTTTCACATCAAGGGAGAAATTTAACATTTTCGTATCATAACAATTTGATGAAAGAGAATGAAGTTGGGAAGCCATAAAAATATAATAATAATATTTGAGTAAAAAAAGAATGAATGAAGTGGCCAAAAATACACTTATGAGTATCACAATTGTTAATGTTGAATGAACACTTAGAACGTAAAGCCTGCATGATCGTTACTTAGTAACACTTGAGAAATTTGATGCTCTTTTTTTTCATTTTGGGGCCACTTAACCAAAACTTAATATATTTGATGTTTAATGAAGACAAAAGAAAAAGCTTTATAGTGGATCATAATCGATTATTTATACTCTGCATTACTTTGCCTGACATGATTCAAGTCAACACATTATAAAATATTAATTTAAATAATTTAAATTACAAAAACAAATTTTTATGCTAATTTTAACCAAAAAGTAAACAAAATTGTACATTTTTGTATGTAACTTCCTCAAAATACGGCATCTTGAAGTGGTAAAACTTTGCACATTTTTATGTGAAAGAACAATGTTACTTTTGCCCAGACAAACTCCGATGTAAGTATTTGTTAAGTTTGCATTACAATTGCATTTATTTTAGGATCTAGCGCCTAATAATTTCTAAGTCTTCGAAGACATAAAATGGATCTCCACAAGCAAACAATTTGACTTGAATGATTGTTGAAGTGATTGCTACACTGAAATTTATTTCAAGCAAAAATATATCTCATCTAAAAGAAATCTACTAAAGAAACATCAAAAATTTCAAGGAGAACTAGAAGAATATTATGCTGAATTTTATAATAAGTAAACTTTCATCAAATTAAGTTTTCCTTAGATCTGTATTAGATTATGTTTATTTATATTTTTAAAATTTGGAATGCTTCCTAGAAGGAATTAAAATTCAACTTCAAACATAATTCCATGGAATACGTAATTCCATTTCATTGGCATTTGAGTTAAATATTCGATTTTAAAAGGCTCACTCAACCTACGAGGCCGAATCTATTCCGCAAAATTAGGCAGAAAAATACTCCTTTTATAAACTTAATTAATGTATGAAATGAAGCGGCTAAAGTAATTTTAAAATTTTAAATTTCAATTTCGAAAAGTGATTCTTATCAAAAAACTAGGCGTCAATTAGAAATTTGGTTATTTAGTCAAATAGATTTGAAATAATTTCTTTCAGTTTTCTGAACTTAAGCGATTTTTTTGTTAAAAGGATCTCAATTAAGAAGACGATAAAGAATGGATTCCATAGTTATATAAAAATTATTTAATTAATATTTTAATTACATATTGAATTCAATAGAAACGTCCGTCCATATGAATAAAACGATAATCGCTTATATAAAAGCTTCCATTGAATTTCTAATTTCATAATATAAATTATTAAAAACTCAAGTGTTTGTATTATTATTTCCATTTATAATTTTATTAATTAAATAAAAATTAAAAATACTTAGTTAAACTATGCAAAAAGTATGTCAATAAATAAATAAATATAAATTATTATAATAGAAAAAATATCACATCTAAAATTCTTTTACTACTACAAAATAAATTATTGAATAATTTGTTTGAAAAGGAAAAAAATAACAAATATTTTTCTCATACCATAATTATGCCATAATTATTCAATTTAAATATTTTTATACAACATTTAATGTAATACGCATAAAACTTTCAGTTCAAAAATTATATGTCTTTTTCTTAAATTATTTAATATAATCAAAAATAAAAAAAAACTAAATCACTTTATTGCTACATTAAGTTTCCTACAATAATGAATATAAAGCTTTTTGTGTTGTAATTTCATTAGCTAACTATAATAATTATTTAATAATAGGAAAATTGTGCTTCAAGGCCATTGTATAGAATTTTAGAATCACTTTCTTTAAATACAAATAAAATTGTATTGTATTGTGTTGTTGTAGTATTTATTGTATAGTTTTATTTTAGAATAATTGTGGTAGCGAAGATTTCATGTTTGGATGCACCTTCTTACAAAACTGAACCAATTGAGATTATTTTTTGTATTAAATATCGTCTGAATATAAAACTTGAATGCGCAGCTGCATTTTATATCAAAATTGAACGAACATAATTTTAAACGTTATGAATTGGAACAGTTTTGGAGTCACTTTCCTGAATGATACGTTATTATGAGTTATGTTTTGTAGAGATTCATAAAAGAAGAAACGCTTAAATATTACAAATTATGCTCAGAGTGAGGCCATTTTGTTGAACCATTCACATCATAAGACCTTAGATATGCCCTTAGAATACAATTTAAAATTTAATTTAAAATTTCTTGAAATCCCTAATTAAAAGAAGTACAGAACTTATATTTAGTTCGCGTCAAATCTTAAAATTTTTATACGGCCAGAAAGACATTAATCTTGAATTTCGTGCTAATCAAGAATAAATTTACTTTGTAGTATCTGCATTACAAATATAATGACAAAATGGCCAAACTTCTTGATAGTGCTTTATCTTAAGTGTGCATTCCATTAAATCCATCAATTGGAAGGTTGTGATTATAAAATACATTTACGAAAACAACAAATGGTCCATTCTGATCAAAATTGTTATATAATACTTTTTCTATTCTATTTCGTCATCTATTAATTGCATGTATAAGCTAATAAAAGGAGCTGCTTTCTAATTCCTTCTCTGTTATGTCTTGTCTTTTAAGTTTTTTTATACGATTAATTTAAATTGATAATTAATGGATTGCTTTTTCTCGTTCTTCTGAATGTACTTTTATACTATTTCGAATAAATTGTAATAATGTTTGTTACGTACTATCAAAATCACTTTTCCGTTAATTTTATATGTGCGTAATTTTGCGCTTATTTCTACATTGTGCAATTAAGTGTTGTAAAAAGTGTCATTATGCAGTGTGCATTTAAGTGTTGTAAAATGTCATTATTTATTGTATGCAACATACTGCCGATGAATCGTTGTATTGATTATGTAATCGCCTTTCATACCTTCCAAATATACGTCACGGCAAAAGAGGCCAGCTGCCAAAGGAATAGAATCGGTTCCAGCTCTTATAGATGTTTTAAATAAAGCCCATACAGGCTTATGATCGGAAGTTGTGATGGATGGTACCGAATCGTAAAATAAACATTCAACATTGGGATGATTTACATCTTCTGGTGACATACCTGGAAGGATACTTTGACGTTGTATCGTTAAGCCTTGATTTTGACGAAATTTATAAAGAATACGATCAGTATAAGCGGGTGCACGCTGCTTTGATGATGTATCAAAATGTTGCGTACCTGGATCATACTGATATCATGAAAATTAAAAAAACTAAAATTAAATAACTTCCATAAATAATTTAAACAATTCTAGTTTAGGACAGATTTACCTTATAAGTTGGTGGAAATGTTATATTTGCTTCCATGAAACCGAGAAATGCCGCACCATCGGCCAATACTGATGATAATTGATCAGTATGCATATAACCATTTGGTAAATGTGAAGGCAATGGAAATTTTGTATTCTGTATCCATTCCAATAATTTTTCACGTGGTTCACCTAAACGAAAATTCAAATCGCCACACCAGAAGACATTATCAAAATTCTGTGTAACATCTTTATTCTTATGCCTTAAATTAAGATTACGTGGCAAATCTAAAGCATGTATAATACGTTTCACATCAGATACCCGTTCTTTAACTTTTTGCTGGTGTGCTGTTAAATGTGATGTAACAAATAACATTGAAGTGCCAAAAAGGCAAAATGATATAGCTACAGCGCCTTTAGTACGAAACGCTGAACCTGTACGCACAGAGAAGGAAGCCTCTTCTGGTGCTGAACAATACCAAATCAAGTCACGACGTAAATAAATAGCTAAATGCAATGTTCCCAATGTAGTGGAATGAAAGAGTACGTGCGATTGTCCCAAAGTTTCTTGTATTGTGACTTCCCATTCAAAACGATCAGGCGTAGATTCTTGGGTACCGATTGCCACAATATCAGGCACATGTTCCACATTAACTGGCAATACAAAATCATTCATTTGTTTAGGCGGATTTTGACCGTTCATATTCCATGTACCGATAAATACAAAAACTTCCTTATTTGGTAAAACTTTACTTAATTCACTGGGACCCAATAATGAAGATGGACCTAAGCAACCATCCAACAAACTTCTAAGTGGAATATATAATTAATTAAAAAAAAAGCAACGTAGCATAATTTTAATGTCTGTTAGAATGGAACTCTTCATATGTACATATTCACCTTTCTCTAGCCTTGTCCGTAGGTATTAAGCTTAGTACTTGAGCAGCCATTAGAGCTTGCCTAGCTAAACCAGAACTAGAACTTTGTCGTTGCACATTTTCATTAGAGAAGAAATGAAATTTTGAATGTTTAGCATGATCTAGAACTTCTCCCTTATGCATAGTGGATAAATCTGCCTGACTTACTATATTGGGTGATGACATATGTTGTTGAGGTGTTGAACCTAATTTCATATTTGGATCAATCACATTCGCGGGAATTTCTTTACCAGGTGGAAAAAGTTTCAAACGTAAACGTGAACGACTCTCAGAAGCTGCTAAAGGACGTATTGCAGGGCCTCCCCTAGCGCCCTCACCAAACGTTGCGGTAATATCAGTTGGAGAAAATTCAATATCAGTTATATTTTTTAAAGAATTACTGGATGGTGATGTTACAATACTTTCCGAATTTGAAAACAATGGACATTTACGTGATACGGGACTTTGTGGTGCACTAGCACATTCAAGATATTTTCTGGTGGGAGCTTGCAAACCATCGTAATTTGGATTTATTATAGCAGAATTCAATGATAGAGACAATGTCATATTATCTTTACGAGATGCTCCTTGTACACCACAATGATTATGACTATAATGTACCGTTACAGGTGTAGCGGCACGCTTATCCGCCTTGCAGCATAAGCTAAATTGATGACTGAAGCGATTATGACTAGGCGATTTAACTTTATTATGACATTTACGTAAAATGACATCAGAAGTGCCACCGCCATCACTCTGTGAGCCATCCGTTGTATCATGCGAACAAACAGAATGCTTCAATTTTATCGTTTTCGATTTACGATGGAAGTTTGATATGAAACCACTACTTTGTGATTTTGCCAAATGCTCATTCTCTTCCGCATCTAAAATATCATTAGGCCTTGCATCAAACGATATTGTTTGACTCTTTAATGGATTTATACCATTCTGAGATAAAATATTTGAAGAATCATTATTCAAAGTAGTTTTAGCGAAAATGCTATCACCTTTTGAATTATCATGTATGGCATCATTATTAGAATAAGCTGATTGTGGTTGAATTTTAGTAGATCGTTTAGATAGCAAACCCATTAAACCGACACTGCCAGCAGTAGTTGATATTTTAGAACTATGCCTTGGACTTGAATTTAAGCTATTCACTGTCTTTTCTTCACTATGATCTCTATGCATTTTCCTTTTTCAATCAATTTCTTTCTATTTTCATTCGAATTGATTTTTGAAAATTTTTGAATTTCAATTTAAATTCAAATTAATCGCAACATTATATTTATTTGAAAAATTTTGATAATATGAATTGATAATAAAATCACAAGAGAATTTCTTCTTATTTTAAATACATCACATGACTGATATCATCATCATCATCATTGATATTATCATGATCATCATCAGCATCATCAGCATCATCATTATTATCTATTAAGAAGACAAAGCAGCAAAATAACAAAAATATATTTTAATAGTAATAAATCACTGAACTAAATCTTAATTTGTGCACTGAGATCGCTAATTTATGGCGGTGTATCTTTTGTGACATCACAAACCAAACTATTCACTTGTGATTAGTGTCAACAATTCTTTCTTATTTTTTATTTTTATATTTTAAACATTTATTTATTATTAGTATCATTTGTTATTTTTTTTTTATTGTTATTATTATTGTTATTGCCATTTCAAGTGTTGTTGTTGTTTCTTTTATTATTATTTTATTATTATTGTGTTTTTGCTTCTTCTTCTTCTTCTTGCTCTTGTTCTTAGTAGCTACATTAATGTAAACGAAACCATTTGGCGGCCAGACATGATGCTATTGAAATAATGACGTCATAAACATTCATTTTTGGCTTAAGTTCATAATGCTGCTTTTTCTTTGGTCTCTCTTCTTTCATTTTCTGCCTCTCTCTCTCTCTCTCTCTCTCTCTCTCTCTTTCTTACATAATGTTCTATTCTTTCTTACTTTCTTACTTTCCTTCTATTTATTTGAATGTATTTTCTTTTTTAGCTTTTAATTTTTAAACAGTTGTCCGTTTATCTAAAAAAAAAAATTATCAAATTATGTTAAATAAAATTGAACAGACCGTTCTTTTTTTCTTTTGGTATTGTTTTGTCGACCACTTTTTTAAGTATAAAGTTCTTAGTTTTGCTTTGTTTTTTTCTTTGTTGTTATTGTATTTTCCTTTTTTTTTTTTAATAATTTTGTTTTTGCTTTTTTATATTTTACATTTTGTACGCTTTTAGTTTTTACAAATAAATTTTGCAATTTTAGTTTGATTTTATTGTTTTGCTCTCCCTTTAAATAATCGCATGATTTTAATGATATTAAATTATTTGCATTTACAATTGTTATTGTTATTAACTCTGCTTTGGTTTATAAAACTTTTTCAAATTCATTTTCTTCTAATTTTCATACAAAACAAAAAAAAATTAAATTAAATATTTTAAGAGAATCACACTTTCAATAATTTAACTAAATAAATTGTTAATATCGTAAATTTACATGATTCATATTTAACTGGAAGCATTAAATTTAGAATATACATCAATTTTAATAGAAAATACAAATGAGTAGAAATACTAATTTCTTTTTAATTTCGTACATTTACGATACACACAAATGATCACAATTTTTTTTTTTTTAATTATATTATTAAACGTGATTCGATTTATTGAAAACGTTTAAATAAAGTCAAATGTAAAAAATTTGCTATATCGTAAATTTGCGATATTTGATATACACGTATTCAATTTATTATGATACTTATAGGATCAATATAGATAACAAATAATTTTATTCTAAATATACGATATTGATTACGATCTGATTATAAATTTTTAATGGATCAATTAACAGAACAAATCAGTAGATATGCAAATATTTTCTATATTGTAAATTTATGATATTTGCCATAATAATTTAATTTTTCATAAGACTTTTTTTTTTTTAAATAAAACTTAAAAAGTAAAAATTTTAATATCGTAAATGTACGTTATTCATGTATTCACATAAAATAAATCAAAACCGTATGAAATATTTGAATGCACACGCCATCGCCTTTATCAATCAAGACCACGCACACCCACACACGTTTAATGACATGCAAGCCCATTCAGCACTTTATTGTATCATACTTTGAAATTTCTATGGAAATTAAATTATATTACAACATGCTAGAACATTTAACTTATCCAGAAATAACCATGGTAGCAATGAAAATTTTCATTATTTAGAAGAAGAAACCAATTTTCAAAACATAATAGAAATTTTTTCCATTGCCAAACTTTAATAATCAAACAACTAAAATAATAAGAGCAATAACAATAACAACAATAATAATAACAATAATATAATAATCATTTAAATACAGTACGGAGCAAACGAAATAAAAATGATATACAAAATAGAGAACTTTCTTTTATGACAAATATTTTTAAAATTTTTATTTATAATAAATATGCTTGCAAGCACACATGACTACATATACACACACAAACATAATAAATAAATATATATAAAAATATTATTTTTGAGATAATTTTTCGATACTTCAACATATTTAACACTTAAAAGACGTTTTCTTATTTTAATCAAGAATTACATTTTAATTAGCATAAATATTTTTATATTCATTCATATTCACGTTCACATATATATCTTTATATTTTTATATGAAACTATGCATTTCCTATCAAATAAGTAAACACTATTGATTTTTTGTCTCCCTTTTTTTCTTTGTTCTTTTTTTTATTTCTTTTTGTTTTTTTTTTTTTCAGCCCACTGTTACATATCTCACGTTACATTATTCAACTGTTATTTAAAATGAATATAAACAAATATGAAAAGCAGCATTTATATAATAATATGTAAATTTTTTAATACAATTGATTTTAATAAATTATTCAATTTTAATTAAATTTTGATGCAAATAATAATAAAGTGCAATTATAATAATAAAGAAAACAGGATATGTAAGCGCTATAATGAATTAATTTCTTCTTTCTTTTTATCATTTTTCCATTTACTTTGAAAATTATTTAACCAGAATTAGAGAATACAAAATAAAATGAAACACTCAACAAAAACTATTTCTTTCAACTGACAATAAGCAACTTAACAAGGGAAATTTTGTTAAACGAAAGCAAAAGCAAAAGCAAAGACAACAACAAAAGCAAAACTGAAAACAAAAATAAAAGCAAAAACAAAAAAAATAAAAATAAAAAACCTGGGAGAATTTCCTCTATAAAACAAAGTTGTTAATTTATGCCTGATTACAGAAAACTTAAGCAGTAAAATAATTATACTGATTTATGATTCGTTTCAACGACAAAATACTTATTTTCTCAATGTACTGTTATAATTTCTCAATTGTTAAATAACAAAGAAACATTTAAATTACAAAATAAATGCTATTAGAAATTTATTTTCCCAGAGAATTGTAAATGATAATAACAAAATATATAACTTAATATAATAAATAAATGAATCACTTAGTGTGGACATTTACCTTAATTTTTTGTTTTTTTCTTTTTTATTTTTGGCGTATACCATCATTAACCATCCTTAATATTATCGTTCTAAAATTTATGCACCAAGTGCATCTCTAACTATTTATAGTTTTCTCTTATGCTACATTTTGAACAAAGTGCTTGTGATTCGTTCGGTGGGGGTTTATAGATTTTATTTATTAATTTAATCTATAAGACCAAAAGTAAAATATATATAATTATATTATATATTTTATACTATTATAAAATATTTAAGTTATCAAAAAGAGAAATATAAAGGAATTTTTTTTCTTTTTTTTTGTGCGTATTGTGCAAAAACAAATTAACAAAAAAAAAAAAAAAAGAAAACGCAAAGACAAGAAGACGATATGGCCGCGCAAACGATTTTATTTGATTTTACCGTGGATAAAGAGCGTACGGGTAATGCTAAGGAGCTTCAGGATATTGGAAAAATGTTACGGCATGAGTTAGAGCATATATTCCCGCAATTGGATTTAATGTATCAAATGCCTATGGAAGAGGGTTATTATTGTGTATTAGCTGAAAATCAACAAACAATTATAACGTTGAGAATTTTTAAACAAGGTCTCGTTACAATTAATGTGGAATATTATTTGGAGAAGGGCAAAGAGCCCATAATGTCATTCGATGTAAGTATAAATTAAGGAAAAAAAAAAACAAAATAGTTGAGACGCAGCTAAAAGTAGATCTTAAAAATAATTTAAAGTAAATTTGTTTTCTGCAATTTTTAATTATTTTTATACATACAATTATTTATTATACAATTTGTTTACATTTTTCCTTTTACTAATTTTTCTTTTAATTTTACTTTTCATATCTTGTAATTCCTTCATAATTTTTTTTCTTACCATTTCCTCTTTTAAAATAGTTGTCTCGGAATGAACAGGGAGAGAGATTGTCCACATATTTATGTATATATATTTACAGTATAATAATATTCTGTCCAATATTATGTTTTCATGCATGGTTAGCTTGGAATACAACAATAAAGTGTTTGTCTAGCTTAAAATCGTGTCAAGTTCACATAATTCAATTTTCTTTAACTTTTTGTTGCTTTTTTTTTACTTAGTCCTTCTACTTATTTCATTCATATATCTTTGTACTCCATGCGACATTGACATTTTTTTATTTCATTTTTTTCACAAGTCTTTCATTTAACCGGCCTTTTTTATGTTTTTGTCTGCACACTTCCAACTACACCCATAAATTGATTTTTCCTTTTGAAATATCTATATATATAGATGTGCGGGTATACCTGCGCAAACTTTACCAACACTTATTAAAAGTGAGTTGGTATGTTGAAACTTTATTAACCCGATAGATTTCAAAATTACATGACATCATTTTACCTTTGTTTTGTTCACCCTGAACATTTATCAAGGTTATCTATTGAGCCTTCCATCTTACAGCAAACGTTTCATTATTATGTAATATTTAAATGTTTGTTATTGTTGTTGTACATTTTCACGCGCATTTTTACTTAAATTTTATCTTCACATAACGATTTGTTTGTCTTTTCAATTCTTGAATTTTTATATTTTTTTCTTTTCTTTCTGCTTCTTCTTTTTCTGATTTCTATTTTACTAGTGGAAATCTTGTTTTAACGAAAGCACGTGTGTTATTCCATTTATCGTTTACTATTGCACACATGCACATTTTACTCTCTTTCACCATTTCTCTCTCAGCACATTAAATTTACATCATATTTGAAAACACAAATCACAAGTTCATTGAAAAAATTGTTGCTACTTTTTATTACGTGACTGTTTGTATATATATATATATATATATATATATATATATGTATGTGTGTGTGTGTGTGTGTGTATGTAATGAGTGATCAATGTGGGTATATTATTTATTTGTTTATATATTTTCATTCTTTTGATTTTCGTTATCATTCATTCAACTCAAAAGCACATTGATATAGAAAGTCTAAGAAAACAAACATGCAGCCGAATGAATGATTTTTATGTTAATAGATTTTTATTATTTATCGTTGGTGTAAAAAATTACACTTTAGTACATTTTTTGAAAAAATCATATTGATATCAAGATCATCCAGAAAATATGTTTAGTCTATATCGACATTACTTTCTTTTATACCATTTTGTGATAATTGTAACAAATTAAAAGAAATCCTTGGAAGCTGGCCAGTTCATAACCAAAACCGAACTATTAAACGATTTAATCTGTGTCTGTCCACTTTTTAATGTGTAATTTTTTAAAATTGTTGTATTTCATAAAATGCGCCATAGAGAGTACAAATTTTTAAGAAATTTTTCAATGCTACTTATAAAAATTAGTCAAAGGGATTGAGTGAATTTATGCCCTCTTCAAATTAGAAATTCATGGTACTTGTAAATTGTTGAAAAAAAAATAGATGACTAAAATATATCTTCCATGTCTAAAAAATGGAAATTAAATAGACAAGCTCCACTTAAAATAATTTCAAGAATCAAATTAGTATATTTCAAAGATGCTTCTCTCATTTATAAACTTACATCAGAAAGTAAATCTAAATCGCTTGAAATAATTAGTGTTGCAGTAATTGCAAATGACATGGCGTATAAAAAACGTTCAATTGTTCAATTTTTTGTTTTAAATTTAAAATAATTTCTGTAAAAATTCTAATAAATTTGTTTTGTCTCGAAACTAAAATGAGACTAAATTTAAATAGTTTAGTTTTGTTAGTTTTTCATTTCATTGTTTGTTATTATTATTATTCTTATTATTATTCTTGTTATTGTTGTTGTTGTTTATTATTATTATTATTTATTACAGACAATGCGTGCAATGGAATTGATAATAAGACAAAAATTAAATTCAGATCGTTCCAAATATTTGCCGCCCATCAAACGTGGTGGATATATTGATATATATATGACTAGTTCAGGTTAGAGGCACACAATATAAATCATAATGAATAAGTAAAGTTATTCATAGAGCTAGATGTTCATCGTTTGTTGCTCTGTTTTTTTTTTATATACATGTATATAAAATCTACATTCACTTTCTCGCCATATTGCTGTCATTTCGTTGTTGTTATTGTTAATGTTGTTGTTGTTTTTCATGTTATTTTTCATGTTGTAATTACAATTGTACAATTAAATTTTGTAGTAAGTTAGAATTGCGACATTTATCTCATATTGTTGCTCATATTATTGGCGTTACTGTTGTTGTTATTGTTATTCTCGGTTTCTTTTACCCTTCTTTTCTTATTCTTAATTTGCAATCTATCATTATATAATCAATTGTTATATTCAAATGAAACTTGCATAATTTATGAAATTGACATGTCATACAACACGTCTAATTGCATGACTTACGCTTGAAATAGTAAATAAAAAAAAAATGTGTTACGAGTGGTTGACGCTACCAAGCAAACATTATAAATATCGTTCAGTTTCTCTTTTGCATTTTTGTTCTCTGCCTCTCGCCGCCTAATAAATATCTTATACTTCATTGCTACTTAATAATCAATGTATCGTTATATTTATGTAACATATACTTTACATTTTATTATCATCAATAACAGTAGTATGTATTACGGTATTATATACCGTTATTCAATTCCGTTTCGTTTACATTGATGTTGTTTATTTAGAGTAAATGTTATCGTTCGCTTTTTGTTTATATTTATGATACAATTTACACGTAAATCATTGTTTGCATTGCTGTTATTGTTCTTGCGTCGTTTACATTACGGTTATTTTTATCGTTCTATTTATTATTTACATTGATGGTGTTGTTGCTTTACATTATTATGATAATTAAAAATGGTATGCATCTGTTCAATGGAATACAAGTACGTACAAATTAACAATTAATAGCAAAGTCACTTGTATATTCTAAACTCTTTTCTATATATTGCGCCATACGTGATTTTATTTATTCAAAAGAGCTGATTGAAAAACCCATTTAAACTTTTTGCCATACAAAAAAAAGAACCTTATGGACATTTTCCAAAAAATGTTAAAATGTTATAATTTTGTTCCTTATCATGATCTTTTAATTCATTTATAACTAGATACTGAACGGTTTTATCAAGTCCCCAGCTCATTATCGAGTAAAACAGTTTATTGTACTTGTTTTTCATATTTTTCATATAAATTTTTGATTTGTTGCAAGGTTTTATTATTAATACTAATTATTTTATATATTTTGTCACAAGTAATTTTGTTTTTATATTTTCTCGTTTTGCTTGAATAATTATCTACATATATTTATATTTATATACATCTATGTTTATTTTGTTTATTTTCATATATCCATCATGAAAAAAAATGCAAATGAAACCACAAAACAAAATTAAAATCAAAATTTTAATCCACCAACATCATGAAATTTTATATCATCTCGCCATCGAATTGGATAAATATATATTAAAACATAAAAATAAAAAAAAACCAAAAAACAAAATTTATAAATTGAATGTTCTACATCTCCATAAATTGTCTACAAATTGATTAATTGATTGATTGATTGTGTTACAATTATCAATCGTTATAAAACAAAAAATCAAAATTACATGAAAAAATCATTATCAACCACCATGAACATCATCACTATCGACACCACCACCACTGCCACTGTCACTGTCATCAACTATATACCAGTCATCTAAACGTCTTGAAAATATTATTGCCAAGAAATTGAATGCTTCTACTGGACAAGTATTACCCATATTGAAGCGCGGTGATGTCGCTAAATATTTCCCATCATCAGGTAATCCAATCAATCTACTTTTTTTTGCCTTTCTCTATTTCTTTCTAATTTTTTTTTGATTCTTTTCTTCTTTAGCTCCTGTTGCTTTCATGTTATTTTTTTTTTTTTTTTAGTTAATTGAACAATTGTCATTTTCTCAAATTATACTCAAATTAATTGTTTTTCAATTGTTTTTAAATAATTAAATATTAATTAAATATATTAATATTTTATATAAAAGCTTTTATTTCTTAATAAAATACGCTTAGAGAGCACAAATTATCGGGCCTTGCATTAAACGTTTCAATTTAATTAAATTACGTGTTATTTATAGATTTCTAAGCCATTCGTTTCATTTCATATCATTTTTATTAATTATTTTACAAAGATAAAATCTTAGTGTTTTGTTAGTATTGAATTATATTTTATGCATAGACTTGAAATCGATCTATATCAGCATATTCAAAGGAATTCAGAAAAAAACATGCCACAATTTTTAATACAAAAATTTTCATTATATTTTGTATCTTGAATGCACATGCTTTAGCCCCAATAGAATTTAAGTTATAGCCAAGTTTTTATATATCAATCGATTTGGTATAATTTACTGAATCCATTTAAGGCAGGTTGTCTCTCCAGCTTTTGTCCAGCTTTTTGTTTAGAATGTAATCATAAACATGCACAATGAGTTTGGATTTATTTGCTCTTCAAAATCGATCTTTAATGTGATTAAAAATGCACTAAAAAAATTGAATTGAATTAATTTAAATAAAATGCAGGAATTAAATAGAGTAACATTTGAAATTAATGGTACCAACTCCTCCCACTCTTATTAACCATGCGTTGTCATATTTTAATAGAAATGCATAATGCCACAAAAATTTATTATTTCGGATATTTTTTAGAGTATTTTAATTGGGTAAATCAAGCGAAATACCTTGGACCACAGTGAACCATTTTTTGCAGCAATTACCGCTTAAGTTTCACTTTTCTTCTTCTTCTTCTTTTTTTTTTTTTTTTTTGTTAAAAAAAATGATATGAATTGTATGGAGAGGGAGAATTAATCGAAAATATTTTTCGTTGTATAAATGGATTACCAAAAATTTAGATTATACGGATCTTTTCTTAAATAACGGTTTTTATATTCTAAACCTGCACAATTCTTTATAGTATAACAATCGACAACAAGCCTTAACAATCGATCATTGCTGATTATAAGATTTTAGTTCTTGCACTTTATATAAATATTTTTATTCTTTTGAATTTTGTAAATTAAATATTATGATCTTTACAAATTGTGAATGCTTTCTTTTTTTTTTTTTTGTAAACTCCATATTTGATGCCATGATTTAAAATTCATTAGTAATTACTGTAAAATTTTCTACTTATTAAAAGCAAATAATGGGCAGGTATGTGTGTATTAGTATTAGTGAAAAAAAAAATAATATAAAACTTTTGTAAAAATTTACCTCGACTTAAGTAGAAATTTTATTACTTTACTTTTCGATTCATCGTCTACCTTTTTTTTGCTCTTTTTTGTATCCTAATAATAATTTTTATTTGATTATAGATGAGCGCATCATCGAGTATGATATTGATTCATTGGTATATGAGGCTCGTTCACCATATCAAAAAATTCAAATAATGCATTCGAAAACCTTGGGCAATATGTTAATATTGGATGAATTACAAAATATAGCCGAATCTGATTTAATTTATACAGAAACATTAATGAGTCGTGGCATTGAAAGTTATGAAGGTAAAGAGATTTGTATATTGGGCGGTGGTGATGGTGCTTTGTTATATGAGCTATTAAAAGAGAAGCCAAAGAATGTTATAATGCTAGAAATTGATGATCTGGTTATGCAAGCATGCAATAAATATTTGAATAGTATTTGTGGTGATGTTTTGGAGAAACGTAAAGATACCAATTATGAAATAATTGTGGGTGATTGTGTTGAACATATGAAAAAATTCATAAATGAAGGGCGCAAATTTGATTATGTATTTGGTGATTTAACTGATATACCAATATCGGGTGCACCGATTGGGGAATGCTGGGATTTTATACGTACCATATTAGAGCATTCATTTAAAATATTAAAACCGACTGGTAAATATTTAACGCACGGCAATGGCACCAGCTGTCAAACATCATTGGATTTATTTGAAGAGCAATTGCGTTTATTGAAACCTCAAGTGAAATTTACAACAAGTAAAGCATTCGTGCCATCATTTATGGAAGAATGGCTCTTTTATCAAATCTTTTTAGCTTGACGAGTTCAACTGGCAATAATCATCATAATCATAATAAAGCGGCGACTTCAACTTAATCAATATAAAAATAATTATAAAAATGCTTCCCTTAAATTATTACAACCAGTAAGTTATCAAACCGAACAATTTTTACTTATATCAACTGATTATAAGCGTTTTCTTTATCATACATCAATATCTTAGTCAGCTTCTTCGAATTTTACCATTACCATTAAATTAATTCATTTATCATTTCTATTATGTAAGTTATTATTGCACTTATTAATGGTTCTTCAATCTATACAAATGTTCATCTATATGATACATAAAACTTCGTTTAGCTGATAATTTGTATTATTTATTTATAAAATAATGATAAGACTAAGAACATGAATATTTGTAAAAGGACGAAATAGAGTAAAGAGTAATGAAAATACTGTCATCAATTCATTATGAAATTTCTTGTATCATTTTTCCGTTGTTCATGTATTCAAATTTGAGATATTTATATAAAGTTCCTTAATCATCATATAAATAGTTTTTAAGTTATAGTTTTTTCTTCTTTGGCCGTAAGTTTTGAAAGTTTTCTTTTACTTTTAAAATAATTTTAATACTTTGACATCAGTTTACTCTAGAAAACTGAAAAAGTAGTTTCATCAAATTTGAATTTCATTGTTTTTTTGTTAGAGATATAATCACTTGATTCTCTTTATTATAATATTTCTTTAAATTATAATAAATACTAAGCAAAATGTATGCAAAAATATATAGTCGTACGCAATAAAAAGAAATCAAATTGAAAAGTACTTTTTCTTTGTAAAAAAAAACTTAAGTTGCAAATAACAGCAAATGGACAGTCAGAGAAATCCAAAACTACAATGCAAGCCTGCTTAAATGCCACTTTAAATTGGCCCAAATGCTATAGAATTTGTACGCGATATTTTTATACAAATGGCGTGTGGAATCAGATAAGATAAAATTGATTAGACAAATGAAAAATCTAGAAGTCTATATTGAAAGAGGTCTAACACTTTATAAGTTTAATTTACACTCAAATCGTTACAACAACTCTCTTGAAGCCGAACGGAAAAAATAGAATTTTTTAATTATTAGTTGTTCAGTTTTCTTTACTTTTTATTTTGATTAAATTATAAATGTAATAAGTTTGCAGAAGCTAATAAATTCTTATTTTTATATTTAGATTTATTTAGATTTAAATCCGTCCTATAAAAAAAGAAACTTCATATATAAACACACGCACAAAGAAACGCAGAAAAATTTTCAATAGTTTATTATAATTTTTTTTTTATAATAATTAGGCTAAATATTTTTATGGATAATAAAGAAAGGGGCATAATAAGTAGAAAAACGGGTCCAATATTAATTATTCGGTATTTTATACAAATTAATTATAATTATAATAAATTGATTAATAATTATCATAAGTTATTTATTATTGTAAATTTTGAAACTTTAAATTATATTTAAATATTTTATTTTATTTATGATTTATTATTGAATTATTTTAATATCAACTTATTAAATATTATTAATTATTTCTGTTTGTTTTTATTACATTCTTTTTATAATAATTATTATCAATTTTGAAGAGTAAATATTAGTAATAGTTAACATAATTTCCGCTCCAAATTATTTTCAAGATTTTGATAATATCGAAATGAATGTAGTGCTCACTATAAGAAATCTGAAATGTATGCCACTGGATTGATCAAACTGAAAAGTTCATTTCAAAAAAAAGACTCTTTTTTTTATGGCTTTGAAAACAAAAAAAAAATTCCGGCTGCAATATTAAATATGAGATGAAGGATAAGCTTTTGGAAAGTTTCAAAATCCTTGAAAAAATTATCACAATTTTATGTCATTCAATTATTGTAATTTCACCTAGCAAAAGATCTCTGTTAAAAGTCAAACAAAAATTGCACAGTTTTAATTAATTACGCTTACATTTATATGACATATTTTAAAAGTAATCAAAAACTTTGCATATTGTTTGGTGGAAATCGGAAAGCCATATTTCAATATATATAAAATTTAAAAGATAAATTTAAGCTCTCAATTTTTTATTATTATTTTTTTTTTTGAAAGTCAATTATTTAAATTTTATAACTCTTCAAAAATAGCAATAGATTTTGCTCGAATTATCGATATAGATATCCATTTTAGTAAAGTGAAAAACTTATCTGCAACAAAGCGATAACTTACAAAGTCAATCATAATTAATTTGAATTAAAAGCCTATTTAATTTAAATGAAAAAGGAATATTTAGCCAATAAACATGAAAAGGAGCCGCGATATATTACAAAAAAAATTAAAAAACCAAAAATACTTTAATAATTGTGCTATGAATTAAATCGGTGGAGAACAAAAGAAAAAAACCCATTAAAATACCAATTAAATATAAAAAAATAAATTAAGTTTTATTTGATGTGTGTTTTTATCATATTTTTTATGTATATTTATATTATAATTATTTTTTATATATATTTAGCATTTTTTAAAGGAAATAATGTATTAAATTAATTAATAATTTATTATGATAATTTTTTATTATATTATTATTATTATTATAATTTTAATTTATTAATTATAATTAAATATAATGCGATTGTGTGATTTAATTTAAGACATTTTAATGTAATCTCTCATGCTAATATTTCTTCTCCTTCCATGTTTTTTCAATACAATGTATTTTATTTTTAAATTAATATCGTTCTATTTCTCTATTTCTTTATCTTTTACCACCGGCTTTTGTTAGAGGGACAGACATCATATAATTGAAAAACCACTTGCCAATAGATTTTTTTGCATTGAATCCTTTCAGCTATTTAATTATTATAATCATAATTATTAGACAAAAGAAGTGTGCAGCACACACACAATAACACACACGCGCAGACAATTTATATCTATATAAATTAAAATAATAATACACAGTACATATGTGTAGAGACCACTTTTTTTTTTTTTGGAAAGGAAAGAGACGTTAACAAGAAATAAACGATGTGAATGTTTGTTTGGTGGGTTGTGTGTGTGACTGTACATGTTATATACAAAAAGTATTGAATTTTTACAATTATTTTTTGCCAAGAAAATACTTAGCGAAACTTCTTGTGTTAAAAAATAAAAGAAAGAGAGAAGGAATGAAAGATATTTCAGAGAAGTCAATGAAAGAACAATTTCGACATATATTAATCAATTTCTTATATACATAAATATGAAACGCATTTAATATTATAACAAACACAAACATAGGAAATGTAACCAAAAAAAAAAAAAAACAAAAAGAAAAGGGAAGAAAATTTCATGTGTGTAAGCCAGCACAGCCGTGTCTAATTTTAAAGCAATAAGGATCTAATTTGTATGCATGATTTATTTTGCCACAACAAAAAAAAAACAATATTTTATTGATTGTTTTATGCTTCGCTTGTCCCCTCCCTTTTAATGGTTGCATTGCATCTAACCAATTTTTTATATTAAAAGTACAACCTCGTAATTATGGACAGATTTTGTTGTATGTGCACCGGTTTTATATTCGGAATTGTAATATTTGTCATTACATAAATTATGCTAAAATTGATGTAAACGCATCACGTCATATTTACACCGAGACCTCGACTCACATATTCATAGACCACATAACTAATAGAAACGGCTGGCAGGACTTTTATGAAATTTGGTGTTATGCCACGATATAGGCCGCAAACGCCTTCTGTTTGTAGAATTTTTCGAAATACGCCGAACATATTATCATCATTATTAAAGCTGGCGGCTTGTTTAAGCGGTATACCGCCCATAGGTAATGTAGCATCAGTAGTTTTTGTCACAACTAAAATTAGAAAAAAAAAAATCAATTAAATAAATTTAGCATATTTTTAGGTGCTTTAAACAATCAAAATCCGCATATTTCAAATATTTTATAAAGTGTAAATTTTTCTAGGAGCAATCTATTTCAATCCACTACATTAAATTGAAAATTTTACCTTTTGTAAGGTTAATCATATCAAAATTTTTAAAATACTGAATTTTCAATTTTTTGCTATATAATTTTCTTCTTGACAGAAATTTACTGAGTTTTGATTAAAAAATTTCAAGTACTGGTTCCATTATTTTAATTTGAAATCGTTTCTAAATAGGTCTTTAAATCAGGAATGGACTTTAAATAAATCTATTTTAAATCATAGATTTCGATTCACTAATTAATAAAGGAATAATAACTTACCCTGTGCTTGTAATCGTGTCCGCACTAATGCTAATGGATAGGAACATACTTGGCCCAGTGTACTTGATGCACTACCGCAAGCCAATAATACCAAAAAACTCGGCTGCTCAGTATTATGACAACTTAAATATTTCTTTTTAAGTGTTTCATAAACGGCCAAATCAATGCCCGCATATGGCACAATACCCAATATATTAGGAATGTAACCGCGATAAAAACTTCGTACACCTTCATTGGTGTAAATTTTTTTAGCAGCATCAACAATACCTGTATATTGGCCAGTTTTACGTAATGCTAAACGTGTCTTTAATACTTCCATAGGATAGATGGCCGTTTGTGAGATGCCACCTGCTGCAGCTCCAGCCATAAAACGTTCACCAATGCTCATTTGTCGTTTCTCATCGCCTCGTATTAGTCTTTTAATTTTCTCATAGGCAGCAAATTTTATAGCCGATTCAGGTGCTATCTTTAATACATTAATGCCATTGCCACGCCACATACTGCGCACGCCGCCCTCCTGAAGCATATATCTAAAACTATCTGAGATACCCGTTTTTCGTATTTGAACCTTAAGTGGAATAATAAAAATAATACAATTTATCATTAAAATTCAATTTCAGTTTACTTATTCATAAAGCAAATAGCAAGGCATTAAGGTCCAATGAAATCAATCAAGGGAATTGTCTCCACTAACTGGGATAATACATTTAAAGCAAGTAAGAAATTTAGTTTTAGTTAAAGCCAACTGTTAGATATTCAACACCCGGAAATTACTTGCTACGTTATGTTACAGACGGATAATTTGAAGTTGCATTATTTTGGCCAGGCGTGGGCGATTTGCTCGATTTTTATACAGACCTTGTAGAATAGCGGCTTTAATATTTAAAAATATTGTAAAATTTGATAAGTTCATTGTACAAGTTATAAAAGAATTTACCGGACCTAACTGGTCTAAAATTTCTATGTAAACTTTGTGGACTAAAACTTACCAAAATTATTTTAACAGTTATTGTGGAACTACTTAATCCAAACTAAGGCAAACAGACTGTAGCTTGATACGATAGTCCTTAAGACCAGCAGAAAAGCTTAAGGTTTTTAGAAATGATTGGAGAAATTAAAATACCCGACCCCAAAACACTCTTAGCCCAAATTATACGTTAAAAATTTAAAAAAATACGTCACACTAATAGACCTCACTGTACATTTTTAACATGCGAACTTTATTAACAATTACATAAATAAATAAAGAAGAAATAAATTGAAGTACTTACCTGCAAATACACTTTAATCCTATCTAATGGAGCTGTGCATGTACGTGATACAGCACCAGCTATACCGCCAGCGGCTAAATGACGCCACCACATGCCGCTTTGCAATTCGATTTGTGTAAAATCATCAGGTACGTTCATATCCTCGCCAATGTCAAGGTACTGTAATCGAACCAAAAACAAAAAAAAAATAAAAAATAAAAAAATAAAAAAGAAAAACCAAAATTAAATTTGATAAGCACTTTATTAATCATTATTAATTATCAAGATATATAATTAATGAATTTGGAACACTAATAACACTAATAACAACAATAAAAAAATGCATAGTATAAAAATTTAGTTTATTTTGTTATTTTTTTGAGGCATACATACAGGCTCATCTTTATCATGTAAAATTTGCAGCATATTGGACGGCGTTTAATTAAATTTATTTTGTTCTAAAATTAATATCGTTTCACTTAACGCAACACAACACAAGAAAAACAAAAAACTACTACCAAATAGGACCATCCGAAATCGAAATATTTCATGTACGACAAAGCCATTTTTTCTTTTTGAAAAGGAGATTTTTATGCTGTATTCATAAAAGTCGAATCATATCCAAAATTGGCATTAAATGTTAAAGTTGTTTTATTTTGCTTTTTAAAAATTGTTAAAAAATTTTTCAATTTTTTTTTTTTTTTTACTTTGATATTACGCGCTTTGTAAATTATGCTGAAACAAACTAGACCAAAATATGGTAGAGTAGAAAAATTTAGTACTTAAGCGCCTGAGAAATAGCATAAATATCACAATCCACAACTAAAGCAAACTGAATTCTTAGAGAAACTAACGCACAATTAACAGCCAACATTGAGTAATTTAGTAAATAACTTTTAGCCATAAAATATGTAAGTGCAATGTGAAATGAATAATGAGAGATGAGAACGATATAAATTTAATAATATCCCTATACACTATAACAACAATAACAATTGTAACAACAATAATATTAAGATATCACCATTAGGTAAGGAAGATTTAAGAGACAGGAATAAAGAAAGCCATAGACAGAGAGAGAGAGAGAGAGAGAGAGCAAAAGGCAAAAAGAAAGAAAGGTAGAGGCCATTTACAATTTTCGAAGAAATCGGTCGAGGTCGACTTCTCAAATACAACATAATTACAATTAATTGAAAGCTATTAAAAGTTTTTTTTCATCTAGAACTTTTCAACAAAAAGAAAGATTTCAATTCTGATCCTTACCAACGAGAATCCTTCTCGGGTTAAACCACAGCGATCTGCTGCTAGAAATATATTCAAAAATGCTATCTTTCGTTTGATAAACAAGTTTTATGAATTCACATTAGACTGGAATTCGGTGGAATGAGAAAGTTACCCTAAGTTACACTAAGTGGGTCAATGTGCTAAAAGATGAACTTGCCTCAAGAGCAAACTTATAATATCAAATAGCGCATAGTCAAGTGTAAAGTATAATGAAATTATTTGGCCTCTATAAAGAAGAAGAATGACGCTAGCAATTAAATAGCTATTCTCATCGTTCATTTACACAACGCCTTTACAACAACTTGCCCGCTTCTTCATATTCCTTACACAATACTAATTAATAATAAATTCTTGTCTTGTACTTGTACTTTGTTGTTAGTGACCAAAGTAGTATAAGTAAGAAGTGCATATGCACTTGCACTTGCACTTGCACTTGCACTTGCACTTGCACTTGCATCTACAATTATATTTGCCTTTGCACTTGTAATGTTATGCGTTAACCATAAGTTTTCTTATTTAAATAAAAAAGAAACGACTGAAAAGAATCGATAAAAGGAATGAAAACATATTTCATACATTTATGCATACATTTACACGCAATGTTATACAATGCATGGTCAATGTCATACCAAAGATAAAGGTGTGTTAACCGATTTGTGTGTTTACGATTTGTATTGTACCATTATTCATCACCATTCACCATATTTAAAAGCGACCATAAAACACTAAGGCAAAATACATGCTAGACATTTTTCTTCCAATGAATATTTTTGCGCTAAAGTGATAATTTGAAAGTTTTTTAGTTAAAAACTTCTAACTAAGGATTATAAAAGGAGTCAGGTAAAAAAAAAAAAATACATGGCAAATTACAAATATAGTTGCATCGACTGCTTAATACCTTAATTATTATATAAAATTCAAATTGTTCAATGTTCTAAAACATTTTTATGAGAACGATTTAACGATGATTTAAACTTTAATTTGCGCTAAATCGCCCAATTGAAATTGTAAATTTTTTCTACACAGCAACATTTTTCTACAGAAGGGCCCCTTTAAATAAAATTCTCCAACATCTGAGTGATGGAAAATATAAATGGCAACAAGCCATTTATATTAAGCAAACTTTCAATATAAATATTTTTTAGTACAAAAATGTATAAAAAAAAAATTTACCATTTTTTTTTATATGGAAAATTATCTCAAGTTAAAACACTTTTACCTATCAAATTCGCCCTTATTCAAAAATTTACATCATCTTTCATGCGAAAATTTTTCACTAAATTTAAATTTTGTAAAGATAAATCATAGACAAGTAAATCTTAAGCAATTTTAGAACGGTTCAATATTCAAATGACATTTCAGTGTAGTATAATTCTAATGTACCGCAATTGGCGCTCTGTGTGTAAATGCGGGAATAAATAAATTTTAAAAAAGTAAAGTAAATTAAAATAATGTAAAGTTGGGCATGTAATAAAAAAGCATAATAAAAATAAATATGTAAACAAACAAGTTGAAATGTCTCACATAAAATAAGTGTTTATTATTTCAAATTAAGAGGTTATTAAGTCAAATTTAATTGCATCTTTTAAAAAAAATTAAATCTGTATTAGGCATGAACAAAACATCAGCAGGAATAATTATAATGATAATTGAAACAACAAAATAAACAAAATATTACTGTTGTTGTGTATAATAAATAATAACAATTGCAATTTAAAAAAAAAAAAGATATTAATTCATCAATTCATCCAAAAAGAAACAGTAACAATATAAATAAAATTACAATTTCAACAGACAGAGAGTAGTCACTTTATTCATATGATAACTTTTCTTGTTATGATCAAATTTATGCTTAACAAAAATTGTTAGTTAAACGATGGCACTTTTATACCCACCAAGCAGTCAAAGGTTGAGAGTATATTTATTTTGTGATTATGTTTGTAATGCCTGGAAGGAAGCCTTCCATTTAGACATGTCTGTCTGTACATCTGCCCATGTGTAGTAAAGATTCTTCTGATCGCAAAAAACAAACACATCGAGCTGAAATTTAATAGAAGCATCTGAAATTTTTGCAGGCCAACTGGTATTAAGAAAATACGCCCACAATGCAACGTAATCCAAGAATAACTCAATTTTTTTCTTATTATTTGGAAATTGTAACTGCAAAAAATTTGAAAGCTGAAATTCTGTACAAGTAGTAAAGTCGTTGGTCTAGAATATCTATCGAAAAATTGAAGAATCAAGCCAATCAGCCACGCCTACAGAAATTTATATAATACCAAATTTTCCTTTTTTTATGTTTGTATCTGTTAACGAAAAACTGAAGCAGTCTCTAAATCGTAATATCATGGTGTTTGGATGACGGGTATTCAAAATTTGACCCCAGCCAAGTAAAATTTTCTTACTTGTTATATATGCATCTTATTAAAAAAAGACCCCAAGCCATGTTATAATAAGAAAGCCATGGACACAAAATGCTGCTAAGGGGTAAAATAGATACGCCTTATAAACTTCAGGAAATAACAACTTAGGGAAATAAGTTCTATATAAAAAATTATGAGTTAACGGCCTGAGAGCTTCATTACCTTGTGTAAAGTGTTTAGTGATTTAAGAGATATAAAATAAAATGCTTGATAGAAACTTTGCCCATAATTTCTATTAGTCTTACAAGCCAAGTCTTACGAGGCCACTTTTAACTTAGGCCATTTTTATGTAACATACAAATTTATTTTGTAGCGAAAAGGAAGGATAAATATTGCATCCATAAACACATTCTCTAAAGAAACTAGAATTCTAATTTAATTAAAGTAGACCATATTTATTGAAATTTAAGAGATAAAGTCCCACTAAACATTCCATCAAATTGAGTTGCGAAAAAAAGGGACCTTTAAAAATTTACAATTTTTTACTTCGCAAATGTATAAAATGTTTAGCATGGGCCGAACATTTGACATACCTGTACGCCTGCTTGGTCTACATATAGTCTAGAAATTGACAAAAATAATTTAATTTAATTTGTAATTAGTGGGGCAAAGTTATTTTAAAATATGGTAATATTAAAATGCTAAATTAAAGCAACTGCCACCCAACACTTGGCAACAAAAAAATTATCAATAATTACATATATAAATATATAATACAAATAAACAAAACAAGCAAGCAATAATAATATACACAGAGAAAAGAAAACAGAAAGAAAGAAATGAAAAGGAAATCCTCAGATAATACAAAAACGAGGCAAATACAAAACACAAAATAAATAAAACAAAAAGAAAATTTTTGTAAGTTGATAATAAAATATTTTCACGTGATATATAAATTGCAAAAAAAAAAACAAAAAAACGAAAAACAATTTAATTAAAGTAAAATCGTATGCTATCGGTCATTCAATGCAGTACGTCTATCTATCTTATAGTGTGTGACATATTGAAAGTCTAACCTTCATATTAAATTTAATAATAGAACAACAAAGCAGACTAAGGCAGAGAATAAGAGGGTGAGAGAGAGAGAGAGAGAGAGAGAGAGAGAGAGAGAGGGATAGAAAGATTAGGAGATGTATAGAAGAAGCATCGTTTACTACTACAAGAAAACACATGAACTTAGGGATTTCGAGAAAGAAAAAAAGAAAAACAAACATATACTTTTCTTCCACTTCCCCTCCTTTCACTATTTTTTCGTTTCATTTTACATGCAAAAGCATGTAAAATTCCTTGACAATAAACTGAGCGAACTTTTTAATAAGAGTAATCAAAGAGATGATCGTTTTGTTTTTTAATTTGTTTTTATACAAAATAAAAAATATAAATGTAATAAAAGCAAAAATGAAATGCAAAATTACGCCTTATCACATTTGACCATTTAAACCATAACAATTTTCTTTTTTATTTTTATTTTCAGTTTTATTTATTTTTCTTTTTTCTTTTATTGTTGTTGTTATTTTGTATTTTCCTGTAATGAATAAAATGTTTTGTTGTGTAAAATAATAGCAAATAAACGTTCCGATAATTTATAGTCATGCGACACAATAACGAAAAAAAATGCATAGAAAAAATTCCATTAGTAATTTTTGGTTTTTAATGACGTAAGAGAGAGAGAGAGTGAGAGTAAGTTCATTATTTTATTTGAAAATGAGGAAGAAAAGAAAATCGATCGTGGCAAACTATTAAATATTATGAGTCATATGTCAATTCATAAAATGTGAGTTTTAGTGTTATTCCAAAGAGAAATTTTTAAGGAAGAAACCATGATAAATAGAATTCCTGATACCTTGAACCCTTTTGATCGAACTTTCAACGATTAGTGCATATGAACATTTAAAAACATTTTTCTTGAAACAAGTTTCGAAGAATGGTCCAAATATTTAGATCCAATTTTCCACATCTATGAAATATACCAATATAATGTTTGGGATTTTACCAGACGAGTAACAGTAAAAATGATTCACTTTAGTTAAATTTTATTCGTGTAAAATACTTCATAAAAATTTGGAAGAAAAAGCTCTGCATTACATGTAAATTTATCGAAGTAATGAAAAAGTGACGTCAAAATGTTGCAACAATTCTAGAAAAGTACAACAATTTTAAAGTATTAGTTAAAAAACATTCATAGAAAAGGTGATACAAAAAAAAGTAAGTTCACAAAAAAAAAATGGACCTATTCAATTTATGATCACAAACTTAAAAATCCTGATAGATTTTATATATCTAAAGAAGTGGAGGCAGGGCATACCATAAATTGCTAGAAAAAAATCTATAAGAAAAAATTAATCTACCTTCAAGATTTTTCTAGGCGTTTCAAACATTCGTAAAAATTTAATACAATAATTATCGTCACTTGATCTTATTTTATTATTATTATGAACGATCAGTAAACGTGTAAGTAGTAAAAATATGTAGAAATTAATAAATTCCAAATAGTCTTATCAGCTAAAACTAAAATTACATCAGCTTTATAAATACAAATGCAATTACCATGAACGAAAATTTGTTTTTAATTTTACAAAATTAAAAGAAAATCTTCTATTGCAGCAATCAAAAGTAATTGTGTTAAATATATTAAAAAACTTTGTAATTTGAAATGGTAAATGAAATGAAAGGCAACTTGTCCAAAACTAAAGTGTAATTAAAAAAAATTCTAGACATTATTGTTTATAGTACGTACATACCCAACTCATTATATTGTGAAATATCGTAATACAATCTTCCAATACATCACTGGCTATCGCCATCTGATGTAAATTGTAGTATTCATTGGGCATGGCAGGATGGAATGAGTACTGCTGTTGATTATGTCGTAACATTTTTCTCCAACTTTATACTAATTTTTTATCCTTTTTTTCTTTATTTATTTTATTTAAATTAAGTGCGATACACTTTAACGAAATCCTACACTTTTTATAATTAATTGATTAATTAACTAATTAATGATAGACTCAATTAATTGAACTTAATATCAAATAGCAGCAGCAAAAGAGTGGAAAATTAATTTTGCAATTTTTTTTTTATTATTTCTTATTTTCCTTTCTCCGTTTTTCTTTTTTTAAGCGTTCCGCATGTGTGGCCACAAAGAAAAAGCAAATTTTCTTAAATATCTGGATCAAAAAAAAGGAAAAAAAAAAGTTAACAAGAACGTTTGAAATCTATTTCGTTCTTCTTCTGGTGCTCACAGCAACAAATTTCGTCACCCAAAAATTCTATTTTTTCTCAAATTTTTTATAATTAAGTTATTCAATCGCTACAAGTTATTATATTCGCGAGATACGTCCAATTTTCGAGCCAGCCGTTGTCAGACTAATGGACAGCAATTTCATTCATCCATTATCAGGAGTATAAGTCAAGAAAAAAAAGTAGGCAAACGCAAAACAAAAACAAATAAAACAACCACAATTACAACTACAATAGTAGCAACAGTAGCAACAGTAGCAACAACAACAATAAAACAGCCAATAGCAGATCATTAAAATGCACCGCAAAGTAAAGTAGAGCCATGTCTAATAATCGTATAACTTTTGCTTGCTTCACTCTCCCTCAATCTATATTTCTCTTTCATTCATTCCTGTTGTTTCTATATATCTCTCAAACGCATTTTTATTTAATGTTTCTTTTCACTTTCCTACACTCTTTCTGTTTATTTTGCTCTTTTGTTTCATCAATTCAAATAAAATGAGAAGTTTATTCGTGTACGTATTATTTTTGTACGTATGTTTATGAAATTGCGGAGCAACAGATGAAAGAGGTAGCACACACACGCACACATCTAAACACACATATGCCCTCACACAATATATGTAAATGCATGTAGTTGATCTTTTGCTAATGAGTTTTCATTATTCTCATATTCATTATGATATAACGCAGAAATATGTCACGGAACATATAAAAATAATAATATTTATGAATAAAGTAGAGCGGGGTGTTCCACGAGAAGGAAGCACGATTTAATTAGTAAGTATCATGCCCTAGCATTATTATACATTCTCCAGCATTATAATTCACATGTTTTTGGATTCAAATAGTACCAAGTGATTTAATTAGGTTCTAGAGCCGATTTCGATCATAAAAAAAATGCAAATTAAACCTTATTTAGCATATAAAAAGTTATACCTTCGCGAAAGACTTCTTATATGGTAGAATATTCAGTAGATTTAATAAAAATAATCCATTTGCTGGATTTGCTCTTCTTTTTCTGTTTAGAAAAGACCCGATAAATATGCTTAGATAAATAATTTTTTGGTAACGCCTAAATAATAAATAAATTACTAAGCTAATTTAAAGTTTTTTCTTTGAGACCAATAATTTCGCAAATTTTACTTCTTCAAATGGATTCTTTAATGGAAAATTCCTTAAGCATTTAAATAACTCTATGAAGTTTTGGCAATGAAATTTTTTCTCATAAGAATATCATTTCCTAAATATGCCAATTATACGGATATAGAGTTTCTAAAAATGTCTCCATGTAATGCATATTTCATGAAACAAATTAAAATTTTATTTCAAGACAATTAAATTACAGAAAAATATCTGACAAATTCAAGGCCACTGAAAGAACTCAAATATCGGGCAAATGTATTGACATTAGTCTTATCGATCTTACATAAATTTGTATAAATTCAATAATTTGTGTACTCTGGTATAACCATGACAACAACACGGCATAAATCAAAAATAGAACGTTTAAATTAAATGAAAATAGAATAAAGAAATTTCGAGACTTATTGACTGTAAATACCATTATGCAAAATACAATTATAAAAAAAAAAAAGAGCATCAAAATGTATTTATCTGATAGAGATACTAAAGTGTTTTGTAACAATAATTAGCATTTTAACCAGTCACACTTTCAAGGTCAACAACTTTAATGTCATTCATTGAAATGTTACCTGTATAAAGTTGAAAAATGTATTGAATGGTTGCATATAAATTAGAATAAAATTAAGAAAAATGGAATGAATTGGAATGCTAACTGTTCAGCAAAACAATTCTAGAATAAATTTTCAACATTCTCTTATTTCTATGGATAATTATTTATAAAATGGAATCATCTCAAATATCGTCTCAAATATCTTTTGAAACATTAACAAAAATTACTTTAACTTTAAGAGCTTGACAATTAAGAGCTTTAAAATTAAGCCAGACTTTTAGTTAGATGAACGTTTTTTCTATTGCGCTATCCTTTACTTTTCTAGCTATTGGATCTTGTTTTTTAATGTTAAATAATCATTAGACCGCTGGCTTAAGAGTTTTTTTTTGATTTGTTGAACCCTACACCGCTTGTGGTACATGGCATATTAAATTTGTGCAGATTCTTGCAACATCCAAAAGATGTTGAGATAGATCCCCCTTTTATTACACTTTTATTATGCGATTTAAGCCTGTCTGTCAAGTCTGTCTATCTGTATGTTGTCTATCTGTATGTCCCTGTAAATTTGTTATCAAGTCACAGGTCTCCCAATTTTTGAGATGTTCTGGTGAAATTAAGAATATTTTGGCCCAGAGGCAGCCCTCTAACCCGTTTCTTAAAAAAGAATCGTTATATTTAAAAAAAATTAAATTTTTCAGAATATTTTAACGCAAATTAGCGCTGAATTATACTTTAACGCAAAAAACGTATATACCAAAAATAGATTAATTTGGTCCATTTTTACCATTCGTTCCCCATATAAGGCCTTTTCGAAATTTTGAATATATTTTAAAGAAAATTGACACTGCCTTGTATTTTGGCATAAAAAATATACATATCAAATTTGCTCCAGATTGAGTAATGTTTCGAAATTTCTCTCAAATAACAGGCTTTTTTTAAAGGGTCGGTCTTAACCAACTACAAACTTCTTACTTGCTTTTTTTTGGCATAATAAAATGAATCAAATTTTGTACAATCCTGTAATATTTCCAAAAAAAAAAAATTTTGGAATTCTTTAAATTGTTTTGTATAGCAAAAAAACAATAATGAGAATAACAACAGCAATAAAAATAAATGAACACAAAATCAACAAAACAAAATGAAATGAATTAAAATAACAATTAAAAGAACAAGAAATAAGACAACAAAAAAGCAGAATTGGAAAATTTTTACCTGAACATTTTCCGGTCCTTGATTTGTTATATTAAGCGGACTTGAATACATAAATGACATTAGGATGAATGGATTTTGGTCTAGAATAAGACTATTGCAAGCAATTGCAAAATCCTGAGAAATTAAAAAACTTCACTTTAAAGTTGTTTTTTTCTTCTTTTTTTTTTGTTTATATTATAAAAATAGGAGGACAAAAAAAAGTGTGAATTGAAAAGTTATTCTCATCGAAGTAATTTCATTAAAAATAATTTCAATAATTTCATAAATGAAGTTAAACATTGTCCGTAAAAAGATATTTTTCATTCATTCACTCACGGATCACCAGATCTCTAACACTGTACGACTATTTGATTCAAACATTTTGAATTGATATCTCATTTAAGAGATTGAGTTGAGAGATTGAGTTGCCATTTATAAAGAATTTCGTAAATACCTTATGAGAAGTGGATTTTTCGGCAACGTAAAATTTCAAATTACAGTAAATATTAGCCAAAAATTATTCAACTCTAATTTAATTTCAATAAGTTGGGCAGAATTTTGAAATTCTGCTTTATTGGCATACTTTGAAATATTTCATCTAGAATCTTAAGCACTTAAGTGTACAATTTGTACTCGTTAATCCGAAAATATCAAACAAATTTTTAACATTTCATATTCTAGATTCTAGACTCATCCAATCTACTAAGAATTTCGAAAAATTACTCTTTAAAAAAGTGAAAATGAAAAATTAATTATCTGATATAAAAAGAGCAAAAGTATGATAAATAGTTAATTCAACCTGTTTCGAAGAAAGCTACTTTAAATATCTTAATTGATTAAGTTGTTAGCCTTAAAAATAGGCACTTTAAACGAAGAACATTAAAAAGCAAGAGGAACAAGAAGTAGAAGGGATTTAAAAAAACGTAAACCAGTTTTACATATGAGAAAAAAAAAATTAAAAGCAATATGAAGACACTACAAAAAAAGTCAAGCTATTCTTATCTTAATATAAAATAACAAAAAAAAAAAAAGAAAAAAGTAACAAAACAATTCGAAACAAAAGTACAACGATAACAACGGCGTTAAACCGTTATAATAATAGCAGATAAAAAAGCCATTGCTTGACAACACTTTGTTCTGTAAAAATGACGCGAGGTTCATTACACTGTTGGCAACAACAAAAATTAAATATAAAAGCCACGAATAAATAAATATAAATCAACAATAATAACAACAAAATCATTATCAAGACCAAAACAACTAAAATACAATTATGAAAAATATAAAAATGAGAACAGCATTAGTGAAGCGCAACGTGAAACGAGAATAGAAAAAGACGAAGCATAGAATATAATACAGCAAACAGAGAATAAACAAACTAAATGCAAAAAACAAACGGAAAGCAAAAAACAACAACAACAAAAACTTAGAGGGGCTCGCTTGCCAAACAATTGCAGCCGATTGGTTGATTCTACCGATTGCATATCATTACACACATTCGCGCAAAATATATACTTTACATTTCTTACACTACTTCACACCGTCGAACCCACTCTCTCTCCACGCTCACTCAGCACTTGCTTCCAATTCCACTACACCACTACTTTTCTCTGATTCAATCGAGGCGATTGATCAACTATTTCAGTGGAGCTCCTACTTCTGCGGCTGCTTCAATCAGCCTAAATCATCTGTTAAACTTAAGATAATGTAACAGAACTCTAAGAGCTCATCTTTTTTATTATTCCGATCTATACCTATTGATCGATTTTGCGCTTTCCTTATCTCAGATGGGCATTCTAATTCATATAGTTTTATGTCAAAGCTAATTTATATTTTTACAACATTTTATTGTATTTCTTAATGCCGATATAAAACGATTCAAGAATAAGCATTATTGAAAAAGTAATTTTTAAGGTCCCTCCTCAAGTAACGTGTAATCCCAAGATATGTCTTTATGCAGAAGAAATTTACAAGATTTTTATACGGTTTTTCTTTTTAACAAAAAAAAAAAAAGGAGCGATTTTGGCAAGAATCAATGTCTCGATATTTTATGTATGGCTAAGTGTACATTGCATCCTCTAAAAATAATAAAGCATGACTTTAGAGGGCGACTATGCAGCTCTGTAAATTTTGCACATATTTTTTCTTTTTCTTTTTTACAAAAATTATTCCAAAATATTGCTTTTGTCTGTATACATAGTCTATTCCAAATTAACTGTACATTCGAATATTGTTTAGTCTTGTCAGAGTTTTCTAAGAAGCAGGGTATTTAATAAACAACATTAACCGATTACATTGCTTTTTTTCCATTTACTTTGATTTTTTTTTTTTTACATAAAGGCAATTACTAAGCAATTTCAAAAAATTAATAATTATTTGATGATTGTTAGCAAATTTTGACTAAATATCATCAACATTAATATTTTGTGTACAATAGATCTATTTTTATCAATTTTGGACATAACCCAAAGTTTAGAGTTTACAATAAACGTGGAAACATCCCAAATAGGTAAGTTTTTTACTTAACGGTTAATGTATTAAAATATCTTAAGTTTTTATATAAAAAAGCAAAGAGAGGGAGAGCAAACGGCAGAGTTCTCAGTGTAAATTTTAGAATGCGAGCTGTATGCAAGAAAAATTCCATGGTTCTCTTAAATTCAAGTAATCATCTCAATTTTTGGTCACATGAAAAAAAACATAATTTAGATGGACGAACTTAATGGATTAAATAAATGTAGAATTTTTTATTGATTGAAAATATAACTACTTTCTAAGATCTTTTCTTTGGCTATAGCAAACATGATGGACACACTAACTATACTTTCAACTGCTATAAAATGGATATAAAAAATACAAATAACAAAAATAGAAATTTTGTAAGTGAAATTTAGCCACAATTGAGTTTGTTTTGCATTTGTATTAAACACGTACGATAAATGAAAATGGAAAGCGTTCCAATTACATTTTGTGATTATCAATGATTCATCATAATTTTTAATATGCTTAATTAAATTGTTTACAAAATATTAAAAAATATTAAAAGCCAACAAATATCCAAAAAAAAAAAAACAAAAACAAAACATCAAAATAAATGAAAATGCAGATCAAATGAATTGATGTAACAAAGAAAGGTGTAAAAAGTTATATAAATTATTTATAAGAGAATTTCTCTAAGTGTATAATAAGTTGAAGAAGATGACAAAAACATCCTAGAGAGAGTTAAGATAGACTCATCATTTATCAATTAACCTAGAGGCAATGTTTAATTTAATTGAAAATTTTCTGAATGCAAAGTCCATCTCATGTTTGTTTAAAGATATTTTATGTAATTGAATTAGTGGTCACAAGTTTATGAGATACTTTGTTGAAATTTTTTAGAAATTTTGTTTGAGAGTATTTTCACGCCCCCATATAAATTCAACGAAAATGCTTGCGTATTGAACCATTTTTAGAACTTAGCATCCACTTAATGTTTTTTTTTAGGAAAGTCATTACGTAGTAAAATAAATAACAATTTAGTGATATTTTTTAAGAAAAGCAATGTTTAAGAGAATTAATAGACCTCACTAAATCTGCACCCCTTTTGATAATTGGCAATTGCTTCTACAGTGACTTCCGATGCCCATTTCTTTTTTCTTTTATTACAAAACAGACAAATTTTTATTTTTATAGATTAAGCATCTACTAAATTTCTGGCTGGTTATGCTTCTGAAAACACACACACATGCACCCAAAAGAAAAAAGAGAAAGAAATCAATCCAAGTCAAAGTTGAATGAATTTAAAGTACTCTAAAAAGTTTAGAGTAATACAAAATATTCATTTTTTGCAATAAGGATTTAAGTAAGAGCTAATCAAATCCATAAACTCAATTGAACTGAATAAAAGTTTTCAACAAAAGGACTTTCTACAATCATTACACAAAAATAATTTAATTTACGTGTTAAAATAATAAAAATATTAATATTAGAGATAATTCAATAAGATAAAATTCGCTCAGGACAGCAATTGTGTCATACCGCGTATTTAATATAAATGAAATCTTAATGTAGTACTCATTTTCACATTCCACATAAATTAATTTACATATTCTTTTCAAATGTATTAATACAATAATAAAACTAACAATAGATGATATAAAAACGTTATTCTAACGGTAAATGTACTTACAGTAGAATGCCGCCAAAATTTTATCAAATCATGTATATCAGTGGAGGGTGCCAAAAGTAAGAAATCACGCCATTCATTAAAGCTTATATTTAGGCTGCCATCTTGATCCATTCTGTTTGTGCAAACATAAAAAACAAAAAATAAGCAAAAATTAACAAAAAAAAAAAAAAAAAAAAATTTATATGCAAAACGTTTAACAAGTACCTGGAAAGTAAATGTTTAGCCTCATCGACATCAACTTCAAGGCCCAAATCCTTAAAAGCCGATATCAGCTCTTCCAAATCGACTTTGCCTAAACAAAACAAAATATAAAACAATTAATTAAAAGCTACATTGAAGATCTCAAAGATCTCAAACAAGACAGAAAAAGAAGAAGCACATCTTTCAATTTTGATTTACCATCTCGATTTTTGTCCAAATGTGAAAATTGTAAACGTAAATTTTTCTCATGTTCTCGTATATAATGAACAAATTCAGCAAGTCCCACATCGCCACTTTGCGTTTTATCTGAATGTTCCAAAAATTTCTTAAAATTTATACATACATACAAAATAAAATCATTAATAATAATAAATAACAGATAAAACGGTGCTAGGAAAATAATTCACGAATTTAAGTTTATGAAATTACACATTAAATGCGTACACTAAACTTACTAATCGATTTACTTTTTGTTAAAAATTTTTTTAACAGTTAAACGGACAAATAGACTCACAGAAATTTTCAAAGATCTTGGTTATTTTAAAGTGAAATGTTAAATAAATTACGAAATTACTTAATATTTTGGAATCAATTGAAGTTTTGTACAAGAATAATTAAGATTTTATGAAAAATTTGACGTAGATTTCCTTTTATGAAAAGTAAGCACATTAGATGGACAATTTTTGGAATTTCATGACGATCAATATGAACAAAATTTTGTTTTAACTTTCTTTTGGATACGAATGAAATAAAATAATAAAATGTAAATTAAAGGCTGCAAAGAAAATCAAAATGGAATATTTAACTTTTATAAGCCCTTCAAGGAAGTAAATAAATGCGTAATGAACAATTTAAAATTATAACATTCAATGAATTTAATGTCCATAGAAAAATTATGAATAAACTAAATGATGGCTAAGAAAGGAAAAATGTGTTTAATAATGCCAAGGCTGCCAATTGGTTCGCTGTATAAAAAGAGAGGGATATTCACAGGCCATTATTACATCATTTTAATAAAATGTGATTTCATTTAAAAAATTCTATTTCTTTTTGGCTTTATAGACAAAAATTGCAAAGTAACTTTTATAAGACAAAATTATTGGTGTTGAGCCAAAACGACAAACCAAAAAAAAAAAAAAAAAAAAAAAAAGAAAGGAAATTGTGTTATTTCACGTGCCACTTAGATAACCATCACTACACCCTTACTATCATATTTTTTCATCACTAAATCACATAAATATTCCTCCATAGCGAAAAATTTACCTCAGCATAGACACTGGATAAACCGAATTCTCGTAATGCTTCGGATAAGTCATGTATATCGATGCGACCATTACCATCACGATCAAGTTGTTTGAATAATTTTTCCAAACGTTCCTCATCCTCATGGGGCATTTCTGTTGGCAATTGGGCATGCGTTGTGGCACCAACCAACAATTGTTGGGCACTTGAAGTTGGTATATGTAAATTAGTGACATCTTGTTGCTGCTGTTGTTCCTGCTGATGCTGATATTGCTGTAATGGAAAACTTTTAGTGGTTGTTGGTTGTTGTGTTGGTGGTATTGTTGTTGTCTTATTGACAACTGTATTATAACGTTGCGGATTATGTAAATTAGTTTTATAATGTTCTTGTTGTTGTTCTTGGTGCACTTTATGTTGATGTTGATGTTGATGATTGTTAGGATGATGATGATGTTGATGCTTTTGATCGATATGCGTGCGATGATTGTGTGCATCGGCTGCCGTTTTTAGCACACTTTGTATTGGTATTAATTTATGATTATTTGCAGCAGCAGCATTTCTAGCATAATTTACATTTGGTGGCGATGATTTTGTTGATACTGTTGTTGTTGCAGCTGTTGTTGTTAATGATGAGGAGGCTGAAGCATTAGCTGTTGATGACGATGATAACAATGTGTCTGACGATGATGATATTTTATGAGAATGCTGTTGATGTTGTTGATGTTGTTGCTGTTGTATTAATCTATTTGCTATAACATTTGAAGCCGTATTAATTGATATATTTCCACCTACTAATACATTAGTATTATGTTGCTTCTCAAAATTTGTGGTTTGCTTCAACGATTCGTGTTCTGCTTCAATATCATATACATTTGCTGCACTCTTCTGTTGACAATCTTGCTTATTAACCATTCTATATAAATTCTATTGGTTCGCTTAAACTATTTTATGAGGTTTTCACTTTCACATATATGGGACCGTTCAGATCAGGTCAGATCAGGGCGGGTTACTTCACTTCTTTCTATTTCTTTTGCATCCGCTTATTGTTGCTATCAATATGGGCAACTCTTTGGTTTTGTTGTGCAATGGGTGCGTGAATTTTATTAATTTATTTTTACTTTATTTTCGTTGGTGCTATAATAATAAATAACCTCATTTTTCATTTCACTTCGAATGCGAAACTACTTGAAAGTTTTTTTTTATGGCATACTTTGTTGGCAACATTTACAAATGTAACAAATCAGAGTGAAATTGGTCGGTTATCATTACACAGTGATCCATTTTGTTAATTTTATTGTTGTTGTTATACCATCGAATAATTATCTTTCCTTGTCTGATAAATGAAATAAGAATAATAACAAATGAAAAATATTAATAATTCTTATACATATATTTATAAAATAATTCAATAATAGAATTCAAAAATCAAAAATTTTAATCGTTTCATTTCCCTATGCGCATTGCACATACATTCAAGCAAACAAAAAAAAAAAAAAAAAGAAAACACTTCCGCAAGACCTTGAAAAAAATATCAGAGAACATAGTTTTCTACAGACCATTTATTAGGCGGAGGAAAAAAAGGCATTGACCGGCTCAATCTACTTTTAATTCTTAGTTTACTTTATTAGACTTAATAGTTCATTACAAATTCCAAGGTACTTTCTTTTTTTCTTCCCTTTCTTATTTTGCTATGTTATTCGGACTCAGCTGAGCAAACATTGCACAAAAAAAGCTTACAAATTTCAACGATGTATTGTTAATTGTACAATGAGTATGGCTTGTAAATTTATTATTGTTATTTGTAATTCTCAATCGCTACAATTGCTAAAGTATAAAAGTTCTGCTTTTTGGAACTGAAGCTGAAATTGATGCTGATGTATTGCCAATAATTAAAACTTTATTAGATTTATTACATATTTTTGTGTGCATATACATAAAAAATCGCTCTATAATTTCAGCATATTTTTACAAAATTGCCTCCTTTCCTGCTCATATAATTAAATAATGGTTTTAGTATTTTTCCCTTTCTTCTTTGGACTATTTTCACGTTTCTCTTTTCAAGTCTTTTTTCATTTTCCTTTTAATGAAAACTAACGTGCTTTTTTAAGTTAATAATAGCACCAGACAATTTCTTTTTTTTATATTTTCAACGTACAAGCGTTTTGAGTTTTTCTTCAACATATTGGGTTGAAAAGAATATACGTACATATATGTGAATTGGTTCGTTACACCCAAATTTTTCTGCTGTTTTTTTTTTTTGTTTTAGTTTTTCACTTTTTTTGATTCTTGTAATTTTTACCAAGCAAAATGCAACTAGTTTTCCTTATTTTTTTTTTTAAACACTTCATTACAAATTAATGTATTCAGATATTTTCTTTTCTCTTTCACCTTTCTAATTTATTAAATGTGTTTTTTTTGCAATTTATTAACTAATTTCTTTAAACACAAATGTAATCACACTGTTATTCCACAACTTTTTCTGGTTTATGACTAGACCAAGCATGAATATAATTTCTTATAATTGAAACAGAGCAGTAACTGTTTATATTTGTTTTATTTTTTTTTGTACCATAGATGTGGGAAGTTATCAACTTACTTTTTTTATAGAGAAATTCAGTGAAAGAGAGAGAGGGAGAATAATGTAAAGAAATACATTACTTTATCTTCTATACTTTATACGTAAAATTCGTAAACGTATAAATAAATTAAAAATATATTAATAAAATGCAAAACATTTCGATTATTGCTTATATATCACACTTGATTTTCTTTTTTCTTCTTTTAAGTGGTAATTCAGATATATTAATGATTCACTTTAATCTGTTATTGTCTCTGACATTGTAATCGTAAAAATTTCTCTCACTCTCTCTCTCTATTCCCAATGCATTTAAAGTAATTACTTCTAGGTTTACTTCTTAATTATTTGAATTAGAAGAAGCAAAAGTAGCAGGCGAAGCAGTACAATTTAGAAAAAGTAATTTAAGGGGAATTTTGGTACAAACAAAAATATAAGTTGCTACATAATAAAAAATTGCTTAATCTTTCCTTTAAAAATATAGTGAAAGAAAACTAAACAAAACAAAAAACATTGATATTATATTATTAGATTTCCATTAAAAAAAAATCTCAATCTGCTTGACTTGGACAAACTTAAGAAATCTAATAAGAGTAGAAAAAAGGAACAGTAAAACGAAAAAGAAAAATGGCACAAAATATTAGTCCTGAATATGAAACGACTAATTCAGGATCTCCAGGTGTCAAACAAAATGATGATGCTGTACCTATGAAAGATAATCATGCTGTCAGCAAGAGATTACAAAAAGAATTGATGAGTCTTATGATGACTAATGAAAAAGGTATATCAGCATTTCCGGATGGTGAAAATATATTTAAATGGATTGGTACCATATCAGGGCCATTAAATACAGTTTATAGTGGACAAAAATATCGTTTATCATTGGAATTTCCTAATTCTTATCCATATTCAGCGCCATTAGTAAAATTTTTAACACCATGCTTCCATCCCAATGTTGATCTACATGGCTCCATTTGTTTAGATATATTAAAAGATAAATGGTCAGCTTTATATGATGTCCGCACGATATTATTATCTATACAATCACTGTTGGGTGAACCAAATAACGATAGTCCATTAAATGTACAAGCGGCCATGATGTGGTCAGATCAAGATGAATATAAAAAATATTTGGATAATTTCTATGATAAACATAAAGATGCATGAACCAGTTCATTTTTACCTCCTGTTTTATACTTGGATTTTCCTTTTTTTTTACATTTACAGAGAATACACTTTAGAGAGTGAGTTATCATATAAATTAATCATACAATTAAAACAACTTACTGTTTAATAATTTTGTATTATCTGTATCTTTTCAAGTAACGTGAATAATTAATAATATTTGTGGGAAAAAATTTTAGATTCAATAATTTTTTTTGTTTAATTAATTAATTTTTCGTTTTAATTGGATTTTAATTCAAGTTATTGGTATGCCAAACTAATCCCTCAAAAACAATAAGAACAACGATACCACAAATGTAATACATATAATCTCAGTGTGGCAAATTTTATTAATTTTTTTAATTATTATAATTTACATGTCATTTTACACAATATACAAAAAATTTTCTTTTAAATTCTATTCAATAAATTTATGAATTATAATGGATGTTACAAAAAAAAAAGAATTTATGTATTATCCAGTCTTTGCTGTCGCGTGGCGTTCCGTGTGTTTGCGAGCTTTCTCTGCAAATAGATTTCTGTCATTTCTAAATAAATCGGCAGCTTCTCCATTAAGGGGGTCATCTGAATTTGGTGTAGCTAATAACAATTGTATTGATAATAGAATAGATTCCAAACTGACAGCCGGATTATATGAGCCATTTGGTGGCATACGTAAGAGATCTAAACATATATTGCCCGCTGCAATTTTTGGAAAAGGCATAATGTTAATGGTATTAAATTTTTACTTCTTTTCGATTAGTTTCTTGTTTAAGAAAAAAATGATACGGAGAGGAGAGATTGAAAGATATTAAATACTTACAATTATCTATGTTTGGATGAAATACTGGTGTAACAAATTTGAATGTTGGTGGTCGGAATGGATAATTTTCATGAATTTTAATTTCAATTGTAAAGTGACCATTTTCATATGGTGTATCTTTTGGGCCCTTCACTAATGCTTTCAATTCATCATAATTCGCCTCATCAACTAAATCACAAATAACACCTAATAAATAACCGAGCAGTACATTTCGATACCGTTAAATGATAATTATTTTAATTAATTATTTAAGTATTCTCTTTCATGTATCTTACCATGATTCTTAGAATTTTTTTTCAATTGTTGCAATTCTATTGGTATGCGTAAAATTTTTATACGTTTCATATCCATTTTTTATAGGTTTAGTATTATAAATATTCCTTTTTTAATATATGAAATTATAAAAATTATCAGTTTTTAAATAACTCTACATAATATATATCGTTTTTATTCATTTTTATTTTTATAAAACCCAAAATACTTTTGACATCTTCATAGAGATGATACATTTGATTTAATTTGCAATTAATTGGCCATGCCTGTTTTTAGGGTTAATAATAATTTATAACTTTAATAGAAATTAGGTAAAGACAGGGATAATATAAAATGTATTATATGTGATAACGTTTTTTATCATGATGCAGTAAATAATGCACGTGCAACTTTTTTTATTTATTGTTTTTTTTGAAGCCAAAATAAAAATAAAAGAAGAACAAAATAAATTGGTGTAGTTTTACGTTGCTTGAAAAATTTGTTTTTTGTGTTGGTTATTTTTGTGTATGGCTGAAATAAAATATCATTTTTTCTATATAATAAATAAGTGAAAAATTAAGTCTACCATTAATATAATTAAACAATTCTCTTATTAAAAACAAGAAGAGAAAAGAAATACAAAGAAATAAATAGAGCAACATTAAAACCGTACCGTCCCTACAAAATAACTCTGTTATAATTAAAATCATTTATGTTGTGCCATATAATGATTTATATGCGTTTAGTACTGACCACATTGGTGAGCATAATATGTTTATTAGGTGATAATTTCGTAGAGTTAACACAACATCCATTGATGAAAGCTTTGGCGGATAATGGAACTCATGCAATCATCGGTGCCTTAACTGGCATTGCATTTGCCATGCAATACTATGACAAAACAACAAATACATTTGCTTGGCTATTAATATTCATCAGTTTCACATGCTCCTCTCTAATCGATATAGATCATTTTATTGTTGCACGCAGTTGGAGTTTGGAAGTAAGCAATTTCTACTTTTTATTTTTCATTTAAACAAACAAATTTTTTATACTTTTTATTTTATAATTACTCTCATTAATTGCTTTCTAATTTTGATTGTTTTGAAATTTTAGGATGCTACTAATTTAAGTCAACGACCATTTTTACATTGTTCAACAATAATTGTTATTTTATTCATTCTATTCGTCTGTACAAGTTGCCTTAATTATTTTAAATTTAGCTTAATTATGGGTGCTGTTTTATGTGCCTTTATAACCCATCATACACGTGATGCCATGAGACGTGGCTATTGGTTTTGTCCATTCGGTCATACCAATAAAATAACAAATGTTATATATATTCTAATTATAATTATAACGCCATACAGTTTAACTTATGTGCATAATCTATGCCGCATACCAATCGTACAACAATTTATCGGGTATTTCATTAAAATCGATAATGGTTCACATTATCGGGACAATCGAGGTGCTTTTCATTATATGCCAGTTTAAATAAGCTATATATATATATATATATATATATATATATATATATATATATATATATATATATATATATATTACGTCACTCAATAAGTCTTTATCTGATATATTTAGAATTTTTTTAATGAATCCTTGATTTCTCGATAGTACTAATTTTGAGCGTACATTTCTTAAACTATTATCTGATTGAAATAGTCATGTCATATCAAAACTTTATGATACTGCGTATTTTACTTTTGAAATATATGTGGCATTGTTGACTCAGAGCACTATTTACAGCTGCTTAAGCAAGATAAATAGGATGTGATTATATAAATAATGTGAGTCCATTCTATTGTTATTCATTATTAGTGTAAAAATTATATTTGGCTAAGGCCAAATCTTGTTTAACCAACACTCGGATGCAGTTTGTTACTTTATGATACAAATAGATAATTTAATTTCAGGTAGGCGTGGCCGATTTGTAAATTTCTCTTAGGGATATTATAAAATAACGTCCTTAATATTTATGCAAAATTGCGACTTCTTTTCTGTTTTAATTTTTAAGTTTAGAGCGAAAAATCAAGTTTTTGCTTTAAGTAACAGATGTTCTGAGTATACGTTGCACTCTGGGCGTGTCTTTTAGCACCGATTTGGCGCATTTCTAATACCAACCTATGTACAAGATCTTACAACGTTTATGCCAAATTAGAAATCGTTATCTCCTTTTTTTTTGCCTACAAAGAGAATGTTTAGCACACATGGACAGAAGGACGGACGGAGACACATGTCTAAATCGATTCAGAATTTGATGCTCATCAAGAATATATATACTTTCTCAGAAAGTTTTAGATGCTTTCTTTTAGATGTTAAAAACTTAATGACATAGTGATTATACCCCTAGCCTCTGGGTGTTGGGTATAAAAATGGAAACATAGTAAAATGACAGCCATTAAGTTTTGTCTTACGTGATTTAATCACTCATCAAACGCATGGAGAAATCTTAAAACAGAAAGCGATATAGCTTTAAGCTTTAAAATGGATTTAAATATCAATGAAAAAAAAAAAACTAATCAACCAAACACGTTTATTGAGTGATGTTATATTTAGATAAAAGTGTGATAGTTTTGTTCCTCTTGTAAAAACCTAAATAAATAGAGGAGAGGGAAAAACCACAAGAAAATCAAAAGCTTTAGTAGTATTTTTTAATCAAATTGACACGAAACTTTAGATAATATCAATAAAATGTGATAGCGTAATTAGATTAAAGCTTAGTTTATACTTAGTTCTAAAATGTATACAATAAAATTTATACGCCTTCTTACACGCCTTTTAGATAATTAAGCAACTTGCAATATGGATCATTATATCGTGGACTAAACTTGTTCAAGAAGTTGTACAAAATGGTATGTAAAAGCAAAAAAAAAAAAAAAGAAAATGAAAAAAAAGAAATGAAAATTGTATTCCGTCAACTTATTGAAAAGTCTATTACATATCGTCTTTTTTTTTAAATGAATCGGAAAATTAAGAGCTGGTAAAATTTTGTTTTACTAATATTTTATGTAAGTTCATTAAACAAATGATCCAAGATACTTGAATGATACATATAATTTATATAGATTAATTAAATTGTAAATTTCAGAGAGTGGTTTGTATGAAAAAGTAAAAATAAGTTTCATAAATGGACGTTGCAAAAATGTTAAATCATGTTAAATTTTATCAAAAAAAAAAAAAAATAATAATAAAATAATTAAACAAATTATAAAATTAGATAAAAATGCACTAGAAATAGAATTTTATTAATTATAATTGAAATTATAAAATTTTACTGTGATTCAAATCAATTATAAAGTCAAACATTCCTAAACGAATCCAATATCCATAATTTAAAATTACAATTAAACTTGAAATTAATATTAAAAGAAAAATAAAAAAGTAAATAAAAATAAATGGCATTTTAATTTACATTTACTTTAAAGTTGTCCATTAGAATTAAATTTAAATAATTAATTAATTAATTGCGCTAAAATGAATTTTCCATTTGATCATTCCCGTAAATTAAAAAAAATTTTTATGAATCAAATTATTATTATGGATGGGACACTTTTTTGAAGTCTAACGTGTCTTTATTAGAATTACACTTCACTTTTTGTACTTTAATTGAATTTTGTCAAAGCCTTAAGTTTTTTTGAGTAATTGCATTGAATCAGGGCGTTATAATAATGCATCGCTTACTAGGTTTAGTAATTAGGCCATCAAGCTTAAAAAATTCTTTTTTCCAGTTACCGCTTTATTAAAAAATAAATATCATTAAAGATGAAACGAATTTTGGGAAATTTGCCCATTTTAAATAATCTTTAAAAAAAAATTTTCTAAAAATTTCGAAAATAAGCAAAAAAAAAATCGAGCAATTATTCTACAATCCGTATGTAATACAAAAAGAATTTAACTTCACTAGAAGGTTGTCTCTGAATTAATTTCCACTTTTTTTTTTAATGAAATCATAATTCTTTAAGGAATCAATTATGGATACCATCACTTTGGAAAAATTTTTAGTTTTTTTTCATTAGCGCAAACGATCGATAGAAATTTAGTTTGGAAAATAATTATTAAAATTTTCAAATTTTTCTACATCCAATATATCCAGCATTTACACTAATTTTTGAATCTAATTATAATTTAGCCTTTTTTTTTCTTTGTAAATTTTTTTCGCATAAAGCATTTTGAAAATATCATTGTCACTTATTATATGTAAAAATTTCATTTTTTAAATAGAAATATAAAAATTTTATAGATAATTAAAATAAAATGTATTAAAGTGTAAATTTGTCCAAAAAATTTATTATTAACAAAATAATGCTTTGAGATAAGTGACATTTTTTCTGGTCTGTTTTGCTTTTGTTAGTCTTTTTGAATTTACATGTAATTTTTTTTTCATGTTGCTGCTGCTGCTGCTGCTGCTGCTGCTGTTTTTATTTAACTTAACAAATAAAGAAAAACTTGTTTGTGATTTTGTTTGAGCGAAAAATTAACAAATTTCTAAAATTAACAAAGAACAAAAATTAATGAATCAGAACCAAAGAAAAAATGATTTGAAAGAAAAAATAGTATATTTATATTTTTCTTATAATTTTTTTTTTTTTTTTGGTTGAAAAATATGTACAAGCTTACATAAAAGTTCAATAATGAATTGGTCAATAAGTTTTTGTTAGAAAATTCTCTTGATTTATCTGAATTTTGCATGATAACTTATTAAAAAAAATGAATGTTGTAATGATATTTATAATTGTTGGTCGGATGTTTGGAAAATGCAGAAAAGGAAAGTGGGTGGTCCGTGGGTTCAGGAAAGAAAATGGACCATGTGTCGTAAAAGAGGGGTAAAGAGAAATATATGTAAAAATCATTTCATATTAATTAACATTTAATAGGAAATAGTAAAATTTGTAAAATTTACAAAATACCAACAACAAGAATATTAACAATAGCAACATTTGCTAAAATGCATTGTTTTAGCTCTTAGCATTGCTCTTAGTAAATGAATATTTTTTTTTGTATAATTTTTATAAATGTTTATCATTTATAACAAATTAGATTTGCTTTCTATAAACATATTGACTTTTGCTCTGCCTTGTATCCTCCTTTTAACATCCATCTTCTATTTTCTTTCTTTTCTTTTCTTTTCTTTTCTGAATTTTCAAACTTTGAAATTCGTGTGTTGTAGGAAGTAAAAATTTTACAATTTTATAAAATTTTACAAAATTTTACAAAACAATAATAAGTGCAAAGAAGAAGAAATAAAAAGGAAAAACATCACTAGCGTAAGCAGCAACAATTCTCTTGTTCCATTTCAATTAATTGAATTTTTTTTGTTCCTTTCCATTTCATATTGTTAATATTCGATTAGAATATTTAGAATATTTAAAACGTATTTGTTTAGATAATTTTACATATTAATGTGTATGTGTGTGTGTGTGTGTGCGTGTGTAAATGCATGTGTGTGCATTTGTATTTTTTGTGTGATTATTAATCATTATGTTTAGATGAAAGTGGCCATTTCGGCCACTGCTACATTTTAATGCTCATCATTCATATATTCATTTCATCATAATGTTTGTAACAATCAAAAAAAAAAAATTAGCTTAAAATTCTGAATCGATTTACAACATACTGTCTGTCTGTCCAACTGTTCACATTCTCCTGATCGCAAAAAAAGAGACCGAGTTCAAATTTGCTAAGAACAACGGAAATTCTTATAAAGATCATGGTATTAAAAATAGATAAGAGCGGTTAAAGTACACGCCCACAATGCAATGTAAAGTGGGAATATGTCGTGATTATTTGGAATCTGCAAAAGAAACAAAACTGAAATTTTCCACAAGTAATAAGGCCTTTTTTAACATCTAACCAAAAATCATGTAAATCGGCCACGCCTACTCAAAATTATATGATGCATGATATACCCGAATTATATGAATTTTATATTAACGTTTTTTATTTAGTCCTTAAAAAAAGTGAAACAGGCTTTTTTTCATAATATCATGGTATTTAGATAATGGGTATTCAAAATATGGCCCCAGCTAAATATAATTTTCCCACTTGTTGTTTATATATTATGTGAATAATTGTTTAGTAAATATCTAACTTCTATGTAAACTATTTATTGATTGAGAAAATTGGCAACACTGCATTATTTTTTTGTTATTATTATTACAATTTCTGTGCAGTCTCGCAATAACTCTTTAATATTTTATTTGTGGGCTTTATAGTTGCGGTTTTGTGATTTTGCGATTTTTTTCTCTTTTAAAACATAACTGCAATAACAACAGAATATCATAACAACAATAATAATAGAAAATAGAAAATACTTATGTTGATTATGTGGGGAATAGAACTCAAATATATAAATTCAGTTTATATTTTGTCTTTGTGCGTATTCTTAGTGAATTTTCGAATAATTCAAGTGCTTTATTTTCTTTTGCCTTTTTTTTTTTGTTTAAATTTTCTTAAAGAAGTTTTTATAATACTTTAAAGTATTTTATTTAACAAAAAAAAAAAAAATTACAAAAAAAATTTTTGTACATTTTTCGCCGCATTTTGATCATTTTCCTTAAATTAAAAAGCAAAGTAAGGAAATCGATTAAATGTAAGTAAAAATTTATCCTTTTAGAAATTTTTTAATTTTATATTAACTGAATGATATGAATTGAATTCTAAATAAATTTAGAAAATTTGCTTGCAAAGTTTCTTTAATAAATATGAAAGTTCTTTTACATGGAGATTTGCTTTTCTGTTTTTTTTGGTGCCTCTTTATTTTTTTTCTTTATATTTTTTATTATATATATTTTTTTTTTTGGAAATTGAATTATTTCTTCATTAACATGAATAAAAGTTAAATCAAATAAAATAACAGAATTTTATGCATAAAATTACATGTTAATAACAACAACAACAACAAAATAAGGAACAATTTTTATCTGTCAAAATGTTATAAATAGAATGCATTTTTTTTTGTTTTGGATTTCTTTCTATTTTTTATTTTTTCATTTCGTTCATTTTTCGGCTTTTTTTAAACAATTTTTTTTTCCTTTGGATCATTCATTTATTCTTCATCTTATTATTATTTATTTACTTGAAGAATTATGAAAACCAAAAAATTATTTATAAAATCAAATCATGTATCAATATGAATAATGATCATATCGATGATGATGATGATGATGATGTTAATTAATAAAATATTAATATGAACGAAAAATAATTAAAGAAAATTTTGCTTCCCCTTTTTGTTTAAATCTGGTTAAAAAAACCATAAAACAAAATAAAAGAAGAAAAAAAAAACAGTTAGAAAAAAAGATAAAGTTTAGAGCATTTAAATGTGTAAACTTCTTAAAATTTTTTTAGAATAATTGTGGTAAATAATAATGATTTGGCTACATGGTCAATATAATTTTTAATAGCTTTCAAAATTATCCAAAACAAAATTGCATTCGCAAAAATCTTAACATTTTGCTTTTTTATGTTTTTTCATTTGAAATTGTTGAAATTTTGAAAGTATTCTTATTAAATATTTTCAAATATTTTCTACTTTATAGAAGAAAACTTGATATAAAAATATGACAACAAAAAAATTTCTTTGGCCAAAATGTATCAAAGAACATTTTGTTATAAACTTTAAGTGAAAGAGATTTAAAATTCCCCAAATATCATTGTTTTTGTAAATTCAAATTATCTTTGTTTTGCTTTTTAATACTCATTCAAATCAATTTGCTAATGAAGGTTAAATATTTTATATAAATACCATAAAAAGAATTATCATAATCAAGCTACTTAAATCTAATTTCCATTCAAGTTAATTATGTTAGATTTAAAATGATTTCGATGTAATTTATTGAATGTTTTAGCTCAATTATTCTTAAAATGTTTATTTAAATGTTTATTGATATAATTACAACGAGGTTTAATTGTGAGGTAGTGCAATTTGAAGTGCAATGGAAAAAAGGGGCCATTGTTCATACTTCAAATAAAATTTCAATGAATTTGCATTTCAAATAAATATAAAATAGAGACTTATTATATTTAAACTTTTCATTAATTTTTACATAAATTTATAGACTTAAAAAATTAAGTCTACAATCCACAATCCACCTATTTAGAGAAAGACAAAATTCTGGGGATATTTATTCAGTTGGCTAGTAATGATCTCAGCCAATACTGAACCAGGTAGCTTTCATTTTTATATTTAGCTTAGCATTAACATTTTTAACTAATTATTAGAGGTTCTTCTAAACGATTTAAGGCAATTTAGAAAATGAATAAACCTTAAAAGGAAGATGAAGTAGAAGCATTCGGGTTATTAAGAGAGATTAAGGGCTATAAATAGTTGCAATAATTAGTAAAGTCTAACTTAAAGCATCTTAAAACTAAATATTCTTAAGATCTTTGCTAAATTTAAACTTTCTTCGTTATTGAGTTTAGAAAAAGCTGGCTAAATTGGCAGTCAATATTTGCCAATTCATTCTCCATTTTTGATTTAGTGATATCATCTATATTAAAAATAATGCTCTTTAACTAAGAGCTTACTTCAAATATCGAAATTATTATAAGATTTATAATAAATTTTGTCATTTTTCTTATTAAGATGTATAAACTGTCATTTCTTTTCTTTTTGCTCGTCTAAATCTTTTGTAATTTGCAATGTTTTATTAATAATTCTTTTTTTTATAATTTATGATGATGGCAAGGCATGCCATTCTAGAACAATGTGCCAAATATGAAATTTTTAATTAATTTATTTAATTGCTTGTTTTGCTAATTTACTTGAAACGTAAATGGCCGAAAACATTTACCGCCAAAGGCTGTAATCAATAAATGTATTAAGTGTAGGCTTCACACATCAATCTGAAGCTCTAGTGGCATTTTTAAATAGTTTACGGTCCACTTAAACATTTCATAATTCTAAAAAAATGACAAACATTGTGGAAAATAGTGAGATGAAGCCAAAATTTGTGCGTTGAGATGAAAGTGCTGCATTCTTCCAAAAATTCACTTTTTTTTTCAAATTGTTTCAAAGGTCCTGCTTAAGCAATGGCTTCAAACTGCCCAAAACTAATGTGCCGCCTAATGAACTTTTGATAAATAAACGGTAAATGTCTTACGAAAACGATTCTACATGGTTTTAGTACCAAACGAGTCCTTTCGATAGTTACATTCATTCGGTGTAAATTTATTAGACGACCTAGTACAAATAGCGCAGCGTTTCACAAATATTATGCACATGCCTGCATACATCGGGGTTAATTTGCAGTTCGGCAAAAGAAGAATATGTTAAATACAAAACGAAATGTCTAGCAAGAAGATTTCAGTGCCGTCAGAGAGTAAACGATTTCTAAATATATGACATACGAGTACTCGTTAATTTATTAAAAATAAATTTCAATTTTTTTCTTATTTTTACCTTTTCTTTTTCGTTTTGCTTTTTGTTTTTCATTTTTCTGGATTTCGTTATGCCGGTAAAAGAAAGCAAAATGTACAAATGAGTATCTCGTTTGCGCTCATTTGTTTTGGGTGAGCTATAATTAATGCTCTCACTTGAGAATAGATAGAAGTGATATAGAGACATAAGAGAGCGACAGAGTATGAGAGCGACAAAATGAGAAATTGAAGAAGAGCGATCTAGAAGTTTTTTATTTTTTTTAATTTTTTTTTGGTTTCTTTCTCCATTCTCTCTCAATTTGGCCAAATCATTTTTGGTCTAATGGATCATAAGCGCAAAATTATAATAATAAACGGACTAAGTTCTCGAACTGTGTTGCGATATTCTTAAATTATTTTTAAACGGTACATGTAACGAAACGCTAATAAAACTTTTCATTTTTATAAAATTTCTATTTATCAAAATTTTCAATTTAGTTTCAATAATTTTGTGCTAAAAATTTGTAATTTAATTTAAAAAAAAATGCAAATTTATAAATAATTTCATGGTTTTATCATTTATTGAAATGAATTCACTTAAAAAAAAAGCAAACACTGTGAGAAGATTGCTGTAAAAGGGAAGTAAATGTTCGACTTATATTGCAGTGTAAATTAAAACAAACAAAAAAGGAAAACAAAAACAAAAAATAATAAAACTAAAACAAAGGAAAAAAATTAATTCCAAGTAAAGTCGCGTGAATCAGTAATTTACTGATTAAATTACATTATTTATTATTATTATTGTTATTGCGCCACTTGTTCCAAAAAAATTAAATAAATAAATAAAAAACAAAAAAAGCCAAATGAGTGGTCTACGTCAACAATTAAAGGTAAAATAAATTCTGTAACTAATTGTCAATTATTGAAATATTGTACAACATTTCGCTTAGTATGATTGAAAAATTGAACCAATTTTTTTGGAGAACAGCAAATCGGTAAAGTTGGTGACATGAAAAAGTGTATCTAAAAACCAGTTTGATTTGATCCATATTTTGTCAGGATCTTCTTTTGTTAATTAAAACAATAACAAAAATGTAAAATTGTTCTTCTATAATAAATTTGATAATTTGATAATAATTTAACTCAAGATCTTTTAGGCCTCATCTAATTACAAATTTATTGGCGGCTGTTTACTAATTTTGTTAATTATTATTCGACATTTTAGTGCTTATTTTGCATTCTTTTTGTAATAAAATAATTTCCATACTATTACTGAAGTTAAGAAGAAGTTATTGATTTACTAAGCAGAGCAAACCCATTTAATTCGTATTAGATAGTTCGGAGATTTAATAGAATCTCGGTAAAGTATAAATAAGTTGTACGTAAATAGAATTTCTTTAAAAGTTGCTTTGCAAAAAAATTGTATAAAATTTTACAAATACACAAAAATTTTTACTTTGCTTTGCTATAAAATCAATGCTTTCATATCGAAAACTATATTGTCGCCTTTATGAACTTAGCTGCTGTTAAAATTTATGATAGTGTCAGAAGTGTTCATCTATTTTTTTCTATGTATTCATATTAGCACCATCCAGATTTGGGAATTATATTCATTGTACCAAAATGTTTGCCATAGCCCAAAGAAAGACTCGGAGATTACCTAAAGTAAATATATCCATTCTAAATTATATCTGCTGTTCTAAAAATTTTCTTGATCCCAACAATTGATATATCGGTTTGAAATATTGAAAGTTCTTTCACTCAGGTAGATATTAAAAAGGGATTAAAGTGCTGAGAAGTCATGTTTCGTCTTGAGAAAGAGCATTTTCTCAAGACGGAAATTGCTCTTTCTTCTTTTACTAATGCATCTATTCTTGCTCTGATCCTAGAAAAAATATAAGCAATTGGCCAGAACTGTATAAAATGCGCCTCATAGTTTAAATATAATGCAGTGGCCAGACAAAGGATGCTTTATATTTGATCATCGCCATATAGAATTTTCTTATTTGTACTTGTCTTACTTTGTGTTAATTAATATTCAATGAATGATTTGATGAATTGATATTTAAGAAACGTGCCACTTTTGTCTTTGTACAAATTTTATATTTTATGATTTTTTTAAATTATTGTTGTTTTTGTATGCTAGTTATTATTCAGTAGAAATTTTTGTTAAAAATAAAAACTAAATTTATTGTTATCATATTGAAGTTCTTGCTGCTTACTGTTTCAGAAATATTTATGTGGTGAATTCTGAAATGGTGAAATTCGATTTTTATTATTTTACGTTTTTTATTATATTTTTATTATTTATGTTAAATTTGTACATCACAAATTACATGGAAATCATTCAAATGAACTTTCTATTTGTCTTTTCCCTTAAGTCTATGTGTTATGTGTGAATGTCTCTATAAATTATTGACCGCATGTTATTTAACAATGGAAAAAGATTTGTTAAAAGATAAATATGAGCCGAAATTTACATTAAATTACATTCCAATTACATTCAATTACATTTCGATTACATTAAATTACTTTACATTGCATTATAAATTGTGGGCATACAAATATGGAAAAAGTGTAACTGATGAAGTACAAACGTACTGCGACGGAGGCAATCTCGCGCAAAGTCTAGACATGAAATCACTTTATCGCTCACACTAGCGCCAAATAATTTCACGGGCAAAGTACTTACCCAAGATCTGATACTTAGTATTTATTGCATGCTCATTTAAAGTGTCAAGATGAAGCTTCCTAGAAATGGTTTCTCTTAAATAATTTAGATAATTTTGAAGGCTATATGAAGGAAATGTAAGCCAGATTCGAATCTTACATAATTAATTAATAAGTGATTTGGCGATATATAACTTTTAGTGCATTCGTTCTTTGAAAGAAAAATCGTAAACAGAACTTTAATAATTAATGGACTTTTAATAAAAATTTTATATGCTTATGAATGTTACGAATAAAATAATTAGTCAAATTTAATTAAAAATTACAGATCTATTAAGTATTATTAATCTAAAAGAAGTACAAAAACAAAAATGTATATTTCTTGGAATGAAGTTACCAGAAATGTAATTTAAATCTAAAGCAAGAACCAAAAAAGAAAATAAAATTTGGTGGACATTTAGATTACAGTCCAAAGAAATTTACTTAAATTGATGGGCTTGTTAAATCCTTTATGAGGCTTTCATATGATTAAGAGGCATGAAATAGTTTTGGAGTGATTAAGTTTTCTACCATTTTATTTCTTTTTCTTGGTAATATAAAGATTTAATAGAAAAAGCAATTTTAGGGTCTCTATTTGTAGTCCATTTATATCGATTTATATTCCTTTTTTTTTCAACACCTTTGTGAAAACAAAAATTTATGGCTCTTTTAGGGCTTCAAAGTAATTTGTATCTTTAAATGGCGGATAAGTATTTTAAAATTAATTACTTTAGAAATTCATAAAATTCATTTGATATGAGCTAGATTATAACACAAAATAATTTATATATAAATTATTTTTATTATTTTTTCGTTTAACAATTCCAATAATTTAAGTAACTTTTACAAATAAATTTGCCAAAAAATATATAAATATATAATTAAAAATCTTTTTTTTTTTTTGGTTTTTTTGTTTCAGATGTTGGGCACAGCATTATTGGGCAAGCGATCAGTCACAAAAGTAAAATTTTCAACTGCCTACTTTCAATATTATTTCTATTATTTACTGTATTTTTATTGTATTTTCGTTCTTGATATAAATGCATAAAATTATTGCCTTTCTTTTTTTTTTCTCAATATATTTTTAGTCTATTAAAAAGAAACCATTTACAGAAGAAGAATTGGCAGGTATGTTACAGCTATTTCAATAGATAAAAAAAATATTCCATTTTGAGATTCCATTAAATGACCTTTAAATACTCTTTTGTTTTATCCTTTAGCGCTTTATGATTTATTAATAACTTTTATCTTTTTTAATATTATTAGGAGTCATTTTGTGGGAGTGTTAATTCAAACTCATTTTTATTTTATAAAATACTGCAATTTTTTTGATGTAATTTCAATTTTCTATAATGTTTTTAGTTTTATGTTTAAATTTCAATACAAAAAGTTTGTGGTGTGGTTTACGTGTAATCTGATTACTAAGTTTTAAGATAATTTCCGTGAAAAATTGTTAAAAAATGTAAATCCAATATATTTGAAGATGAGTCTTGAATAAAAATGCAATGAATTTGGCATAATAAATCATTTCACTTTTTTAATTCATAATAGAAATCTTTTTAATTATTTCGAAAATGAAAAGTCAAAATAATGCAGCTTCTCAGAATCGATTCTTAAATATTCTGAATTTGCGTTGTTATTTAAAAATAAATTTAAAGTTTTATGATAATTTTCGGAAAAAAAAAAATTTTAAAAGTTATTTATGTGGATGAGAATTCAAAGAAAAATGGATTGATATTATGATGGTTTAGCCTGGAAAGTTTAGTTTACCAAAAGATTATTCGGAAACAATTTTTCCAAAACATAAAATTATATAAAATAGTGAACTTTTTTTTATATAAAAATTATGTACCAAATAGAACCATGTAGGGATCTTATAGGGGCCTTATATGGGTTTTCTTTATGGTTTTTATATGGGAAGTGATTAGAAAATGTTTAGATATCATTCACTTTCAATGTTTTAAAAAAATAAAATGTTTATGCTTTAAGTTTCTCCTAAAATGTTGAAGTTAATTACAATAATTGATTCCGCCATTGTATTTGGTAGCAAAAATTTTTATAGCCCAAGTTTTGAATCTAAAACACAAAAAGCATGAATTAAAATAATGAATTGTTATTTCACAAAGTTCCATTTAAAAACATTTTTCAAAGAAAATTATCAAATTATTTCTCATGAAAATGAGAGCAGACTTGTAACACCCTAGAGTTCTTTTTTTGGGTTTGAAAGCATTTTAAATTAAAATTGTTATTTCTGATTACATTTTACATGACGCTACAGCAATCTAAAGCAGTTAAATGATATTTGAGATATTTAACATGGCTTCAATTGGCATAAATTATTATACGCTAACTTTAAATAGCTGCCTAAACAATGGACAACAAGGTTATATGGGTATTTTTTTTAACAAGTAAAAATCTTGTTCTTGTTCTTGTTCTTGTTTATTGTCAGGGTATTGTTAAAATGAATATCACTTAAGTTGAAGTTGTTGAAACAATTAATTGTTTATGATAAAACGATGTGGGCGGAAACGACTAATGTGACAATTAAAATGAACTTTACAGAAAAACACAAAAAAAAAAAAATACAAAAACAAAATTAATGGCGCCTACAGAAAGTAATATAATGGCCGCCATAAGAAATATGCGTGCCTTTAAATAATTATTAAAATAGTACAAATATTTTATTGGATTTTTCGTCATGTTAAAAATATAAAATAAAATTTATAAATAAATTCGAAACAATACAATAAAATTCGCTATCAGAAAGCAGAGAAAAGAAAAGAAAGGAAAAGACAACAAAACAAAAATCAAAAATTGGGGTAAATCATGGGACAAATGTAGACAAATTATTTATGTATTTACATAAAATTTTGTTGTTAAAAACTATAATTTATTTTTGAATACGTTTCAATTTTTATTATATACATACATACACATACATACATACATACATACATACATACATACATACATACAAGTATATAAAGAGACAGACACATATTTATAGTTAACAAATGCTTTTATTGTTGTTATTGTTGTTGTTGTTATTATTAGTTTTTAATATATTTTATGATCACAAGTATTTGGCAACATCGACAACAAAATAATTTTTCAACTTCTGTTTGTTTTGTAAATGTGTGAAAATGTGTAAATGTGTGTGTGTGTGTGTGTGTGCTTTGCTGGTGTGTAACTGTTTACTTTTATTGCATGCAATTTCTTTTTATGTAATTTATTTACATTGAAATTGTAAAATTTTATGACAAGAATTGTGACATGTTAACGTATTATTTTTAACAAGGAACAAGTAAGTAAGTAAATTAGATTTGACTGAGGACAAATTCAGCCAAATACACTAGTCAGACTCGGCCTTAATATTTATATAAAATTTCAGCTTCCGATTTGTTTCAATTTTCAAGTTATGAGCAAATAATGATGAATTTTTTCTTAGAAAAGTAAAAGTGTTCTCAGTGTACCTTGCACTGTGGACGTGTCCTTTAAGCGATTTGACCCATTTTCAATTCCAATCAATGTACAACTTGAAATAGAAATTCCCTTTTTTGACAACCAGGGGAACGTTTAGCATACATGGACAGAAGGATAGACAGACAGACATGTCTAAATCGATTTAAAGTTCGATGTTGATCAAGAATGTTTATAATTTATGGGGTCTCAAATGCTTCCTTTTAATTGTTACAAGTATTATGACAAAGTTAGTATGTCTCCAACTTTGGGTGGTAGGTATAATAAATTTTCTGTAAAATAAATATATAAATTTTGAATAAACATCAAATTAACACACAAGTCCAACCCCAAAGTTCCATTTATTCCCCCATTTACATTCTTTGTAATATCTTTTTATAAAAGATCAATGATTTCCGTCCCATAGCATAGTTTTTATTGTAGCATCATAATAATATTTCCGCACGTCATTTCGCACTTGTCTAAACTGTTGCCAACTTTCAAGCAGAGTACGTAAAAAACCATGATCAACTTAGAATTTTAAATTAGTTTAAAATTGAGGTTGAGTCAAATAGCTCAAAGAGCGGGTCCTAAACAAAGCATAATAAAGTTCTTCGCCTTTTTAATAAAGAATTATATAAAAATGAAATGCTTAATGTTTGTTTTGAAAAATTACATTAAGTAAGATCGATAGCAAAATCACTTGACATATAAATTGCATTATGCAATTATGGGTATTTTGTAAGAGCAGTTGTAAAAATAGTTTTGCAACAACTTTTACTGCTTCTACAAAGTAATTTTTGATGGTTATTTCTTTTGAATAAGTTCTAAAAAGCATATTTTTGTCATAAATTACTTGACGCATATCGAAAAGATAAAAATTTGTTTTAAGGAAGAAGAAAATTATGAGATATATATTGAAAATTTGAATCCATAGAAAATTATTATAAAAATTCTTTTGCAAAGTTACGATCTAACAATTTTGGTGTAATAGATGAATTCACTTAAGAAACTGAGATTGATGAGGGCACAATAAGACCATTAATAGATTTAAAACAATGAAATATAGCTCTTGATCTTACTAATTTTGATCTCACTGAGATCAAGTTCAAAATTATGCATTTATTTGTGAATATAAAATCGCATGTAATTTCAAAACTTTAAACGTGATTAGTTGAAATATAAAAAGTAAGCATGAAAATTTATACAAATCATTTACAATATCTATTCAAAATTATTGTACAATGTCCAGTGTTAATGATCTTCAACCAAATCTAATTTTCTTATTTGATACTCAATTTGTTTGCTGAGCTTTTTAATGTCCCATGATTATTTATTATAAATATTATTTGCTTTATTAATTTTTTTTTGTATTTTATTTTATGATTATTAAATTTGTACTAACGGAATCAAAAGCAAATCATGCCCAATTATTAATACGTTTGTACATTGGATGCATTGTGTCAACAGCTAAATATAGACGGCTATCACTAACAACAAATGTCATGCCATAACATTTAAGATATTTTTCAAATCTACAAGCGAAGAAGTAAAAAAATATATAAAAAATGAGAAAAAGGAAAAACAACGACATCAGTAAATGCATTTATATTTATTCCAATTCATTTCAATGGGTTCACTTTGATTCACGGAAGATACCAAAAATTTTTTGGCTTCTATGGATTTTATATATATATATATATATATATATATATATTTATACATATATAAATGTATATATGTATATATAAATGTATGTATGTATGCATGTATATATGTCATGCCTGGCGACACAAATTCTATGATTGAATTGAGCATCCTAATACAAAATAAATGCATAGAAAGCCAAGAACATGCTGTAATTTTTCTACATTTGATGTTTTGCTCTTTTTTATGTCTGTCCGTCTGTCTATCTGTCTGTCTATTTATCTGTTAGGTTGCTTGTTTATTTGTTATATGAGTTCTTTTTGCTTTGTTTGGAATTTAAAATAGAATTGAAATAATACATTTTCATTTTTCACAAATTTTTTTCTTCATTTTCATAATTCATTATATATATTTGTACATATATATATATATATATATATATATATATATATATATATATTTATATATAGGGCTATCAAACTAAAAATAACTAACACATGACTTATTATCTACAATTTGAGGGCGATAAAACAGCTTCTTATAGAGTTAATCTGATTCATTGGTTCACTCGTTCAATTTGTTCGCTAAAATTTCTAGATTTTTAGTTTTAGTTTGAAAGGGAATAGATTTTCCTTATGGCTCTGGTAAACAAATAGCTGGCAATTGCCTTTTTTGGTTACATTATTAAAGATGGGATTACTGCTGCTTCCCCAGAAAATTTTTTTATAACAACAGCAAACCTTTAACGTTTAGAAATGTTTAAAATAAAAACGTAATAGATATCTATTTAAAATTTTAGGCTCTTAAGTCTGTTGCTCACTTATTATCGAATTTAAAGATTCAAAGTTTAATAATTAAATGAATAAATGAGTGTGTGTTTTAATACCTTTAAGATTTGTTAAGTGGTACGGTCCATACATTAAATCTATATCAAGAAATTTTCTATGTTTGGAGTTAACATTGAAAACTTGAGTTCATTTTTTTTAGCTTAGGATTTTAAGCACCCTTAAAATTTTTGAATCTTTTACCTTCATACATAAAAGAAAAGTAACAAATGTGTAACCAGATACAAATACAAAAATTTCCATATAGCTCCAACAAAATCGAAACAATTTAGAAGCCGAAACAGTATTTTGTGAGGAAACATTTTAAAAATTTCTCATGCAATTTCGTTTGCTTTTAAATGCTTTAATTATGAAAATATTATGCAATACTAAAAAAAAGGCATGTCACAAATCTTTTTATGAAGCCCTAAAAAAAACTTGATTTCTACTGCCACTTTTTCTATCTCTTTCTTTGATTGTTTCATATGAACTTCATTTTGAATTTTTTTTGGGTTTTCAGTTTTTTTCTCTTTGAAGTTTTTATCTTAATGATTATTTACATTTTAATGTAAGAAATATGCACATAGCTTTTTAATTTATTATATTTGTATAATGTAAAGATAAGTAATATAATAAAAACATAAGACAAATTTTTATATATATATATGTGTTTTTTTTTATAAATTGTAGATTTTTAATTTTAAAGGAGAATGTTTTTTATCGAGACGTTAAACATAAATAACAGAAGTAACGATTGTTAAATAATTTAAAAAAAAAATTTTTTTTTAAATTAGTATACAAAAATATATAAATTTATATATGTATGTATATATATACATATTTATATATGTGTACGTCATATATAAAAAGCAAGTGAGAGTGAAAAGAAACAATTTTTCTTTTATTTTTTGGGTGTAAAAATTATCATATAAAAAGTTTATCAGTGATTAAGCAATTTTTATGGTGAAATTGTTTTTATTTTCATATAATTGACAATTAATAATTATTTATAGTGTTGTTGTTGTTATTATTATTATTTGTTGTGCAAATATTTTCTTTACGCGTTTTTTATTTAAAATACATTTTTCAATATTTCAATTATTCATACCTGTTTATTATGAATCGCGATGACATTTGTAAGTATTTGGACGATTTATTTAATTTGTTACAATGTTCATCAAAGAAGTTGTTACTATTTAAAGATAATTAAAAATTAGAAAATTTGAAAATTCGAAAATTATAAAATAAACATAAAATGAGTTATGTTAAATTCTTGAAGGATTTTAATATATCAATGAAATGGAAAATATTCCATATCATTGGAAAATTGCTTTTCATTCTTCTTCTTTGATAATTTTAGCAAAATTATAAGATTTCAAAAATGCCTTAAACTTTACTAATTTTATTATTATTAATTTCAAATTATAAATCATATCTTGGTCATTTATCTAACGGCTCTCAAACTTATTTAACTTGTTCAAGTTAGATGATGATTTTGTGCAAAAAAAAAAGAAGAAACAGAAAAAAAAACGATAACTTATTTAAGAATTTTTTCTTACACAACAATCATGTGACAATTAATTTTACTTTATTAAAATTATCTCATTTATTTTATATTGCGCAGAAGCTATAACATAAAAATAATAGAAAGAAAATGAAAAAAGCAGCAATAATAACAAATGATAAATGTTACACAAAACAAGTAAAAACTTGATAGTCGATCAAGGCCGACTCTTAAATGCCCTACAATACTTTGCTTAAAGGTGATTAAAATCACATAAAAGAATTACAAACTTATAAAATTGAATAAAATTGTAATTTCTCAATTGTTTGAAAAGTTCTTTATATGAGAGAAGACTTAAAAAATGGATAGTTCTGAACCAAATTTCCTATACATGTTTTTTGTGCCAAAGTACCAGATAGTGCCTATTTTCTCTAAAATATATTTAAAATTTAAATTTCTTTCTTTATAATGAATATTTTCGAAAAAGGGAAGGGGAATGATCAGAAAAATAGGCCGATCTGCAATAAAAATTTGCTACACCAGCTTCTTATATTAAAATACAACTAATTGCCAATTTGCGCTTAAATATATTAAAAATTGTAATTTTTCTTTCATATAATGATCTTTTGTTAAGAAGGACGTGTAAAAATGCTCCTACTTTCATCATATTCTATATAGCTCATTTCTGGATCAAAATACATCCAGGTATTAAATTTCACTGAAATATTTTAAAAATTTCGACCTTTAACTTGATAAAAAATTTACATGGGCCAGACAGATACGCTTAAGTTAAATTAGAAGGTGATTTTTAGTCGCTATAATAAAAAGTGAGTCCATTTCAACTTTGAAATTGTATAATTGTATCACAAATAGTGTAGGATGTAAAAATGAAAACAAAAAATGGGAAATACAAAATAAATTGAAAATGTAAAGGAAAAACGAAACTTGGAAGATTTCAATGGTCATTGTTGCAAAAACTTCATGAAATGTTAATGTATACTTAAAGCTTCTTTGGTTCTTCATTATTATTGCGACCATAACACAATGTGAAGGACTGCCATGATAAAGAATGAGAAATCTTTAAAGTCATTTATCTGAAAATATCTGTATTTGATAAATTAATGAGTGGAGACAAAATTTAAACACTTGTAGCACTTGGTATATTAAAATTATCTGATATTACACGGAGTTTGATAACTGATAAATTGAACCTGCCAGTTTATATGTCTGCTTATGGGCCTCTAACTCCAATTTTATGCAATTAAACGTTTAAAGCCAGCAACAAGTTGGCTTCGAACAGATCACGTTCCGTTTACTTTAAATATTTCTACGGTAAAGCGGTTTAATTCTATATTTGAAAATTTAGGATAAAAGTTTCGAGTTAATAAAACCACTTTTTGGACTTCTTTTTATATAAATTTACAAAGATGTAAAATTGGATTTGAAAGTCTTGAGTGTTACTTTAAAAGGTTATTTTTATATAAATGACTTAGCAATATAAAATGTGGACTCCATCAGTCCATTTGGCGACCCCTCTTCTTTATAAAGACATTGAATTTCAAGTAAATTAAAACTTCTGCTGAAACGTAGAATAGCCCGTTTAAAGAATTTCTTGGTTATACATTTTATTAAAATTATTATTACGATACGATATATATATTTTTTGTTTTGGTTTCAATGCTAGATTTTGTTTTATGCAAACTTTTACTCATACAAAACGATTTACTGTTTTATGTGAAAAGAGCATAAAATTTTATTTGTTAATAAATTTGCTTATTATGCATGAGTCACTTGGTATGTGAAAAATCACTTAAAAACCCTTTCAAAAATTAGGCTCCGATCGGTCACTTAAAGTTACGCCATCTCTGCTTTAGACCATGTTGATTAGATAAGAAATTTATAAAGTTTTCATTAACATGGCATTTTATTGTTTGCATAACATTTTGTTATTATATCATACAAATTTAAATACAGTTGACGCTAATTAATAAAGTACTTGCAAACTGCACAAAAGAAAATTACCAGTCTCAACTAAGTTTACTCGATATAAAATGGAGGAATGAAGGCCTGTATGTGTAAATATTTTCTTGGTTAACTTTTTCACAAACTTTTTTCAATCTTCTTAAAAAGTGTATAGATTTTTTTAAAGGCCATCGAAAGTTAAGTATGTTTTGTAGAATCCTTTTCATATCAACAAAATATTTTTTATTCGTCATTAGGGCAATACTTTTTTTAATGGATTCAAAAATCAACCTGAAAAATCTATTCAGTTATAGGAAAATGGTCTCCCATAAATCAAGCAGCACTGGTCTAATGATGTTAAACATTTATATGTTGAAAAGCTATCGTTTCAGTATATAAATCCAGAGTAATTTGATCAATTTTATTCCAATAATACAAATATCAAAGTTATGCTTTGCTCGATGAAATAATATTAATGGTCTCTGTAAAACTCTGTGAAGTACGGTCTAAATTAAACTTAAAATTTGCTTTCTAGTAGTGCATTTCACTTTATAATTTCTCAAGCAATAACTTTTGCACTATAAAGAGGAATAAAGGACTCTTAATATAACGTCATTAAATCGTTTTTTCTTTCTCATATTAAATAATTTTCGCAATGGAAAATGATTCTGTTAGCCATCACTGTATGAAAAATTAACTGCTTGCATTTGTAACATACACTAAAATTTTATAAATATTATTATCCATTAGAAATAAATCTGTAAATTGAAGGACGCGTTAAATTTTTTGCTTAATTCAAAGAAAATTTTCTTCTTCAATTCTCTAAATTCACATTTAGGAAGAAATTTTCGAAGATTGAAGGATTTTTTCAGAGATATTCAAATTTTTATTAATTATGAAAAATTATGGTGCCATTAAATTACAGATCACAAAGATCACAGTGCAAAGAAAGAGAAACAAAAAAGTTAAAAAGAACAGTTAAAGTGAAATCAGACAATTTAAAATGCAAGGAGAAAGAAATAAACGCACATGAACACACACACACTTAGGACAAAAAGAAAATTAAAGGAAATATTTACAAGATGGTTAATGAAACGAACAATAAGTTGAGAGAACAAGATTTCAATATGAAATAACTGCAACAACAATAATAACAACAAAAAATGTGCCCCTTTGCGATTCAATTAGTTCCGAGTTGAAAGAGTTTACAGAGTGCTGTGTAATAAATTTATGGGTTAAATAACAGAAACGCAATAAAATTATTGCCGCTAAAATAAATGCATAAATATGCAATAAACAGCAACAAATTGCAGTAGCAGCAATTACAGTGTAAGTGGCAATAGCAATAGCAGTAGCAGTAGAGAGCTGAAATCTGAGAGTGGGAATGAATGTGAGAGTGATTGTGGTGAAATAGTTCATGAAATCAATTCGACAAAGCGACAAACAGCGATAAACAGCGACGAATTCAATCGGCAAAATTTTAAATAACAAACGAAATGTTTCTTAGTAGTAACTTTTTCTTCACATGAAAGTAGCGCGGCAACATTATCTAACGTAGGTGAAACAAGTGAACGTTTTGTAATGAAATGAATGAAATAATAAAAAAAATCAACAAACTTCATTTGATTTTAGTTTTTCATTGAACACGCGTGTGTTTAGTCATCAATTTAAATGGGCGCAACGGATAAAATTTTAAAAGATTGCCATTAATTCGAATTTCTAGAATTTTTTTTTAATTCTCTAACAACAAAAAAAGAAATTTTAAGAGAAAATCAAAGAAAAAACTTATAAAAATAATTTAAATTTTATAAAACAATCGAAAAATTAAAAAAGTTAAAATAAAAATTTTAAAAAAAATTTAAAAAAGGAAAACAAAATTTGAAACGAAATTACTGTGAGTGTAAATAATAAAAAGAAAATTCTCATTTATATTTAAATTTCTAAACATTTTATTTTGTTTTTTTTCTATTTTTCTTTTTGCCTTTTTTTGGTTGATACTTTTTTGTATTTTCATTTGTTTCTTTTTACTCTTTTTATTTATACTATTTTGCTCTAAATTTTGTTTTTATATACCAAAAAAATAAAAATAAACGTATTTAAAAAAAAAAGTAGAGAACAATAATTCAATGAACTTTTCATGTTCTCGTTGTGGCGTTTTAGGGGCAAACAAAATAAACTAAAGTAAAATGAAACGAAATAAAAAAAAACAATTTGAATCAACGTCATTTATAACCTCATTGAATAATGTTAACCCATTTAATTGGCATGCATTCGGTCTCTACCATTCATTCTCTACCATTAATTGAACTCTTCTTCTTCTTTTTAGTCTTTTTTTTTAAGTTTTTTCTTTGTTTTGCTTCTCTTATAATAATTTTTTCCGTTGCTGCCTTGTAAGCGGCAATAATAGTAGAAGCAACAACAATAACAACAACGTTATTAGTTTTGTTGTTGTTGTAGCATATTTCATAAATCAACATGCCACAATTGTTCTGTTTTGTTTTGAAATATAATTTAAATATGGACAGTGTACATCAACAGTCTAACAACGCTTATTGAAATTATTGAGTTGAATTTTATGCCACATAAAAATCATTTAGAGTTTTCAATTATAAATGTCAAATGTATTTCAAAATTACACTTAATTACTAATTACTACTAATTATTATTGCAAATTTGATTAATAATCTTATTAAATTTGTATAACGTTTTGAATTTTAAATTTTTTCTTGTAGAATTCCTTCGCTTTTCACAAAGTAATGGGATAACATGTAATGATTATCTATGAGATTACATTTCAATTAAGTAGTTACTTAATTTTTTAAAATATTTAAAAATGATGTCATTCTTTTCTTGTCCTTGTTCCTTAATGTGCTATGGTGTTATGGTTCCTTAATGTGGTACGTTATTTTGTAATGATGGTATAAGAATGGCAATAAATAATTTTTTATAATGACGTTAATAATTTGATAATTTAATAGAAGAAAATTTTCATTTTTAATTGCATTATAAATTTACAGAAACTTTGCAAGTAATTTACAATAAAATTATGTATGAGATTAATAAGATTCCACAAAATGTTTCTCATTAAATAATAGTTTACTGGATAATTTAAATGCGTTAAAGGTTATTTAGAATCTTATGATAAAAATTTATTTATTTAAGGCATCACTCTTAATAAAATTCTAGAATTAAGTACGAACAAAAACATTTTGGATGCACATTAAATTTAGACATTTATCTGGATGATGTCAATCGTATTATTTATTGTAATTTCTTGTTATTTTTTCTATAGGATTGATTTAATTTTATCAGAAGGCTTCACATTTTTAGCAGTTTAATTAGTTTAGTGAAGTAGAAGTTAACTTTTGATAAACACTCTTAGTTTAAGATGTAAAGTAAAATATAAATTAAATTAAATAAATAATAAGGTAATTTGGGTATTAAGCATTTTTGGTTGCCTGTCATTTTTTGGTTTGTCTGTCCGTCTACTAGTTCATATATTTCAAGTATTACTATTTCAATTATTATAGGCAACAAATTTCCTTTTTGTGCGATATTTTGATTAAATTTATCAGATGGGCTTATCTAAAATCGTGTTCAGGAATGCAATTTAGAATGGACAAAATCATATAATTTTCTGATTATCTCATGCCGGGCATTTTTCTCTTTGAAAAAAGTGAGAACTGTACTGCATAACACGCAACGTAAGAAGAAGAACATTATGGGAGAAATATTGATAAGGGCTTAAAAGAGCCGGCTCTAATAGATTTATTCATTGAACATCTTAATCGTTTCGGAAGAAATGTTGTTAGGAAATTAAAAGAGCCGCTTCCGATAGACTTTGGAAAAATTGTTTATTAGATATTAAAACCGCCGGCTTCGATCGACTTCTATTGTTCTACTATTTTATTTCAATTAATTACTAAATAATTGTATACTTTTCTTCTATTTTCTATTTCGTTTTTAGTTTTTCATTTTTTTCCTAATTCTTAATTTTCCATTTTATTTTTATGCGATATTTTTTTGTGATATGTTTGTTAATTTGATAATTTATGGTCGCAATAAATTTTCACTTTTTTTCATCTTTACACTTTTTACTCGTAATTACTTGTTTTTCTTTTGCTTTTATTATTATATTATTTCTTTCGTAAATTGAAGCGAAAAAAAAATCATAAAACTGAATAGAAAAAGTAGAGCATTTTTATATGATGTTTAAATTTTTGTATAAAATCGAACAACAAAGAAATGACAAAAAAAGTAAATAAATAAAAGATGCGAAAAGCAAAGAAAAAATTTATTATTACTTGAAAATAATAATAAATTTCTCGTAAAATTAATTGCAAATAATTCTTAAATAATAAAAATAGATAAAAATTAAAAATTTAAAAAGAACAAATTAGAAAAAAATTTTAAAAAAATTGAAAAACTTGAGAAAGTTGAAAAGAAAAAAAAAAAATTAGAAGAAGCAAAAAAGGAGAAAGAAATTTTTGCATATTTTTTAAAATTCTTTTTAAAGAAAAGGAAAAACGCTAAAAGTTGGTAAAAAAATATAATTAATCACATGTTATATATTTATTGAATAAACATTTCGTTTTTTAGTAACACAATAACAATAAAAATTAAATAAAACAAAAAAAAATAACAAATAATAATAAAAAGAGAAAAGTAAAACAAGAAAAAAAAAAGAAAGAGCCAATAACATTCAAAAAAAAATCCAATCGAACACGTTAACGCTTGTTTATGCATTTGTGTGTGCGTGTGTGTTTGTGTGAGTGCATGTGAATGAGTGTGTACGCATGTATTGTATAATCATTAAGAAACCACTAAACCACCGCATGTTTACGTAATTAAATGTGCTGTTCTGTTCATCTCCCATTTCGGCTTCTGTTTCTGTCTCTTGTTCTTCATCTTCTTCATCGGTGATTTGTGTGCGTGTGTAAAGTTTTTGCTATTGCACTTATTATTGTTTGTTGCTCTCTTTGCTTTGCTCTCTGGTTTTGTTTTGGTTTGGTGTGATTTAATTTGATTTGCTTCATTTTGTTCGTTTCGGTGAGAGTGAACTGACCTTAAGCAGTGCTGGTGTATTTGTACTTTCTAACATACTTTTTACGTAAACTATAAAAGCAACAACAATAAAAAAAAAAATCACATTAATAAAAAATAATAACAATAATAATAATAAAAACTAACAACAACAATAATAAAATGGATCACAAATCAATTGCCGGCCATGTCCGGGGTAAGACGATTATCATGGCATCGCATTTCATTCAATCATAAAATCCATATTTTTATTATTAACTTATGCAAAGTCATCTCTTTTCCTCTTTTCCTATTTTCACTTCACTTTACGTCAGTTCATTTTATTTCAGTTTAATTTACTTCACTTCACTTCATTAGTTTCACCTACGTTCTTTTAATTTTTCATTTATATAAATATATAAATTAAAAAGATTTTTATAAAATGTGCATGTTTATTAAGTTTATTGCTGATTGTAGGGTATGATATTTCCTAGAAAATTAAAATTAATCCAACTTTTGGATAATTTGATTTATTATTATCCATATTTTAATTTAAAGTAATGCTTTTGTATGATGTCTCCATGGAAATATAATAACTCAAAAATTATTTACGCTACTTTATTTCAAAAAAAAAAAGTTAAAAAAAAGAGGAAAACAAGTTAAAATTTTAACAATTGAACATTTTTATGGAAAACAAGCTGAAAACTTTATTTTCAGTTGAATTTATTTTGATAAAATGTATCACAAAACATAAAAATTATTCGATTCTAACTTAAAATTATTTTAGAGCGCCTTTGGTCCAAGACATAACTTTATTCAAATATCTTTGAATTATGAAATTTGCGTAAACAATAGATAGATGGATTGAAATGTTGGTGGACAGATGGACTGAAGAACACATTGAGTGATATGGACTGAAGGACAGATAAATAGAGAGACAAAAAGACTTAAATCATTTCGTTAAGCCATCCTTGTAGTAAAAATTGAATCTATCTCTACTTGTTGTCTATAAAAATATCCAAAATTATTTTGTACCACAAGTGTTTGTAACGATTATAGAAGGTCTTTGCAAAGTTTCAATCCATTCTCATTCAAAACTTTATATAACAAATGCGAAAACTTTTTAAAAGATCTTATACTGATTTTCAATGTGACTTTTTGAACTATGGACATGTTGCATGTAGTTTTCAAAAATTATTTAAAGGCTTAATTCTAACCAGTAGTTATATAAAAACTTATTGTATTTGTCAATTTCTTCGGTAATATTTAGAGAAATCAAAGGCTGAATGAATGAATGGTAAAGAAAATATGAAAGTTATACGTCCATCCGTCCATTCATATTTTTAGTATTTTTGAAAATATTGCTAATTTGCTTAGGCACGCATCATACATATAAACTAATTTTTTATGGTAAAATATTTTCATGAAGGTAAATTGAATGAATTGAAACTGGAAAAAATTTTAAAGAATTTTTTCTTTTTATAAACACATTTTGAAAACTTAACCATTTAGAAAGTTAATTCAATTCTAATAAAATGCTGTTAAAAAAATTTTTATCTCATTGGACTGAGGATTTTTTAAATTTTTTGTAAGGTCCATATTACAAGATGGAATGAAAAGATAATCCATGTTAAATTTTTGCATATTTCAATAGGAACAACAACATTTTTTAGTTAATTTCACATCTAAATCAAATTGAATGCGAAATAAGAATAAAACAATCTTTTTTTTTTTTATAATTTCATGCTGCTATTTCGCTTGCATTCCAAATAATTTTTAAGTTAAAAGAAACTGTTTATTTGTATAAGTTTGTTTTATAAGTTATAACTTGTCAACCTTATTTTAATTCTATTTTCATGCTGACTTTTCTCTTTCTTCACTTTTCTCCCACAAGCATTATAAATTTTATGGAATTGCGTAAAATTTCCCTTTGTGATTCAAAGTATTTAAATTGAATTGAAATTGAATCTTTATTATAAAATTTCTACAAATTAATATGTCGATAAGAATATTGTATTAAATTATAATAGAAATATGACATTAATATTCTAAACTTAGAAAAAATAGCATCCTGAGTAGAAGCAAAACATGATCACATGAGAGTTATGTACAAAAAAATCAGCTAATATTACTTGATCATGCCTCTAAAATATTTCTCATATGATAACTTCTTACATCTACATATAGAAAAGGCTATACCACCAAAACTAGATGACTTATTGACTTGAATAGATGAAAAATTCCCTGAGAAGGAAATTTTAGAGCACTTTTTTTTTGTTCATAAAAAATCTGGCAAATGCGGGTCAGCTTTATAAATGGTTCTTATAAATGTATGGCATTAATAAAATATAAATGTTTCCTCAAAGTTTTCTTATTTTGGAGGTTTATGAAAATATGAGAAATCGCCTATTTCTTGCCAGGAACAGTTAAACTGAGTTTAGTGTACAGCAATGTACATAATTTTGAAATATAACTGTAACATTTTTTAATTATAAAATATCTATATACATACAAACACTCGACAAGTTATCGTAATAGCAAATTGGCACAATGAAAATATAAAATCGAAAGAAAAGTCTGTACAAAAAAAAGGAGAAACCTTCGCATAGAAATGTAAAAGAAGTTTTATGCACGTGCATAAAATATTTTAGTTTTCGTTGAAAGCTAATTATATTAATTAAATAGTGAAAGTTTTTGAGATTTTTGTAAAAGATTTTATTGATTATTTATTGGCCTACTAATTAAAAATTGCTCTAAATGATTCATCTTAAATAGAGAATACAAAAGTGATAGAAAAAAATGACAAATTCGATTTTCTATAATCAATTTTCATAATGAACTTTACAGTTTTGGTTTTTTTACACGTGGCATCCATGTAAAGTTCTACTCAAGAGCATATCGTTATGCTTCAAATTTTATTGTACGTGATGTACGTTTTAAATTTCTTTTACATTTATAGTTACGATTTAATGACATAATGACACGTTAAGATTAATAAATTGATGTTTACTCAAATATTGAATCCAAATTACTAAGGCTTGGTCTTATTTGAAATAAGTAAAAATACTTGAGCTTCAACTTGATTTATCATTTCGCCTCTATGAAAGATTTTATCTTATTTCTTTATGAAAAGAACTATTTAAACTGTTAAACTCTTTATTTAAGAACCAAATTTCTAGGTTTAGTTTAATCAAACTATCAGGCTATTAATTATGTCAATTTAATCCAAGGAATTTTTTTTATTGCTGCTGGCATTATATCACTATGATATTTTACATTTTTGTTTCTCTTGATTTTTTGTTTTTTGTTTTTTGTAAATTGACCTTGATCTCCATTTTAATGTACATTAGAGAATAAGCATGTCTAAGGCATAAGCCATTTTTGGTACTTTACTACATCACTAAAATATTCAAAACTTCTATCAATACTTAACTTGCATAATTTTTCTTCTTTGAGTTTTCTATCCCCCTGCTTCCTCAGAATCTATTTTTGAACAAAATTTGTATAAAGAAATGTTTTCTAGACATATTTTAATTTAAAGAAGCATTCTCTCAATCAATCAGTTTGAATCGCTTATTATAAAATGATTAATTTTAAAAAGGAAATTTAAAGTTTTGGACATTTTTAAAGGCAAAACATCACCTTCTTTCCTTCTTTGGTTATTCTATATTTATATGTAAAATTTGTTTTAATAAAATGTCTTTTCTTAATTGTTGATTGCTTTTCCATTTAAATATTTGAAAGAGATAAAGTGTTTTGGATTGTTGTAATAGAATCTTTCGAAACGAAACAATTTGATTATAATTTTTTTTGTATAATCTTTTATGATAAAGTTTTACAGTAAGTTGAAAATATTGGCAAATATAGATTCATAAAAATAATACGTTAATGCCAAATATCTTTTGAAAGTTTTCTATTCATGTGAACTTTACACCAAAAATGTGAAAGTGCATCTTTTTTAGTTTGCTTGTTTTTCGTTGTTCCCTTTTTTTTTTTTTTTTTTTTTTTTTTTTACATTCTGTCATTTCCGTTGCCAATTGCAAAAAAAGAAAAAACAACTGTGTGTTTGTATTGCGTTAAGAGAAACTTTAAAAGTCTTAAAATCAATAATTAAAAGAAATTTCAGAGTTGCAAATTTTTACGTAATTTTCAAATTTTTAGACTATTTTTTGGTAGGAAAATTCATTCACTATCAAAGAAACAGGAACCTCAATCGCTCTATGAAAGTTCATCCATCTGAAATTATTGGTATTTTCAAACGGTTATATATATATATATATATATATATATATATATATATATATATATATAAATATGTATGTATATATATAAAAGTAAATTTTATTATATGAAAAGAAGAAAATGTTAACATTTAACAAACATTCTCTAAAATGTCAATTGTTTTTCTTCCACAAACACTAAATCAAAAGAAAAAATTTTCATTGGATTTGTCTATTTCAAATCTTGTCTTTCATAATTGCATTTTACAAAAAAAAAAAAAAAAGAAAAAAAAACAAAAGAAGAAAAAAACCAATAACAAACAAATTTCAATTAAATAAAAATGAAAAAAAAAATGAACTGAACTGAAAATGAAAACGTAAATAAAAATCAGGTAGAGTATAAAACGTGTTGTGATTACATAAAAATGCGTGACTTTACGATTCTTTTAAAATCATTCTACGAATGATGATAATAAAAAGCAAGTAAAATGAATTATAATTGGTTATGGCCGAATCTTGGATACCCGCCACTACCATCATACATTACGATATTATGAATTCAGCAAAAATCGGAAAAATTTGCTTAAAAAATTGAGTTATTCTCAGTTTATGTTGAAATATGGGCGTGACTTTTAACCGATTTCACTCATTTTCTATAACAAGAACTTACCGGCAAGAACTTCTAATATTTCTGCCAAATTTAAGCCCGACATCTCCTATTTTCCGCGTCTAGAAAAATATTACAAAACACACGGTTTGTAGATAGTTTGGTGGACAGACAGGCAGACATATATAAATCGTTGTAGCATTTAAAGCTCATTAAGAATAATGAATATACTATGTAGAGTCTCAGAAGCTCCCTTTTAGGTATTACCTTTGGGTAGTACTTATAACGAAAAGTACGTATCAACATCTACATATACAAACATATGGAAATTCATATTAGAGGTTATGCAGACATGAAATATGTAAAGCTCCCTGCTTTACAAGATTTTTTACGCTTACGGTTGTTTTATACACTTTCTCTTTACCTCTCTCTCTCTCTCTCTCTCTCTCTCTCTCTCTCTCTTTCTTTCAATAAACCTAACACTTTATTAAAGTTACTTCATTTTTATCATCTAGAATGCACAAATTTGCTATGTGTATAAATGCACCCATACATGCAAACATACATACATGCATATATTTATTTATTTATTTATTTATTTATTCGTTTATTTTGTATATTTTTCTCATTAGATTTACGTACAGCGTTTGATTTATTAGATCGCAATCGTGATGGCCGTGTGACGGCCAATGAATTACAATTTATGTTGAAAAATTTGGGTATTAATGTGAAAGATGAAATTATACATGATCTTATACGAGAAGCCAGCCATTCAGGTAATAAATTAACTAAATTTTAAAATAAATATATATAAAAACAAGTATGTGGATTATAGTTGGTCATAGGCGACACTTAAACACTCTACACGACATTTTTATAAAGAAAAACACAGAATTCCTTTCTTGGTAAAATAGTTCGCTGTATATGGCTCCATGGAATAATCTTAACAAAAAATTATTCTCGGGCATCTTTGGCCAAAATTTTATACAAATTGCTGCAAAATCGGATCAATTATGATCCGATTTTGATCGGTACAATAAGTGATTCTAAGTTGATATTTGTACTAAAAATTGACTCTTTCTCAATTTCTTCTGGTTGTGACATATATCCCAACACACTTATTATACCTTGTATTACAGAAGAATAAAATACAAAACATATTATTAAAAAATTTTTATCAAGAAGTTTAAAAGTGTCTTTTTTTTTTTTATTAATTTTTCTGTTGGATCTTTCGTAAAGTAATTTAATAAAATTTATTAAATATTATGTTTTTATTGATACAAATTACATTTAAAAAGTTATCTTTTTTGGGAAATTTTTTAACGAAATAATTTTCCCTGCGATTTAAGAGAATAAACTGATTAATTATGTCACAATGATTACCCAAGTTATTATTTGACAAGTTGCCCTTAAAAGCTAAAGTATTTCAAAATATTATACAACGTTAATTACAAAAAATTGCTAGAAAATGTCAGTTCAGTCACGTTTTCAATTTGTCATTAAATGTGCAAAATAATTTTTCAAACAACTTAACAATATAAAAATTTAACATAAGCATTTTGCATAAGAACTGCTACATTTCTCAAATTGATACATTTTCAATTGAATTTCTTTAGTATTCACATAAAATGCCTGCAGATGTTCAATACAAATGTAAATGACACTTTCTTTGTTTAAAATGTGTTGATTCATCTTATTCGGCTTTACCACAAGAATATGATAAGTAATAAACAAAAGTGTTCACTTGCAAATCAGATTGGATCAACTAATTCAGGTTAATAATATTGACAAATGGTAATGGATACATTCAGCCTTCCAATCATGTGGAATAGAAATCATTTTTGGCTAATATACATTTAAAATGCCTTCAAAATATTTTGTAACTTGATTAAACAAATGCAGATATTTTGCAAGCAAACAAAGCTTCGTCATTTTCTTTATTTTACCTCAATTGACAAAGAATCATTGTCAAAAGAGTGCCAGCATAAGTAAAGCGAAATCCAGTGCAAAGCTTTTTACAAATATAAGTAAAAAAATTCATTCCATTCTATAAAAGATTTAACTTGGAAATATCTTAAAATCAAATTGAACTCCATCATCATATTTCTATTGAAATGCTTTCAAATAAATTTCATTTCGTTAATTGTTTATGGAAATGTTGTATATTAAAGAAAATTAATTTTAAGATGAAATCTTACACTTTCTCATAAAAATTGTCACAATTTTCTCTTGAATTTTATTTACAATTTCTATTTTGTTTGAAAATCTCTGTTTCTTGCACTTTATTCAATTCAATATAATAAAATTATCTCACTTATATAAATTTATATGTATGCATATATATATATATGTGTGTGTGTGTATGTATAATATTTGTTTGTAATGTGTTCAAGCAATCATTGAAAGAATCACATACATGTAACTACGTTTTGTTAATTTTAGTGGCCATGTCTATAGTTTTATAAATATATATTTCTCTGCTCTCAACTGTTTTTCTTCATGTCCAAGATATGTAAAATGTTTAATAAGGAGCAAGTTAATATTTACAATGCGTGCTAGCCTACCAAAGATAGTAATATTGGCAATGCCGTTACCTTTGCCGTTACCTACATCGGTGCCGGTGTTGGTCATGATGCTTTTGCATTGTGCTATTGATTTTATAATTCAAGGTCATTAAAGCAATTAAAAATAAAACGCAAAAGCAAAGAGGGATAACTATTTCTTAGTATACTATCCATTCCAACCGTTCCAATCTTCCCAACCATCCCAGTCACTTCAATTGACCTAAAGAACTAAATAGTTCTATTTGCCTTAAAGGCAGGCACGTACTATGTGAAGATAAATCACTTCAAAGCAATGTTCCAATTTATTTTAAAATGTTTCCATCAAAAATTTTATTATGACTTTTATGCCCTACAATAAATATGGGGCTTATGAGGGTAGATCTATTTTCTTTGAATTTAATGGACTCAGAATGACACGCTATATTGATTTAGGCATATTTGTCTGTCAGTCTGTCTATCCCTTTGTCCGATTGAAGAAATTCATAGTTAGAAAATTGATTTTTTTTTTCAATATCCAGATGGAAGCTAAAGGAGTGACGAGAAATTTCGCAAACTTCGCTCCTTTTTCTCTTGTTATATAAAATATAGTTATTATTGACGCCTATTATTGCCACACCTAATTTTTAATGGATCATAACTCATAATATAAATCTAGCATTTATCATTAAATCATACATGCATATGTAGGAGGTATATTTATATAAATATATTTATATATCATTTGTTAAATTGCGTGTTATTTTACTTTTCATAAAACTCTTATCAAACCATTTTCTTTATTATAACATGAATTAAATATATCATACATATATAAATGAACATTATGATGAACAGGGTGCATCATCATATGACATTTTCATATTAATAATTATTATCATTGTAATATTTTGTTATTTACATAAAACACTTTTAATATCATCATAATTATTGAATTTATATAAAAATGGTTGAAAAATTATAAAAGGACAATTTCATTTGAAGAAATATATCAGTTAAATATGCACAATTTTTCTAAGGATTTTGTATAGCTTAAAACTTACTACACACTTATTGTAACAAGTGTACTTGTCTTCACATTTATTCTTGAGTTGATATTCACGCTCTATAAAAGATTACCGATGTCTAATCTTTTAGTTATCAAATCGTAAATTTAATCTCTAAATTTCATCTTTTACGCCAAATGTTTGTCGCTTTTTATGACTTTAAGCGTCTCATGCTGAGTTACGTAAAATTAATAGTAACTGGAGGACATGTTCAAATTCAAATTCATACATTAAATTAACGTATTCAATTTATAATATTAGATGAATAACTCAATTAAATCTCATGGGAAATTATTAATAACGTCTGAGCGTCCACTTAGAGTTACGTATCCTTAGAAGTGTGCATAATTCAAATATGATATATAAAATCATACGTCACAAATCACGTCAATTGACTTAAATTGAATTCAATGAACTACTTCATTAGAAAATGGTATTACAATTAAACCTTTGGAGAATTTTTTCAAATGGAAGGCAGATTTGAATTAGGGAAGCTAATTGTGAGGGAAATTTTCCTCACAATTATTAAACAGATGTATGGAAAGATATCAGACAGATGTATAGTGATGGGCAAGCTACCAGGCTTAAATCGCTTAAGTCAGAATATTAATCTATATCGATTTGTTTTTAAGAAAATATGATCATGCTGATTAATTCATACATTTGGATAGATTCATTATATTTTCTTTCACAAATGATGCAACATACTGTAATAAATTTGCTAGTTAAATTACTTGTAACACAACAGTGCGTATGAGCAACATTTAATTTATAATAAAATATTAATAGTATTCTAATAGAAAATGTTAATCATACGCTACCATGAACAGTTTTATCTGTTTATTTTCATATGGCACAATGTACATGTATTCCTTATGACATTCACTGATAATAATAATGAGTTTTTAAACAAAGAATTTTTGATCATATTGAAATAAATTACAAGCGAAGCGAGTACTTAGGGTAGAAAGATTAATGCGTTGATATGTAACATCACTCAGTACATGTACACACATTTTACTTATATATATATATATATATATATATAACAGCCGACTATTCAAACATAAAAAATGCGGAGCAATGTATACGACGAAAAAAGAGAAAGGCGTAATTTTACATTTTTACAAATTTCTCATTAAAAAACCATTAAATTCATATTTTTCATTCTACGTTCGCACAATTCAATCCCATGGCAAATGTGTTGATAATTGGACAAATCAATCAAAGCAGCCATCACACAAACAGCAACCATAGAAAAAAAAACGAAAAAACCTGTAACGGAAAGCAAAAAAAGAGAAAATTTTCCCTCTTTTAGTCAACTGCAAAAATTGTGCTGATAATTTTATATATTTAAGATAGCGCTTTAAAAATATGGCAACATAATGAATATGAGAATTTGATATGTAAAATGAAAATGGCAAGAAAACAACTCAGTCATACAAGAAGTTACAAGAAATTGCGGTAGGAAATGAAGCATAATCAGAAGAGAAATTTTAAAATTGATGATTTTTAAGTTGTGAAAGTTTCCTTTGAGGTAAAGCTATAGCAAAAAAAATGAGAAATTTTTTCAAAATTCTTACGTAAAAACTGTAATAACTTAATTGCCAACCCAATATATATATACATAAAGTTCATATTTATGTAACTTAGAAAGTCTGCAAGAGGAAAGAGAGCAAAATAAATGAAAAAATAAAGTGAACGAAATTTGTAAGCAATGGGCTTATAGATGAAATCAAATTATTCATAGACCAATGGACACAGAACAAATATGGAGGATAATATAAATATTATCCTCCATAATTTGATTGTGTAATTTAATGTAAAAATATTATTAAAAATATATCCAAGTAGCATCATATTTCTCCATCAGTCAATTCAATTTCATTCAATTGAATGTGTTTCATGTACAAGAAAAATTTTTGATGCATTTCAAAGAAAACAAACAATAAATTTATTAAATATTTTATATCGAATAAAAACAGTTTATAAAAAAGGATAAACAAAAACAAAAACTCAATAAAGATCATAAAAATATTTTTTAATAAATGATGAGATAAAATTTCAAAGAAATTTTTATTTGGTTTTAGTTTTGGTTTTGGTTTTGGTTCATTTAGTTTCAATAAACCACATTGTCAATAATTTACTTTCCCTTGACTTATTTCTTGCTAATAATATTTGTGATATCAAATTTTTAATTAAGTTAATTAATACCTTTAACAAAAATTCCTCTAACAAATTAAAAAAGAAGCGAAAGAATTGGTATTCAAAGAAAGAAATACATAGAAAGTTTAAAATGCAAAGGCTCTTTCTTGTTTGCATTTCTATAGACATTTCAACTTCAATGTGATAATTTTTTTATATTAATTCAGAAATTGCAACGAATTCATGTTTTTATTTGTGTTAAAAAGTTTTCTAATTTGTTAAATTTCCGAAGAATTTTAACAAATTTTCTTAAACCATTTCACAATATTACAGCCCCGAATTTGCATATTTGACCAGCATTTAATAACCACTTGTAACGATATATGAAAATTATTTTTAATCTTAATTCAATATCTCTTAAAAGTTTCTTCTAGATCATCTTTAGAGTTAAAGAGATTTTTCTACATTTATTATAAATTACTTTATAAAATCATATGAAAATGCTAAATATTCAATTGACTGACGCATAATTAATTTAAGGCACACCCTTCACCAAAACCTTACTCTCACTCAAAATGTTTGCACCTCTTCGCACAAAACAAGGCATAATAATTATATAAAAATTTAAAACGTAATACATTTTTCATTTTATAAACGCAATAAAATCAAACATATTGCATGAGAAGAAGTCATTTATCTTAAGAATAAATTTTAAAAAAAGTAGAAAAAAAATAAGCAGAAAAGTCAAAAAGATCAGGAGTAAAGTAATGAAGCTTAAAGAAAATTATTTTTCTTTTTGTTGTTGTTTTCTGTTTTCTGTTTTCTGTTTTTTTTTTCTTGAATTAAAAATGCAAAGCAAACAAATGTGAGAATATTTTTCCACATTTTTTTTTGCGTTCTTATACTTGTGCCGTACACACCCAATTTAATTATATGCAGCTATTAAGTTGGCAATTAAGTGAAGTGAGAATTTTGACTATGATTTCTAAGAAAAGCAAGATAAATTCTAACATTTCTGAAAGGCCAATAGCCATGGCAAACACCCAGGGTATTATATGCCAAAGGAAAAGAAATTTTTACACTGATACATATAAAAAACTTAAAAAATAAAAGTACAGGCCATGCCTATACAATGCCAATTTTTGGATATTGCAGCTTTCTATCTTTTACTGTTTTTGAATTATAAGCAAAAAGATTGAAATTTTTGTTTCAAAAAATGAAGATGTCTTTACTTTAGTTAGAACTAGGGGCGTGTCAATTGATCGATTTGGCTCAATTATAATTCCAACTTGCGTTGCAAGAACTTTCTAAGTTTCCACAAAATTTGATTTCCATATCTCAAATATTACGACCAGGAGATATGCAGATAGACATATAGACGGACGGAAAGACATATCCATATCAATTCAAAATTTGATACTGAATTAAGAATTCAAATTCAAAGCTCATCTTTGGGTATAACAAATGTAACGCTAAAATGTTCAATACCTAGATGTTTGGTATTCTATATGAAACTTTAAATCACTTAATAGCCAACTCAATATGACGTAATCATGTGTGCAACCGCAGTGACAGCCAGAAAATGGTTAAATGTATCGGATGTATAAAACTTTTGCTACAAAAAGGAATTTTAATTCTTTACACTCTATTGCCTCTCTCTTTCTCTCTTTCTCTGTTATTTTCTATTTCTCTCTTAACCTTTGAACCTTTCATAGCATAAGATTTTTATACAGTTTACAAGCAACATTTATTATACACTTTGGTACACAATTTCCGTTTTCATTTTTATGAAATTTCATTTTATCGCATTTGCTTAAACTATTCCAATTTCACTTTCTTCTTTTTTCTACTTCCTTTTTTTTCCTCATTTTACCTTTTCCTCCCCCTTTTACTTTCTTCTTTTTATTTATTTATTTTTTTTTTTTTGCTTTCCTTTCCTTTTTTTTTTTTTTCTTTTCGGCTTCTTATTGTGCCCGTGATTTCCTTGGCTTCATGATATTTACCCATAGGCCCTGCCGCATTCTACTTTACCCATTAAAGCTTATTTTATCAGAATATGTAATAGTGAATTTTGCATTTCATTAAAATTATAAATTTGCTACAATTCTTTTGGATTTTCTTTACATAAATTTTACCTTCAAATAAACACATAAACAACTTACAATATTTAGCTGTAGCTAATAAAGTTAACACCTACAACAAAATCAAATTACATTTCATGTTATATTTCAAAAGAACCAAAAAAACAAAAAAACAAAAAAGCAAAAAAAAAAAAGTGAAACAAAAAATTTCAGTAAAGCAAAAATGAAACGAATAGAAAGCAAAAGGAAAAACTGCCTACAAGTTGTCTGAATAAGTAGGTTTTAAATTAAATGGCAAATATCATAAGTTATCTAAAATTATAACTACGTGATCGGGAATATTTAAGTACACACACACACACACGCGCACACACACACACACACACACACATACACATACACGTTATTATTACACATTAAGATGTTTGCATTTGTAACAATTAAAAGGATTTGAGGAAAAAAGTACGTCCAAGTTTTCCTAAAATCTCTTAACTTAATAATCAAACTAAAAGAACACACTTCTGATATTCTATGGATTTCAAAAATTTGAAAGAAGGCTTTGTCCAATGAGTTAGATCGAAAAAAAAACAAGATCGATATTTAAGCAAAATAGAAAATTTCAAATTTTGTTAACTTTAGCAAGCTTAGCATGGCGTTAAACTGTATGGAAAATTTCATCTAAGTTGGTTGGTCCACTTCTACTATAAAAATTATTTTCAATATTTTATAAAGTTTTGTTCAAGTTTTTATTCTTAATTTCGTATTATAAGGCTTAATGGTGTGGAATGTTTAAGAGTTGTGACTGCAGAATATCACTGCTCTTGTCGAACAACTTTTTCGAAAAGTTTTAACAAATTTCGGAACTTCCTCGATTTTTGTAAATGAAATTCAAATGAAGTATAAAATCTTTAAATTTATTAAGAATTTCTTAAGATCAATCAAAACTTATCAGATTTTCCATGCAGCACTGTTTAAATTGGGCAAAATAGTTTTTAAACTTAATCATAAGGCTTCTGTGAATTTTAAATGCTATCACAAGTAAAATTTTGAGCCTAAAGTTATTTTAAACCTCAAAAAAAAAAAAAATAAAATAAAAGGAAAACAGTTACAATAGATTTTTATAAAGAATTTTTTTATTACATCAGATTTTTCACTAAAAAAAATTGACACATTTTAAGTACAAAATAAGAAACTTCCAAAGAAAACAAAAAACTCAACCAACAAATAAGGAAATAAAAAAAGGCAAAAAACGTTACATCATTTGTACTGTTGGGTATTATAAGTTTGTTGGCATATATGTAACATCCAGAAGAAGTTTGAAATAGAGCCAAATTTTAGTATAAAGATCAAAACAGTATCACTTTCTGAATCGATTTAATTGATTCGTCTGTCTGTCCGTCTGTCTATCTGCTTGTCCATCTGTCTGCCTGATCATATAAATTTATTATTGAATTTTGCAATTATACAATTTTGCAGGATGTGGTTTTGGGCCAAAGATGCATGGTCAGATTAACGACCACGCCCATTAATCCCCATACAACGTTGTATTTTGCTAAAAGCGGTTTTTATGTGAAAAAAATTAACAATTTTGAATATTTCTTTATAAAAAATGTAGTGTAGCGTATTTAAGAGTTGGCCACGATCGATCATAATGTACAAGCGTGTTTGTTTGGTTTTTTGGTTTCTTCATAAGGAAGAACTTGTGGAAGAAAAGTGCATGTTGTTGATTCTCCTTATTCTTTTTTTTCTTTTTATTTCTTAATTATTGAAATTTGACTTCATTTTAATTGCCTTGTAACCTTGGCCATAACTTGGTTAAAGGCATTTTGGATGCAAAATTCACCCTTTATTTCATTTATTACTTCTTTATTTTGTTTTGTTATTTTCATTGCTACATTTTTCGATTATATCTGATTGCGTGCTGGGCAATATACAAAAAAAAAAAAAAAAAAAGAAAAAAACAAAGTTTCATTTTATGTTGTTAGTGTTGTTGTTGTTAGTATTTTTATTAGTATTTTTGTTTGTTCTTTTTTTCTTTTGCATATTTATGATATTAAATGGTGTTGAGTTGAGTTTAATAATAACAATTACAATAACAATAACATAAAGAAAAAACTATAAAAAAATAGTTACAAAAATGAATAATATAAGTAATAAAAAAATAATAATGTAAAAAAAAAAAATGAAAAATTCATATTTTAAAAGAAATTTAATAATTTACACAACTTGTTTTTCTTTTTTGATTTTGTTTTATTTTCTTTACAAGGAAATTGTTTAAATTTCATTTTATTTGATTCCCAGTTTTTATTGCTGTTAAATTGTTGGTTGGTTGAATGGGTTGGATTGGTTGGTAGCTTTTGATGGCTTGATATTTTAAAATATTACACAATGTTTGTGTTATTTTGCCATGCATTTGGTAAAGTGAATATTTAAAATGTACAGAAGCCAAAATAAAAAAAAAAAAGCAACAGGGCGTTATCTCAATTTTATTTTATATAAATTGTTGTCCTTGATATTAAGTTAACAATGCCATAGAAAGAATATACAAAAAGGGAATGAAATCATTTGCAATGGCAAAGAAAATTTTACACACAAAACGCAAAAAAACTTATTGTTTAATTGTTTAATTTATAGTTTTCATATGATTCTTTTATTTAGTTTTGGCGACAAAGATTTTGTTTACCATTTTGCATTCTTTGAAAAATATTGAATTGTTTGAAACACTTGAAGGATATATCAACAAAATGAAATGTCTAAAATGTGTCAGCTGTAACTGGCCATTTAAGTGCTCTAAAATTTTTGGAGCTCCCTTAAAAGATGCGTCTCACTTTTTAGGTTAATTTGTAAACTTATTTACATTTTATTTTATTTGAGTACACAAATGGTAAACTTTCTAACGTCTAAAGAATATTTTTGGAATTTTTTAATCATAAGCAAAATCTAAAACGCTCTAATCATGTACACTCAAGATTCTGCCAAAACTGCAATTGAAGCCATCAGAAGTAAAATTTTGAGCCTAAAGTTATTTTAAACCTAAAAAAAATAAAAAAAAAAAACAGTTGCAATAGATTTTTATAAATAATATCTTTTTTTCATTTGTTTTACTCGCAAGTTGAAAATCGATCATATCATCTATTCAAAATTAGATGGCTTATTGTGGTTATGAAAGGCCAAGCACAATTGAGCTTCATGAATTCAAAAATAAGTTGGCGCTTTCTTCTTAAGTAAAATGTTTTATCCGAAAAGTTTAGGTAACTTTTTATATAAAGCATTTTGATCTCAATAAAATTATAACTTCTTGCTTAATAATCATTCTAAATAATCCTTCGTTTTGTATGTAGCGATTTTTTTAAAATAGCAACAATTAAGAAAAAAGAAATTATGCTTAGAGTAATGAAAAATGAACAATAAATAAAAGAAAATGAATTAAAATAAAATAAAATAAAATAAAATAAAATAAAAAATAAAATAAATACGATAAGAAATTACAATATCAAGGTCTCATATTAAAGCCCCATAAAACTCAAAAATTATTTGGTAGCATAATAAACAAAATTAAAAAAATAAATAATAAAAAAAATAAATTATAAAATAAATTATAAAAAAAAAATAAAAGTAGTTCTTTTTGATTTCTGGAGTTTTAACCAAATTCATGATAATTTTCATCTTTCTCTTTAAAGTTAAAAAAGAAATATTTAACTTAATTGATTCTAAGTGAATGAAATAAATTTGAAAAGGACTCAAAAGGCAAAAAGTCTCTTTAACATTTGCTTTAAAAATTCTCTATAAAGTTTTAAACAATTTATCATGAGTCTTATATTTCTTGGGCCCTTCTAAGGCTGTTCCAAAATGGAACAGGCTTGTGGAACTTTAAAGATAATGAATAAAGTAGATTTTTCAAAATTTCTCGATTCACATTTAAGTCATTATGTGCTACTTTTTGCCCAGATTTTTCTTACATTTCTTACATTAGAACTTTTCTAAATTGTAGGCGTACACTACAAAGATAATTAAAATTATTCATAATAAAATGTTAGGCAAAATTTTTCAAAAGTCACTTGTTTATGGAAAAATGAATCCGAAATAAATTTAGAAAATTATTAAGTAAAAGTCATTTAAACAAAAAATATACAGATTTGTAAATTTTAGATAAATTTTTATTCAAACATTTGATAAATTTGACATTTGCCTTAGAAATAGGAGACAAGTTCTCACAAATAGTAACAACAACAACAATAACTATGATTTATATATCACAAGACATCATAAGCAAATAAAATACACACACATACACAACACACACACACACACACACACATGTACATTGAATACATGAACACAGAATACGGAAAAGAAATATGGCCAGCATGTTGATGACAAATTCATGTCATTTGATTTGATAAATGCCCCGTACTTCATAGAAATATTCTACCTTTTATATGGCTTTACATAAATTTTTATCGGCACCACTAGAAGTTCGATAAATATAAATTTGAGGATGAAGATTTGGAATTGATTTAAAGTCCCCTTAAAAAATTTAAGCGGGGCTTGTTAAATGGTACAGAACTTGCTATTGGAAATAGAATGTTAAGTCTATTGGTGTCATAGAAATATTTCCATATTTTAGGTATTAATTATCAATTACATTTCCCTCAGATTAGGCGACAAGATAAACTGAATTCATTCATATAAACTTCAAATTCCCCAGAGAATTTTCATATAGTTCCCTAACAAATGTTATCGGGAAAATTATTTGCTTTTTTAAAATCAATAAAAATTCTATATATAAATAAAATTATAAATATAAAAATATATTTAAATTCAAGAAAATTTTTTTATATATAAGTTTTTTTTAAGAATTCCCCATTGATTTTGACTCATTCAGTCTAATTTGTTTTTTGTGTAATTTTTTTCAAAATAATCCCAATTACAGGCAATGGTTTAATCAATGAAGCGGAATTCCTGCAATGGGTTGGTCGTATACAAGCATTGCGTGATGAACAACAGCAGCAACAGCAACAACAAGATAAAGATGAAAATGCAAGTAAAAGTGATGAAATCGACGATGTTACTGAGGATTTGATTGCCGCCTTTAGGCAAGTTTACATATATCATATATCTTAGGGCTTGGACTTAATAAGCCTAATCGTATTACTTAGATTATTTTAAAGTAAAAGCAAATAAGAAAACCCATATTAGTAAGATATCCTTTCTGTAAGATGATTATTCGTAAAAACTTGAGAGGCGAGAAATGATATGAAAAGTTAATTTAGTTGTAATTCTTTGAAAATTTTATATGGCAATATTTATCATGGACCATATTTCTAAATAGGGTAGTTTCAAAGTCTCCATAAAGTATATATACTTTATGGAGTCTTTGTATTTTATGGATCAGCATCATATTCTGAATCGTTTAAGGCATAACTGTATGTCTGTCCATCTGTTCGCCCTTCCATATGTTGTTAATGATTAAAAAAAAACGAGATATCGGGCCTTGAACATTTGGAAGGTCTTGAAGATAGGTTTGGCATTGAAAATGAACAAATTCGATCAAAAAACACACCCACATTGCAATGTAAACTGAGAATACTTATGTTTTTTAAGAAAAATTTGAGAATTCTTTACAAAAGATAGAAAATTGAAATTGATCGTGCAAATCGGCCAAGTTTCCTACTTCTGGCTCTGACTCGTAATATCAAGATGTATGAATGGTAAGTATCTAAAATTTGGCTTCAGCCAAATGTAATTTGCTTACTTGTTATTAAATGGAAATGTTGTTTCATAAAATTAATACGAATTGATAGATAATCGTAGATAAAATTGATAATTTATTCAATGAGATGGAATCAATAATGCTTCATATTTTAATACATGAATATAAAACGTGCTCTTTTATCCTTTTTCATCTTGCCTCTGCTGACATACATATACACATACACACACATATGTTTATATGTATGTAGATATATGAAAATATTGAATATTTTATTGACATTACAGAGTATTTGATCGGGATGGTAATGGTTTCATAACACGTGATGAATTACAAACCGCCATGGAAATGATTGGTGAACCATTGAATGATGCACAATTAACGCAACTATTAGCAATAGCCGATTTAGATCAAGATGGTCGAATTAATTATGAGGGTGGGTAAGATGCAATTATTTTTCTATAATTTATTCAAATCGAATTCATGGATGAATTGAATTAATTGAATTGAATGTAAAATTTATAGATTATTAAATTAATTATGCATTAAATTTTATAAATAGTTTACCATAATTTTTAACGGGAATATAAAAATGTCACTTGATTGTATAAACTTTATATATGTAAATAGGGGTCTTGAGAAACTTTCTGGAAATATCATAAGTAATGATGGTTGATATTAAGTAAACCTTCTTCCTTTAACATCATTAATTTCTTAACTTTAATGATCAAATTAAAGGGAACTTATAGAGCCCTTTCTTATCATGTAGGGGGGGGGGGCACTTTTCATTCTTTTTGTAATTCTTAACAATCTGAATGTAATATCTTCTCAAAATATTGTAGTCCAATAGAAAAATGCCATCAATTCATACAAGTTCGTGGGTTTCAATTCAATTGAATCACCATCCTTCATTTTATTGTTTACGTATTGTTTACGTAAGCGAAACCACACTTCTGGCTTCTATTTGGTTAACTTTTATTTAAACAAATGAAAGATGATCAACTTTATTCCAGAAAATTGGATCATAAGCGTTCAATGAGAAATTTTAGTAGAGAGAACATTTTATTATCTTGAAAATCAAAAAAGTTTTTCATCATATTCTTGCAATTTTCTTATTTTTTTAATGAAATATTTAAAAATTTCAACTAAAATGAAGAAAGCTAAGCATCCTGTTTATTTTGAAGTAGTCTCTTAGAAAATGCAATTCTAAAAAGATCGATTGTGAAACTACTTTAGATATTTATTTTACATAACCTAAACAAGCTTTTATGTTATGAAATAAAATCTTCAAAAAAGTCACTTCCTGAAACCTGAACTTTGTTAGATAAAAATGGATAATTTCATTTGCTCGAGTAAACATAACACATTTAGACCTTTTTATAGGCCTTAGATTTATAAGTAAAAAAATTGTGAAAATTGTGATTGAATCATTTATTAAAAATATTACCCTAATTTTTTATTCATGTTTATTTTGTTTTCTTGCAGAATTTACAAGACTTTTGCTATAAATTCTTATAAAATGCGTACCATAAAAATCTGACTCATCATACAAAACAGAAAGAGAAAGAGGAAATAAGAGTGATAAAGAGAAAGAGAGAGAGAGAGAGAGAGAGAGAGAGTGAGAAAGATTAAGAAGGGATATAAAAAAAGGCAAACACAAATGGAAAAAGTTTTTCTTTTTTTGGAAGAAAAGGCTTTAAGAAAAATATTACTCAAATAATTATAAAGTTTTTATGGATTTATAAAGAAAAACAAAAACAAAAACAAAAACAAAAAATGTGAAACAAAATTCTATAATAATTTTTTTTATAAAAATATTGTTCATTTATTTTTTTTTTTATTATTTTAGATGAAATAATTTTAAGAAAATCACTAAAATAGTTAAGAGAAAAATGGCTTTGAATTTCTTAAAGAAAGTAAAACAAAATAAGAACTAAAAATAACTTAGTGAGCCAAAAACGCAAAAAAAAAACAAAGATAAAATTGAAATAAAAAAAAGTTATAATTTTATAGAAATTTTAAAAACTCCAAACATCCACATACATATAAATATTTTGTTATTGTTGTTACAAAAATTTATTAAACTTAATTAAGATTAAATGTTTCAAAATGCCTTCATAAAAATTAATTGGAATTTAATTAATTTGAATTGAATTGGATTGAATTGAATTGAATTATTGTTTAAATTTATTCTTCATTTTATTTTATTTTTTTGTTAATAATGCCGCTTTTGATTTTGAAAATATATGAAATGGAAGATTTTGTGTGAAAAATTTTGTATGAAAAATCTAATGAAACATTTATTTAAGAGTATTTCACTAATTTGAATTTGCTTGAGAAGCCGCTTCCCAAAAAATAAAATTAGGAAATTAAAAAAATGGAAGAGACTACTAAGATACTTTTATACCGAGAGATTGGGCATATCCATTTTCTCATTATGTTTGTAACACGCAAAAAGAAATCTCTGAGATTCTACAAAGTATATTCCTTATTCTTGATAACCATCAAATTCTGAATCGACTTAGACATGTCTGTTGGTAAGTATTTTTAACATTCTTCTGAGCGCCAAAAAAAAAAATGAAAAATATTTCAAATTTGACAAGAAATTTGACGCTCACAGAGCAACCTAAATTGAGGGTACTATTTTTTTAAACAAAAATTTATAAATTGACAATTGAGCTAAATACAGAATTGAGATTTTGAACGAATATTAATAGAACCACATCCAAATTCGATTTATACCTATATGTCTGTCTGTCAGTCTGATACCTGTCCATATAAATTTGTTTTAAGATACACATCGCAATTTTTGAGATATTTTGATGAAATTTTGAATAAAAGCGTTTTTTAGTTCAGAGACCAACCTTATTGAAAATGCTTAAAATCATACCATTTTTTTCGATCATGTCCCATATAATGCCTTTATTAAAAAAACTCGTTTCTTATAAAAAAAATTGTTATATGGAAAAAATGAAAAGTGGCACCTAATTGTAATTTAGCTTAAAACACATGTATACCTAATTTGGTCCAGATTTATCCATTTTTACAAGAACTTTCCATAGGTTGTCTATTTCGAAAAGAGTCACTTTGTGGACAAAAAGGATCAATTTTGAAAACGGCTTTAATAAAAATGGGCAATGCCTTGTAACAAACAAATATAACAAATATATAATAATGTATCAAGTTTGGTCCAAATAGGTCTCATATAAAGAACTTTTCAAACAATTGAGAAATTACAATTTTTTTAAATTTCGTTGATATATAAATCTCTCATTCGAGTTTAGTCGCATTAAATAAAGTCATGTAGGATATTTGAGAATTGACTAAGGCCAACTCTAAAATTCTTACTTATTTTAATATAATTTTAATAATTTAATTCAATTATTATGAATCATTACGAATAGAAATTAAATAAAATTTTGATTTGCTATTCATCATAAAAATTATAAGTAAGAAAAAACCAAAAATTTTTGAATCATTGTTCATTTCATAAATTGCAAATCTATCACAAAAATTGTACGCTTCTCGTACTAAAGTAATTATTACGATTATTCAAAATGTAGTCTACAGAAATTTTTATGGTATATATTGTTAAACATGCAACATGCAACATGCAACATGCAACATGCAACATATGTTGCATACACATACGTTTATATTAACAAATGAGAAAAATAAAAATTATTGAGATTCACATTAATTCTACAATTAGAAATCATTTAATTTATGAAAAAGATGTGATAATAAAACTTATTGATTCTGTTATCGCTTATATTATTTTTGAAATCTATATGATTGACAAAGTTTATTAATGTATGTTTGCAAATTATGAAACTCTTAGCTTTTATTAAAAGTCTAAAAAAGATCACAATTAATAATTGTTTTCCATTCTTACAAATTGAATTTATAATTTTTATATTCATCCATCTTTCCATGGACTGCATTATTTTAATCGCTATAATAGTCTATAATAAGGAAATAGAATTGATAATCTAGAATATTGATCTAATTTTAATTGTTTTATGTCAAAATATGAACATATAACTACAACAATAAAATGTTTTGAAATGAAAATAGAAATTTAATTTGAATATAATTTTTAACATTCTGCTTTATTATTTTATTTTATATTATTCGATTGAATTATATAAAAATGATTTGAAAATTTTTTATGTAAAAAACATAAACACACAAAATTTTTGTAAAATGAAATGAAATTAATTTGAAATCAATTTGCACAACAATTCTGCTTTACAAACGATTGAAAAAGAAAAATGTTTGAAAATTGAAAATTATAAAAAAAGCTTTTTTTGTAAGACACCCTACTAAACCACGCCTACTAAAGTGTAACCACTAAAAGGACAAGTAGTTTAAAAAGAATTAAAACATTTAATGGAATCAAATAATTAAATGGAAACTGGCTTTCTCAAATGTAAAACAAATCGAAAAAGCGAAACAATAAAAAATATATTGCGTTTTATTTATATATCTACAATAAAGTAATTGTTTATTCCATTTCACGACTTAATACCATTAGTTGCGTGTAAACTCCTCTGCCATCTGAGTCTAGATTGAAAAACTATTAAAAAAGAAAATAGATGAATGACCCTAAGAAAAAGCTGTATTAGCCTAAGGCCAATGTAGAGATTTAACAAAAGCCTGGCTTTTTTTTTTTAAGTTGTTTAAAACATAGAGGAAATAATTAACTTAACTGTTTACAAGTTTTTTAAGCCTTCAAGAAATGTTTGCTTCATTTATATTTCCAATAAGGATTTTTAAAAGTCTTATAACTTCTTTGAAGGCCTTTCTATTAAGTTATAGATCAGAAATGGCTTATATCTTCAAAAAAGTATACATTGGCTATGAGTTGCTAAACATATTTACACCATAATAATTAATAAACGAACAAAGTAAAAATTCAATTAAAAACAAAATTTCATGATAAGCAAATGAAAATGGAATTTCTCTCAAAAAAAAAGAAAAATAGTCAATAAATAGTCAATTTAAGTATATGAAAGAAAAAAAATATTAATTTGACATTAAAAGGCTGAACCAGCAAAAAGACTAATAAGAAAAAGGTAAAAAGCAATCAAAGAAAGAATTGAAGAAAATTTTATTATTTCGGTTTTGATTTGAAACAAACAATTAAATTTTGTCGTTGTGGAATAAAGAACAAGATCTTCAATAAAGTCGCGCATATATTTTGTAAGATTATTTCTAAAATTATTGAACAAATAAATTGCTGATTTATTAAACGGTAAAATTTACTAAAACAATTAAAACCCAAAAAAAAAAAAAAACAAAAAACTAGGAAAATCAAATGGCGCAAACCGAAAGTGATGTTGAATACTTACAAAATATTCAAATCTACGAGCAACCCACGCCTCGAAGTCGTGGCGGGGCAATGGTAAGTTATACAATATTTTCTATCAATTTTTATCATTATTCTTTTTTCAATGACATTCAGTTGTTTATTGAAATAACATTTCAAATTAACGGAGCGAATTTTTTATTCATTTCGCAAAACGAACAAAACAATATGCTAAAGGTATTGAACATAAATGTTCTTCTTCTTGACGCTGTTAATATAATATTTCATGGAGATGGCACAATCTATTATTATTTTAGTGCAATTTATGCAGCAAAATCATGTCAATAAATCTTGGACGTAGCAGGAGACCTTTGATATAATTTTTCTAATATTAATATGAAGCTGTTCTATTCAGGGAATCGTTCTTAGAATCAAAATCTTAAGCACAAGTGACATTTGTTTATTTGCAAAGTAAAGCGTTAAGTTTTAATCAAATGTCTTTTCTTCGATTACTGATTAAGCCAACTAGAAAATACCTAAACGTGTTTGAAAGAAAAATTTCGTATATTTAAACAATTCACAGCTCATTAGCCTCTCCATAAATTCTTTTTATGATCAAATGATTTATGCATAATTATACTATTGCATAAAATAATCCAACTATTGGGCACAATGAAAGAAATTATCGCTTAAATACTCTCTCAATCATTAACCATTGTAACATAGATTTTCGGTATGGAAAAATCTCCAATGAAAGCAAATGCTGCAAAAGAAAGTGAAGTCTAAATAAAGTTGAATCTGTAATTTTTATTAATGAATGCAATTGCAATTATGTAATTATAATTATTGTTTCATTAAATCCGTGGAAAGAACAAGAATACAGATATAAAAGAACAATTGTAATCAGAAGAAACATAACCACAAAAAAAAAAAAACAATCACGTTAAGGTCAAAATTTGATTGAATTGTTTGAGTTATTGTGCAAAATCGATACTTTGTTTTTTTTTCGATTTGGTGATTAAAATATAAACAGCAATCGTGGATACTGTAAAAGTAGAGGATTTGATAGACTCTGATCCTGATATCGAGTTTATCGAAAAGGATAGTGGAATGTCATCATTGGGTGGAAGTAAAGATGAAACACCCGAACGGAAAACTATTGCCACTGTAAGAAATTATACATACATACGTACATTGTGTATAATTACAAAGCACATTGGAACGTTTAAGTTATTTCGATGTACCATGCAAATTTTTACACATTTTTTTCTTTTGTTTGTTAACTAAATTTAATTTTCTTTTATTTTGATTCTTTTTGTAGACTAGCAATGTTGCCAAAGATGATGAAAATTGTGACGATGTAAGTGTTGAATGTTAATTGTGTAATATTCTAATCTACAACAAATTGCATTTACCTTGCAATTAATTGCATTTAATTTTGTATTTTACTCGGTTTTTTTTTTCTTTCTGCTATACTATTTTCTAAAGTTATTGAACAAGGTTTGAAGGCTTTGTGTTATGTTGAATATAATGTAAAACAATATTTTGCCTTAAAACAATATTTTGCCATGGCCCTATAACTTTCTGTATCAATTTAAACTTACCTGTCCGTCCTATGTAAATATGTTATTAAAGTACGAAGAACAGTTTTAAAAATAATTTAATAAGATGTAATGGGAAGCCGCCTTTGTAGGGCCTTTGTTCTACCTCAAAATAATAAAATATTATTGAACCTATTTTTTCATGGTGGTTTTTTCTTTTCACTATTTTTATATTTTGTTGTATTATTAGGAACCAGATGAAACAGTAAGTGAACGTATATGGGGCTTAACAGAAATGTTTCCCGAACCCTTACGTGAATTTGCCGGCTGTACCTTAAATGCCACAACACGTGGCATTAAAAGTCTTTACAAATTTTCGTGTAATGTTTCATGGATATTTTTTACAAGTTCTCTTATATTATTTGCACCGGTCATATTTGAAACGGAACGTGCACAAATGCAAGAAATGCAAAAGACACAACAGAAACAAGTGTTATTGGGGCCAGGTTCGGCTATGGCAGCTGTTAGTGGGTCACAACCAGAATTGCCAACGCTACGATAAAGAAAGGACAGATATAAGCCAAAACAACAACAAGCAATGCTATTATATCTTACTTACAACAACAACTACTAACTAATTCATTATTATAACAAATTAATTCTACCATCATCTTCCCAATTTTTAAAACTAAACACCAAAAAAAAATAATAACAGTCCTAAGAGCAAATGGCAACAATAACAACAAAATTAGCTCTTAAACCTTGAATAGAAAAGAAAAATTCAATTTCCTTCAAGTTGCTCTTCCTACGGCATAATAAGATAATGATTTATATTGAAAGATTGAATGAGAGATTATCGTTGTGAAAATTTCAATTTATAATTTATATCATTTAACGCATTCAACACATTTCTCCGCTCAATCATTTAATAGCAACAACAGCAACAATACACAAACAAACAAATGAGAAATTTTTTTTTTAATTCTAATAATAATAAAAGAAAAATATTACATATGAAAACGAAGAAGTATGTCTTCACTCGGATGTTTTGCAAATTTTTCGTCTTAGTTATTAACTATAAAATTACATAGAAACTCTCTTATGTAGTTTGATACATACACACATATGCATATATATGTATATATAAAATCATTTAAAAAGGAAAATAAATAAAAAGGTTTTTGATTGAAATTTGTTATCTGTTAAATTTGTAATACTGTAAATTTTATTTTATATCGTTTTTTTCTTTCGTTTTTTCTATTCATAATTATTAATCAGTAGCACAAGAAAACCTTTTTTGCAAAATAAAGAAACAATAATAAATCAAAGTAAATATATCTGTTTAGAAATAAACATATAAAATAAACATCAAATATACGAGAGACAAGAAGAAATTAAATTTAAACTTAGCATTAACATTTAACTAATACACTTTAACATTTATTGTGTGCCATGACGTTTTTTTTTTAATGCAATACATGTTTACTTAATGAATCGAGACTTTGTTGCATAATGGCTGCCATAATGGCTTCTGTTGTTATAATAATTAAATTTTTACATAAACGACGATGGGTATGCCAATCCTTTTTATCCTCAACACAAGATATTAAATATAATGTTGCAATATTTAATGTTGTTTCCCTTTTTATATTAATATAAACTTGGCCACCGGAACATTCAATTAAAGTTTTAATCTCCTGAGGTATGGGTAATACATTCGATGTTACAGCAAAAACGTAACCATAAAATAATGGTTTACGTCTGCGGCTCACCTGCCTAAGTGATTGTAAAATTGAACATTTATAACGCTTTTCAAAATCTTTATCATTTAAGAAATCATCTTCGAATGGCATCAATTTTTGATTCTTATTTACTTTATGTAACCATTGTGTTGTAACTATTGGTATACCTTTAGCCATGGCCAAAAGAAATTTATATGTGCGGCAACCCTTATCCATAATTAAAATTTCACTGGTTGTTGGATCTGAAGCAATTGACCAAAAACCTTTGGAATGTTTCAATAAATCTTCCATAATATTTGGCTCGATCATACTTGTACTAATTTGTAATTTTTTATTCGATTTTCTAAATGAAGTTGATGGCAACGGTTGTGTAATTATATCATCATCAGTTAATTCAATTTGCTTGGCACGTTTCATAGGTTTCTCTTCAATCATGATATTCGTTGATATTTTACGTTTTTGTAACGTTCTCATGTCATTTACCGAAATTCGTGACTCGTTAGTTGCGTTGCGTTTCTTCAAAATTTCTTTACTTGTACGACGTTCCACTAATAGATAAATAAAATGTGTACATATTTATATGTAGAATTTGCGTTTCATTTAAATATATGATTCAAGTAGACGGTAATCCAAAAAATTACTACATTTATATAGTGTCCTTTGTTAAATGGTCATTACTAAGAGCCCAAAATAATTTGTTATGGTTATACCACAACCAATTTATTATAATAAGTGACTTAAAGACATTTTCTGTATCGATTAAAGTATGCCTGTCTGTCCGTCTGGAGGCAAACAGTCCCGCGAAGCACCTGCTCAACTGGAAGTGGCTCATGAGATGGTCGTTGGTGTTGCCGGCCATCAAACATACATATGCTTGTCGTGCAGGGTCTCATTTCCCGAATAAAATGGGTGTCTGGGTAGGCTTATTGAGCTAACCAAACTATGCCAAGCAGTTTATGGAAAGACTTGGAATCTGGGTACTAAAGGTTAAGCTTCCTGTATAAGGTGCAATACGAGCTTTAAATTGGAAGCTAATCATGACGGTAACATGTACCATGTGTATGCGTTCATTTGTACAATTCTGTACCATGCAGTTAAGCCTTTATGGCAGGTGTGCATGTAAAAGACATATTGAATATTGTCTGTCAGCCTAAAATTACGTACGATCATTCCATTTTCTTGAACCTACTTCTACCCTACCACATAACGAACTTTTCCAATCTTTCAAAATATTTTAATGAAACTTTTAATCACATTAAATAAAGTGGTATAAATTTATATAAAAATCGACGGAAAATTGACGGAAAATTCTCTATCGATTTGCAAATCCATTGAATCAATCAATTCTATTAAATAATCTTATGTAATAACTATACAAATTGTTACTTACATGGTTGGGTTGGTATATCATCTTGTGTGCTGGATTCACTGGTAACAATTTCTTTTGATGAACGTAAACGTGAACGTGTTTCAGATAATCTGCTTGTTGTAACTTTACTCTCTTTTTTTGGATTTGTTAGTGAACTATTTGAAATTGAATTTGTATTTGCCTTTGACTTTCGTATTGGCTTTTGATTTGATATAAAACTAGAACTGGAACTAAACCGACCAAAATCAAATTTATTTGTATTAATTCTATGAAGTTTTACAATTAATTTTTTATTATTCTTTGCATTTATATCATGTTTTTTATGCCATTTATTGGTGCCTTTCTCTAAAGTGTTTTCAAGTTTTTGAGCTTTAGTCAAATCTTGCTTAACTTTTACAACTAACCTTTTTATATTGCTTTTATTAATTTTCGGTTTTGCAACTGCAACATCATTATCATGCTGGTGTTTCAATTTTGTTATTGTATTACTTTGAACATTTTGCGTTGCTTGTGGTACATTTAGATTTTTTAGAAGGATTTCAAAATCTTTGGTATCTTTGGGTTTTAATAAAGCTACACAATTCTCATTACTTTCAACATTACTAGCAACATTATCATTAACATCATTATCATCATCATTATTATCATCACCATTATTATTATTATTACTATCATCATTATTATCATCATTATCATTATCGTTATCATTATTTGATGATTTTTCGGTATCATTTATTACTTTTGACTTTGAGACCTTTTCTATTGGTGTAGTAATATTTAATTTATTAACATTTAATTGTCTTGTTTCAGTAATATTTATATGCATATTAATAATTTGCGGTGTACATTTAAGAAAATCCACATCACTATCTGTGTTTGATACATTGATCGCTGCTTTTGCTAAATCTTTTGGTGTTAACATTGCTATTGGCTTATTAACATTATCCACAGATTGATTGAATGATTTATTCATTTTGATCATTTTTAAGGCATTTGGTGTAGCATCATTATCATCAAAGCATTCGTTAAGATTTGTGCATGTGGCATCATTCACATTGTTGAATTATGATAATTTGCTATTTGTGTTGTAATTGATGGTGTTGAGGCTGACGTTTTTGTTATTGTTGTTATGGCTGTTATTGATTCGATTGGTTTTGGTATTGGAGAAAATTCCATGAATTTATTATTATTATTAATATTTTTGCTATTTGTTGGCTTTAAAAGTTCTTGCGTTAATAAATCATCTTCATCAATGTCATCATAATTTTGATTAGTGCTGAGAATGTTATCTAAAATTAAATAAATATTACCAAAAAAAATTAAATGAATTCATACAGAATAGAATTGAAATTTAGTTTGAATTTTTCTTTAGGCATAGAGATGTCAGAGGTTACGAAATCCTGAGTCATTTTTTTCTTTTTTGAATTTTTAGAGAACTCCGTGATATTACATTTTTTAGATCTAATTCCTTTATGTTTCTTAATTAATTTGAATTAATTTTCTTAATTTACCAAAAATTAAGACGGTCATGGAAAATAAGATTTGGGACTTTTTTTTGAATCTTTCTTTTATATTTTGAATTATGGATACAATATCGTACTCGCTTCGGTCTTCTCTTCTTCTACCTCTTAATTTCACATAATCATAATCAAAAGCGAAAAAAAATTATAAATTTAATTACTTACCATTTTTTTTAGAATGTTTGTCACCAACTGCCAAATCAATCTGATCTGACTTGTCATTAAATTTTTTATGAATCATCTTACTTTCACTGACAGATATATTTGTTGATATATTTGCAGGAGTATTGATTTGTTCTTTCTTATTAATATCAGGAAATTTTTGTGTTTCCTGAAAATCTTCAACACAACCATCAAGAGAATTATCACAACTCAATTCTGGTGTTAATTTCTCCAAATAACTAAAATCCGGTGTAATCATGTCATTTCTAAGTTGATTCTGTTTCTTTTTATTGAATTTCTCTTTCTGCTCTTCTTCTGACTGCTGCTTCTGCTGTTGTTCTATAGACTTTTCCATTTGTATTTCATTGGTATTTTTGGCCACTTTATCACTATTTTCATTGATATTTTTATTAAGTATAATGGATAAAATTTGTGATTGAATTTGTGGATCCATATCATCTATACTATTCACATCATTAAAATCTGGAGTACAAATTCGAAATTGACTGCCTTCATTGATTAAATCGTTCTCATCAGTAATTATAACTTTAACTTTGTCAGCTCTAGGCATAGCAAAAGAAGTTGTCGCTATTACTGCAGCTGCTGGTGCCGGCGTTGCTGCTGATGCTGGTGCTACTGCTGTAAAAGCATTATTAGAATAAGAATATTTATTGAGAGATGGCCCAACATCATGAATATTATGATTATTACACTCCTGATTGTTTGTGCTGTCATCACATCTTTCTGGTGAAACTTCTTGTGTTTCAGGTATACAACAATCTTGATTCGTATTATCCAAAACTGACAGACACATTTTATCTTTAATTCTATGATCATTCAATAATGTTTCACTATGATCATTATTAAGATTGCTATCATAAGAATCCGGCTCTTTAACGAATTGTGTTTCAGGTATTATGATATTACTGTTATTACAAGTTTTATTTGTATTTATACTTGTATTGGTCATTAATAATTGACCTCCATCTAAACTATTCGAACTATTTTTTGAGAGACTTCTATTGGATTCTAAGAAACCGCTACTGTCCCCCTACAAAAAATAGAACATAAATACGAAGTAACTTAAAAAAAGGTATTTCACTTATAAAAACCATTTATGTAAAAAAAATGTACATACCTCATCGATCTTATTTTGAGATAATCTAACAATTTGATCACCCAATTTTATATTCTCATTAGATTTTAAGGGAATTTTCTTTAAGGCTTGCAAACGTTGATCATTTACAAAAGTTCCAGATGCACTAAACAAATCGATTAAGAAAATGTCACCATTTTGGTTCACCTCGATTAAGCAATGCTTCATATCCAATTGCTTAAGATATATGAGCAGCAATAATAGAGAAAAACAAATGGTTAAATGATTCGAAAATTAAGTATAGCAATTTTAGTTGAGAATTACCTCACTTTCTAGGCATATAAAATTTGTACAATTCACATCAACTCGTTTGCCCAATAAATAGTGTTGATCGCGTTCCAGTATAAAACACTCATTATTGATTTCTAACTGTAAAATTCCTGAAGTCTATATAAAAAAAAGGAAAGATGAAACGCCAAATTATATGTTCTGCTTAATTTTCTCAATATTTCTACATTAACTTACTTTTTCCATTTTTAATTCCGTTTAATATTTTTAATATTTTACACAAGTGAACACAAAAAAAAACACAAATACGACAAAGTATATTCGAACAAAATTTTAATACGCGCCAATTACTTAATAGTGTACATATTCTTCTTCTTCTAGTTATTTTAACTTTTACTTAGTGCAATATATTAAATAAAATCAATTTTACGAATTGCGACGTTTAATAATATTTAATAAATGTATAACTTAAGAAAAGAGAAAAACATAAAGGCTTGAACAGAATACTTTTTACTTATTTGCTTTTCAATTCATTTTCATACATATATAATAAAAATAGTTAATAAAACTTTTCACTTTACATAAACACGTAATATTTTTATTTAATTTTATTATTAATTTATTTAATTAATTTTAATTTTCCTTCAGTGAATGAATGAATTACAATGTAATTTATCTTTCTCGTTTCACTTCGCAAACTAAAAACTACACTAGTTTGAGGAGTATTATAATAGTGTGACAACTACTATTAATAAATTTGTAATGTTAATTTGCCATTAATGTTCTCTGTTGTTATTTGCTTTATCTTCTTTTTAAGGCATTCCAAACTGTAAAACATTTCCTTTTTATTAAGCATCAGTTTCCTGCTAATCGAACAATTTATATAAGTACTTACGATTTTTTTTTGAAATTTTCTAACAACAAAAGTAACTTTAACATTTGGTAAAATTTATTTCAATTTTAAATTTGTGTGCCAGAGATATTTTTACATTTGTCTTTGTTAATTAATAAATATATCAAATCATTTGGATGGTTAACATTATCAATGAATTTACACTTGCCAAACGATGGTGGTCTAAAGAAAAATTAAATCAAAAAAAAAATATATATATATATAAATTATATAAGTAATGAGTTAAATATTAAATAAATAAATAAATAAGTGTTTTACTTACTGTTTTGTAACGAACGTTTCCAACATATTTATGAAATTCTTTGATAATACATTTTCAATTGGTGTCAAATTGTAATTAAATAATTTATGAGCAAATATTAAAGAGACATCATCAAAATGTTTGGAACCTATTTTTTTTTGCGAAAATGGCAACAAAATAATAAAATAATTAATTACTTGTTAAAATTATCCTTAAAATTATAAATGATACTGTTTCATATAAACGAATAGAACGAATAGAATTTACCAAATTGAATGTCCTTTCTGTGTGACAACATAACACCAATGCCATGATCTCTTGATACATTAAATACATATGAGTATACTGGAGCCGAATTATGAGCTATGCTATGAAGTTGAATGGCTTCAATAATGCCATTCTTAAATATAATATCTGTATACATATCCTGGACAAGATGATAATTTTCTGGAGTAAACTCTTTATCACCCAAATATTTACGTTTCAATTCCATTGTATAAGTTTGCGGCTCCGCATGTATGTGTTGCAAAAATAAACTATATGGTAATAAAGTTTGCCAATTACTATTCAAATCATAAATTAATTCACGTCCTGTTACAGATGATTTATATAATAATACAGCAGCGTTATAAGCACCATCTTGAAGGGTAAAAGAGGCTAACCATGGTACTGCACTGAAATTAGTATTCTTTATTAGATTGCGTGGTTCTTGTATTATAAAAGCTTCTACACTTTTGCTATGCTCAACAACTGGATCAAATATGGTAAATGGACTACAGGCAAATACATAAAAATATTTAACGGTCGAAACTATCTCTTTAGCGGTTTTCTTTTGCAGACAATTTAAAATATCTTGTGAGGTATTGATGTGAGAACAATTTAAAAGTGATGCCATTTTATAAGCATTTTCTCGAGCATTTGTCATGATTACCCAAGGATTTAAAGCTGTACCGCTAAATGACACAGCAGCATTCGAATATTTATCTAAATCACCTTTTAACATATGAAGGTAAACAGAAGCTGCACCAGCTGAGAAACCCGTTAAAATAATTCTTGTGTCATTACCATCAAGATATTTAATATATTTCTTAATCCATTGCAATGCTAAACGTTGATTCTTCAAACCGAAATTACCCGTAATGATATCATCTTCAGTGCTAAGGAAACCCAATGGCCCTAAGCGGTAAGCAATTTTTACCAATAACATTTTGCCACTTTCCATTAAATAATTTACACCATACTCATTTGATGAGCCGAACATAAATGCTCCACCATGTATATAAACTAGAACAGGCAACTTTTCCTTACTACCTTTCAATTTGTTACCTTTCGGTTTATATATGCTTAAGGTTAGGCAATCTTCTTGTTCAATAACATTCTGAATTTTATGCGGATTCCATTGTAAGCAAGGGCTAACATTCCTATTGGAATATTGTTTAGCATTCCAATCTTAAATCACCTAACGGTGGCTCAGCCTATGGTATACCTTCATATGAAACATAATTACCATGATCATCGCCCACAAAAACGCCAAAAGGCCATTTAATCAGATTATCTTCATCACTTTCTAGTGTTAAAACATTAAGAATACTGATAATTATCAGTAAATAATGCAAAATTCTATAACCGTGGAACATACTTTTGCCTTTACTAGTTTTTACTAAATAATTTATGTTTTTTATTTTATGGTTTATTTTGCCGTAAAATAATTGGATGTTTAATATGAAACGCTTAAAACGTGCCTAACATTTCTTGAGACATTCACATGCCATTTAATTTTATTAGTTTTAAATGCTTTGAATGATGTGATTGCATGAAGCATATAAACTGCAATGATAAATAGATAATAATTTTATGCATGGCCTATGGAATACATGAATTATAAATAACAACTGTTCTTCTTGATGAACACCATTCCATAAGGCATGCTTAATTATTTGTAATTTTTATAATTATTTAGAGAAAAGATTAAAGAAAAAGGAAATTAATGAATCTGAATGGATCTAAATTAATCCAACTGTCCATCTGTCCTTGTTTATTCCTGCTAAATTTAAAAACTTTCATTTATCCGTAAAAACATTTTAGACTCCATTTTAGAACCCATTTTAAACTTAACTGCTATAGAATTTGTCAAAATTTTGATGGCCATTCCGAGAAAGAGATTTAAAAAACTCCCCAAGATATTTGATTCATATTAAAATTGGAATCGTTAGAGTCATATCACAAGAATGCGCAGCATATCTGAGTATTAAACTTTTCAGAAACCTAAATAGACATTGCGATCAGACTTACTAGATTGTAATGCAGAATTGCAAGAGGCATTTCTTCATGCATTGTTCAAGATACTTAAAGAAAACCAAAAACTCCGAATTGTCTCTTTTCAACTTCAACTGCGAATGATTCCTCCGTATCCGAAATATTGTTATGTGGAAAATAAAAGTTTCATGTAAACTTTTAAAATTCCCTCTCAATGAATACAATGCTTAGGAGTTAACGTTTACTTATTAATTAAATATAAAACAAAAATAACTTTACATTTCTAAGTTTGCTGTCCTTGTGACTTTTAGATAACTTTTACGTAATATCATATATAAATTCTCTCCTATTTTACTGTTGTACTCTTTGTTTTTCTTTATCATTTTGTTTATTTCTCCTTTTTGTTGTTTGTATACAATTCAATTTTTGTATCCATAAAATGAAAATCTTTCAATATTGATAATTCATTACTAAAACCAGCAATTGACATGAAACGTTGTGGCTCCAATTGCCATACTGCTGAATAAATGGCCGTATTATCGGTTTTTATATCGGCCCTTAAATTAACATTCATAGTATAAAATTGGGCATTTGTCCATTCACCAGCCACAAAGATGGTGTCATCAATAAAATTACAAACATGAATCCTTTCTGGAAATGGAAATTCACTGGTACATTGTAAAGTATTTAAATGCCATAGCGATAATTTGGGGCCACCACCACAAATTAACCAATCACCATTAGTGTCCACGGCACCTAACCATTTGCCCATTTCTGGACGTGCTAACTTTTCATCTGCATACGGTTTTAAAATGTGTATGGCTTCTTTTTCTTGTGGCGACCAAAAGCGCACAGAACCATCTTCAGATGCTGAATATAAACGTGATTGACTTGTGCCACAAATTGAATGAATATAATCATCGTGGCCATTATAATCGCGTATAAAATTGCCATCTTCTAAGCTAAATTCATAAATAACATTATCGCCACAACCGGCATACAAACGATCTGTCTTTGGATGCAACCATAAACAATTCACATCAGGAACTTCAATAGCATTTGGGTCTAAAGGAATATTTATCTCCCACGCTTTATTTGTAGCCAATTCGGCTTTCTCTTCGCACCACTTTAATGCGTATATAGTACCAATACCACCGATTATTAAACAATCTCTATGAAATGCTAAACAATTTATTTCTACATTATCACCTTGAGGATATATTTGTGGTGTTTCGGGTGGCTCCTCCGTTGCATTTTGTATACTTTCAATGTTGAACACAAATATATCACCAAAACTATTACCAGCAAATATGTACTTTCCTGTGTTGCTAAAAGTCTGAGATAGAACCCAATTATAAAAACGTTTAATTTTATAATCCTCTAAAGGATCTTGTAATGGATACAAGGACATTATATTGTTTAATTACTTGATGATTATGGAATATGAGAATAAAAGAGAATCTAAAACCGCTTTGCTTGTAATTTCGATTTGTTTAGAATTTATTAGCCCGAAGTTAACAAGCACAAAAAGCAAAGGGTGTAACACACGAAATAGGCAGATATGGAACACAAATGTATAAAGATTATGCATTTTTCAAATTATATTGAAGTGATGCAAAATCTTGTAAATCTATTTGCATAATTTGAACTGTTTCTCCTCTTCATATTCATGATGCTGAATTTTCTTGTGTCAAAAAGAATCTTACTTATCAGTAGAACTATTGAGCCAATGAAATGAATTTATAGAATTTTCTGATCGATTTTTAATTTATTTAGAATATTTTAAAATGAAAAAAACATTTATTATAAACTAAGCGAACAAAAAAAAAAGAATATTAAATAATAATAATACATAAAGTTTATTGAAATGCGACTTTCTCCCACTTTTCTTCTTTAACGCTTTCCATTTTTCCAATATTGTAAAGAACATTACATTACATTACGTTACATAATCTCATAGATTTTCATCTATCTGGATGCGATACATATACCTTTACTTTGTATTGTTATATCTGTTACATCGATTAGCAGAGAATGAACCAAAAAAAGGAAGTAAAAACAGAAAAATGAATGATTCTTTTTGTTTTTCTTTTTTTTTGTGTGTTAATAAATAGTTAATAAATAGTTGGCTTTACCGATATGTAAACATGATGCATAACAATCCAATTGAGCTTCACTGGTATAAGCATAACCATCTGAGCCGCATACAATTTCATCGTCATCATCTTCTACAGTAGCACATATATGCTCACAATATACTTCAGTGTCGGTTAAGTGATTTTGTGGCCGTATTTCATATGCTGTTAATAATGTACCATCACGTTGATTACTTGAAATTGTTGGCTCATCCATAAAACTATTCTATAATTGATTAAAATATTTTGAAAATGATTAAATTTAAATTTAAATTCAAATTGCAAGTTTAAATATCATACAATTTGTTGTTGTATGCTCTCTATGCCCTGCAATCCATGTACACCTTGTTGTATACCATGAATATCATCCTGATCTTCTGGATCATCTTCATTAATAAGAAATTTATCATTATCATAAATATCCGTTGTTGTAGATAATTTATGATGCCGTAAAGATGGTGTAGAATTTTCTATTACACCAGCCACAACTGATGTTAATTTCGAACTAATGCCTTTACCCAATAATTTATATTTCAAATGATGTTTGGGCATTTGATTGTAAGTTAATACAGTACTACTTGTACCGCTACTGCCATCACTATCAGCATCGCCAATCTTACTATCAATCCCACTACTACTATCACTATCACTGCCACTTCCATTGCCACTACCAGTGTTACCATGTATGGCATCATTAAACTCATCATTATTTGTATCAGAAACAACAGCATCTTGTTCTGTAAATTCAAATCGTAGCGGTTCCGGTGTTCGATTACTGAAACGTGTTGTTGGTGTAGACGTTTGCTTAAATTCTTGTACATTAATTATATGTTTGGTGTTTGTGGCTTGTGTATTATGATTGAGATTGTGTTGGCCAGTTGAGTAACTGGTTCGGACTATTGTTGACCCAGAGCTGCTACTTGTTACATTTGTATTTGTATTTGCATTTGTATTATCTGGATAATAATATTTCGATATTTTCAATGGTTTATTTATAACTGTTGTATATTGTTGTTGTTTGTTGTTGTTGTTGTTGTTGTTGTTGTTGTTCGCGGTGGTGGTGGTGGTGTGCTGTAACTGATTTATGTCCGGAAGCCGCTGTTGCTCTAATTCTGTTGTATAGTAAACTGGATTTTCTATTCCTCGTATTTCATATGCCTTTAATGATTTTATATATTGTTGTTGTTGCTGTTGTTGTTGTTGCTGCTGCTGATGTGGCTGTTGTTTTGGTTGCTGCTGCTGCTGCTGCGGTTGTTGTTGTTGTTGTTGTTGTTGTTGCTTTTGTTGATATTGCCATTTATCCATTTCCTCATCTATTTGTCTATAATTGGGTGTCACTTTCGGTAAAAAATATTCATTGCTGCTCATGAAACGTAAATAATTGTTGGCTTCTTTTTTCCATTCATCATTTCCATCATTATATGTGGCGGCTACGCCTGCTGTTATTGCCGTACTCATATAATTATTATTATTATTATTATTATTATTATTCGATAATTCCATTGTGTCGATGTCTTCGTAAACGGCATACATATGTGGAGATTTTGTTGTGGATGGCCCACCTACTGCTGCTGATGCGGCTTTTTGCCCCAAATAAGTTTGTAACAATTGATGCGGTCGTTGTTGATGTTGTTGTTGTTGCTGTGGCTGTGGCTTTTGCTGTTGATGATAATATTTCATTGGATCTCTTGATGTTAAATATTGTTGTTGCTTCAAATATTTTTTATGTTGTTCAGTGTACTTTTGCAATTTTTCTTGATCATCCGGTATCGGATATTGTTGTACAACATCATTTACATTTTGCTTGTGTTGTTGCTTTTGCTGTGAATGTTTTTGCATTGGCTTTTGCTGCTGCTGCTGCTGCTGCTGCTGCTGCTGCTGTTGTTGTTGTTGTTGTTGTTGTTGTTGTAATGGTAGCTGCTTTTTCGGTAATTGTTGTTGTTGCTTTGATGGTGCTACAACTTGTGATGATGCTAGCAAAGCTGCTTGTTGCGGCAGATGTTGATTAAATTTGTAACTGTAACTAGCATCATCGGCATTTAATTTCGTCTTGAATAATGGTGAATCTTTAAAATTCGTTATATATTGTTGAGATGGCAATGAATTTGGATGTGTAGGCAAGGAATTACCTAAACCAATACTATTTGGAGTTCCGACCCCGGCAGCACCACCACCACTAGCTTCATTAATTCCCAATATTAAGGGTGCCGCTGCAGTTGCTGGCCGACTATTTTTACCATTATTAAAGTGAATGGAATGGCCATTTAAGGTTTTACCATTTGCAATTTTAGTTGATAATTTAGCAATTGGACTATCTAAAGCATAACGCATTAATGAATTGGTTTGTTGAAGCTTTGGAATTACTCTTAAGGGACGACGTCGTCTGATTGTTTTACTTGAACTCAATGCTGCATAATAATCAGCTCTTGGTCTTAACGGTATTGTTAAACGGCGATTATTTATGGCATATATTGGATTACGTGTTAAATATACGCCACGCCCTGTTCGTATAGATCCGTTATTTATATCCAACGTATCATTTTTTAATTGCATATCAAAATCGAACATTTTCGTTTTATTTATATTGCTACTACTGCTGCTGTTACTGCTGCTGCTGCCGCTACTGCTGTTGTTGTTGCTGTTGTTGTTATAATTATTATTATTATTATTATTATTCGTTGGTGTTATTTTCGTACTTTCTTCATTTGATATGGGGGCAGCATAATGATCATTAGCACCAAATACAACAACAATAATATTTAATAGTAATGTTAATATTATGGCGAGGTGAAGTCCTGTAAAATAGCTGTAATAATTTAACGGCATTTTGTTTTTTCTCTTTTTTTGTTTATTGGGTTTATTCGTTTTTTTAAAATTTCACAATTTCGTTATTGTTTTGCTTTTATTACTTCTTTTTTTTTTTTTTTTTTGTCAAACACTTTACTTTCTTTCGATATTACGAAAGGTAACTAAGATCAAAACGAACACAGAACCAGCAAAAATTACTTTGTAGAAAAAGCGAAAAAAATGCGCACTCACTTTAAGAAAAAAATGAAAAAGACGAAGAAGTCAAAACCGAAAGCAAAGCCGAAACAGACACAAAATCCAAATAAAATGCCACTTAATTAAAATTTATATTCACATATATTTCTTATAAATTATTCTTTTTAATAAATAATAAATGTTTTTGCTTTTGTTGTTGTTGTTGCTGTTGTTGTTGCTGCTGCATTATCATTTCTATATTTTTGTTTATATAAAGATTAACATTAATATCCAAATTATAAGAAATATGTCAACAAATGTGACGCGAAATCGCTTTATGCGCTTCTTTGCTAGTTAAACGTCTTTAGTTGGCAACGGTCATCGAACATTTAATTTTCGATGAGATTTTAGTCCATACAGCAGAGCCCAGTCAGCCAGCCAAATAAACAAGCAGCTAAACACACAACCAGATAACACTTTTACCCAAACTCTGTAACCATGGCCATGACCAACCAACCAATTGTTCAATCATATTGTATTGTTTATTATATATATTAGCTTACTTTTTTTTTCATATTCATATACGTGAATTGTGTGTAAGTATTTGTACACATTTTATATAAACTTATTTTTCTTTTTTCCTTCTTGCTTTTTTTTCATTTCATTTCAAGTTTTTTCTTCTAAACACGACTTTTTTTTTTGTTGCTGCAACATTTTGCTTTGTATTCATTCATTCATTCACTCTTCTTTCTTTTGTTGTTGTTTTTTTCATTTTCGGTAATTCAACCGTTATGCATAACGGTTGCGCTATTCACATATAGGATAATTAACTGTTCTTTTATTGAATGAACAGTAGCGCCCCAAAAATATCGAAATACTTAAATTTGTAAAAAATTCATTAAATGAGAAAAATATTTCTTTTTCATATGCATATTTAAGAAATTTATACTTTTAGAGATTTATTTTATAAATTTCTGCTGTTTAAAGAAGTTTCTATGTAAATCTATTCCGTATGTAAAGTACTTTTATTTTCCATCTTCTTAAAATTTTCCAGTTTTTTTTTCTTTTCAAAAAGTTTAAGTTAATACGTACAATAAGAAATTCCTTAACGTGCGATTTGGGATTTTGAATGAATTAGTACGATTCCATTGATCTTAGCGCTTTGTCCCAAAGAAAAAATGTTTTAATCGAATTAGTATTAAAATTCCATTTAAGGAGAATTTTTGTCTATTATGTCAGTATTTCATTTTAGATAGCTTAAGTAGAACTATCTTTGAGCAAAACCATAAACGTTATAATTTTTAAATAAGTTGAAAGTAGTTGAAACGATATGCAGCATTAGACAGGTCGGGGCCGTGCAGTAAAATAGTTTTTACAATAAATTTGAACAAATTTCAAAGTTCTTATAAAGCATTTTCATATTTAGATTTTTCAAAAAAGCAACTTTGGACTTTGCTTTATACTTCAGGCATGTCCTACAATAAATCACCGCTTTTCCCTGAAATCAAAATTGCATAAAATCTGAAAAAATTCCTTATAAAATAAACTTTTTCTTTAACTTTATTTATTATTAATAATTTATTGCTTTACTTTTCCAAAACAAAAAAAAAAAATTTGAGATAAAAGTTAAGCCATTCATACAAAAAGTAGAAAAAAACAAGAGATCATGGAAGTGAGAAGAGTAAGAAAAAGATAGATAGAGATAGTAACAGAAAGAGGAAAGTGCAAGTTTTGTACGCACATTTTCTTCTTTCTTACAAAATTCCATTTTCTTTTCGTTGTGACAAAAAAAAAAACAATAACAACAACAATAAAAGAAAAATGAAAACCGATTTAGTTTTCCTTTTTTGTTTTTGTGCTTTAATTTTGTTTCATATTATGCAGATTTATTTATGTACGACAATTATGTACAGCAATAGTTTTTATGCCATCAAACGAACTATTATTGAGACAAAGTAATAGTTTCCTGATAAAACAACAAAATAAAGCAAAACAAAATAAAAAAAAAAACAAATATGTATATATAAATTGCTTAATAAAATCAATGTGCGCTACAAATATTGAAATAAAAATCGTTTATAAAATCGATTACGATTGTGAAAGCAATTTAAAAATGTCCTTGAAATTTTTTCAAGAAAGTCGGATTCAAGCAATTTCAAAACACTTCTTCAAGACTTTTTAAGTTATAGGGACAAGTAAAAACTTTATTAACATCAACTAATAACACGCAAAAAGCGAATAATGCTAGCCTTTCAAAAAAAAAAAAGTAAACAAAAAGAATTTTTAAGATTTTTATTTGAATGAATCTGATAGATTTAGTTTTCAGCTAAACTCTCAAAACAATTTTACATAAAATTTATCATAAAATTGGCAAACAGTTTTAAAGTTCAAAATTTTCTATGGCAACAGCATAAATTATCTGGCAGTAGCGTGCAAATTATAAATGATTATAAAATAAATTGTTATTGTTATAAATTAATTTTGCTTATTATTTCATTGCGTTTCATTTGGAGTCGTAATAAAAAAAAACTATGTGTCTTACGCATAATTCAAGAAAAAACCAAAGAAAAACAAAACAAAACCCATATAACAAAAAAAAAAAAAAACCGGGAAACCAGGAAATCATTTTATTAGATGAATTATAAATCAATTTTATAGGTGAGATAGATAGAAAAATAGTTATAGGAAAATGGTGGCCAAATATTTATGCAATATACAAATTATATTGATATTGCTGGCTGCTGCTGCTGCTGCTGGTGTTGTTGTGGTTGTTAAAATGGGTGAAACCCAAATAGAAAGTATGTATAATAATAATGATCTATGTTATATAAACAATATCTTCCTTCGAGTTAATTTGCTACCAAGGAAATAATAATTGAGAAATTACCTAAAAAAAAAAAGAAAAAACAAGAAACCACCAATAACAACAGCAAATAACATTTAAAATGAACAAACAAATTAACAACAACAACAAAAATTTAATTTCATTAAATTCAGCAACATTTTAAAATGGTATGTTCAGCCGGGTCTAATTATGATACAGCCAACATCATGTTCTTTCATCTAATTTACAAAAAAAAAGTGAATATCGAGAAATCTTTAAAATATCTAACACTTAATAAAATAAAACTATACCGAAAGTTATAACTTTTGAAAAAAAGAAGAAATTTCATGATCTAAACTTATAAAGATTTATTATTTGCTGTGATTTTGAAGGAAACTTTCCTAAAAGGGCTTAAGTGTAAAAGTTATAATTCATTTTCACGGTTTCGAAATGTTTTAAAATGGATTTTAAGCGTTGCAAAAATTTGGGACGTCTAGTCCCAAGAAGCATCAGCTCAACTGGAAGTGGCCTTATGGGTAGTTGTTGATAGTGCCGGCCTTCGGGACGGTCATGAGTTTACGCAAGCAAACCAAAGATTTAATTTGATATCACAGAATCACCAGTCTTAATATTGACTTAATATTGATATTGCAATTTGCTTTCTGGGTGCGATGTGGTGTCCACATCGCGGGCGATCCTTATTCAAACAGATATCTGTACGCTTATTTCTTTATAATAAATTTCTAATTTGAAAAATTAAGATTAACGATTGTACTAAAAAAAGTCTGTTCAAATAAGCCTGTTTAAAATTTAGCAACTATTTGAAAATCGGTGGTACTTTTGATATAAAATTTTTATTTCTCATGATAAAAATTTTGCAAAAAATTTAATTATTTAACATTTTTATACAGCTTCCAATTTTTCATAACCATCACCCAAAGGTGAAAACCAAAATGTTGGGTCAAATGTTGTTCTATCAAATATATAAATTCTTAATAAGCATTAATTTTTTAAACGATTCGTACGGCGCCTACCACTCAAGCTCACCGATCTTAATCGGACGATGCTATAAACATTTTTCTGTTTAGAAACGTTAAGATGTTGATTTTTGGATTTAGATTGAATGCTGTCGCTTAAAGATTGCATATTGGAATTGAATCGAATCGCTAAAAGTGTGCAAAAATTTGAAATTATCGGTTTTTCTTTTAAAGCCACAATTTGAGTAGCTTCATTCGTTTTTAGTGAGCTATAAATGTTAGACAATTAAAATTGTCTATATATTTATATTCCAATCAAGATTTTATCGATTATAATCAGAATTGAAGAAAATCGTCCACACCGCTTAGACTGTGAAATTTCAATGTCTGGTTGTTAAATATTCCAAATTTATGGACAATCAAATCGAACTATTTTTAATTTGTTAACTAAAATTCTTTAAATTAAGGAAAAAGAAACAAGAAACGAATTAACCAGAGCATAAAATCACCTTAGCATCGATTTATTGTGTTAAATTTTAAAATAAAATTAAAAATCGATATAAATAGATTTTACGATTTTAAAATATAAATATAGATACACATGAAATGTTTGTTTGTTTTATGTGCAAATGCACAATAAATTATATATCTTTAAACTTTCTTTTCTTCTTCTTTTTTTTTGTTTATTTATTTTTTGTCGAAAACTAACAACAACAAGAAACATTTTACTTGCTTAACATTAAATGCATGAAATGAACTTAATAACATAAAATGCATTGCAATGCTTGGCACATTGCTAGGATAAAATTTTATTGTTATTGTTGTTGTTGCTATTTTTATTGCTATTGTTATTATTATTGTTGTTGTAGTAGATTTCTTTATCTAAAAAAGATTTACATACATTTGTGTTTACAATTTGTTTAAGAAATTTTTCTATATATAAAAATTACATTTGAATCTACAACTAAACTTGAATCTGACCCTGAACCTGAACTTGAATCTTAAATCACTGGAAGAACTAAATTATAGAATAAATAAAAGAATGATGAATCAAATAAAAGAATAAGGAAACAAATAAGAACTTTATAATCGGTCAGGAAAGACTCTCAATCGACCTAAATCACTTTGCTTCTTTATATAAGAAGATTTTTAAGAAATGGATCAATCTTGAACCAAATTTGGTACACATGATTTTTAGGTCAAAATACCAAGCGTTGTCAGTTTTCGTTAAAACACATTTCAAATTTAATCTTTTGTTTATATAAGACCATTTTTCGAAAGAGGCGTTACCTAGAAAGTGGTCATGAATATACAGCGAATTTAGAATAGATATTTTTTAAATTAAATCACAATTAGACGCCAGTTTTCATTAAAATATATTAAAAATTGTAATTCTTTTTCATATAACCATTTTTTTAAGGGAGATCTTATATGGGGCGGAGTAGTTGAACTTGTCCGATTCCAATAGGGTTTGCCTCTGGTTCATAACATACCCAGGTAACAAATTTCATAAAAATATCTCGAAAATTGCGTCCTTTAGCTTGATAGCAGACGGGCAAACATACAGACAAACTTGAATCGATTTGATAAAAGCTACCTAAACTTCTTTAGCGTGTTACAAACATTTGTATAAATTTATAATGCCCTGCAACACAAGTGGTGTAGGGTATAAAAATGCAAATGATAAACCTTTAAACGTTTAAACAATAATGAAATTACTCTGTAACATAATAATTTTATGCGGCCACATAAAAAAATAAATGTAGTCTTTTTTAAAGTTACAGACTACTTGTAGTACCTGCACATATATTTTATATATATATATATATATATATTAACATATAAATCTATATAGATGCACTAAGAAAAAAGAATAGAAAAAGAAAATGAAAAAAAATTTCGACTCAATGCAATTTACTTCAATTCAATTCAATACAATGTGACTCGTCTAGATTCGACTCGAATACAACACAACACAACACAACACAAGGTGAAGCAAAATGAAGCAAAATGAAGCAAAGCAATGCAAGACAAAGCAAGACAATACAATAGCAAAGCAATGACAATTCAATACCATACAATTTGCCATAGGGAAGTTAAGCTAAATTCAACGTGAAAGAGTGATAGGTGATGGGTGATTATAATGATGGACTACGTTACTATGCCATCAATTTCTAACTTTAACCTCTAATCGTTCTAGGTAGTGATTTAAAGTTTTTTTTTGCATTTTCTTTGTCACACCACAAATTTATCTATCAATCAAGTTAAAACATTCAGTTAAGTAGTCTGTCTCTCTGTCTATCTGCCTATATTTGTCGGACTCTCTTATATTTATATCATTTATATTTATTTTTCTTTATGCATTTATAACCATTTGTCTGTCTATGTACCTTCAAGTGTTAATTTATAAGTCATTGGTATGTATTTTTAAGAGAGTCAATGAAGTTGCCTTCACGCTTAGTTTGTGTTTACGAAGAAACAAAAAGGAAATTTCAGAAAATATATATAAAAAACAAAACATAAAAATTACAAAAGACTAAATAAAACAAAACGAAACAAAATGAAACAACAAGTGTTTGTTAGAGATATATAATAACGGAAAAAGTGAAATTATTTTACTGTTCGTTTTTTTTTTCTTTGGTTTGTTTCTTTTCATTTCTTCTTTTTCTCAATTTTTTCCTTTAATTTCTTTGCATTTCTTTGCATTTCTTTGTATTTTGTATTTATCTCGTCATCATTATCATGATCATTATGATCATGTTAATTATCTTTATCATGCCTTTTGGATTCTGCTCATCTATTATTTAATTTCATTAATTATTATGAGCAGAAATTTATAAAAAAGTGCACGATGCGTGTTATTTAAAAAGATTCACGTACATTCATCACATAAACACACAAGCATGCATACATTCTCCATAAAAGTAAGCAAGCAAAAAAAAATATATTATGGACGATTAAGGTCGACTCTTAAATTCTATGAAACTGCTTTACATAAATAAAGGGTCACGAAAATCAAGAAAATTAGTAAAAAGTTAAAGTAGTAAAAAAATAAAATTTTCCAAGTATTTGAAGAGTTGGAGTCATGGTGTAGGGGGTCGAACATTAACTTGAACGACATGGCTCGATAAATGGGTTTCATAACTCAATCCAATCATCACAATATCAACTCTAATACCATCTTGATACCATTGGATCGTTAAAACTGGTACACCCTCGATGCTCCATAAAGTTTTTAATCAATCTTCTGAAACGTCCTAAAAAGTGACAAACCCTAACTTACTTTTAATAAACCCAGTAGTTTTCGGGACTGGCAACCTTTGTAGACAGATATCGAAAAGTGATTCTAAGTCTATCGATATAATAAAAAGTGAATACATCCCAAACTCTTCTGAGTGTTACAAATAATTATGCAAGCTTATTGTAATTTATATCACAAATAGTGTACGGTCAAATAATAATATTGAATTATTTATTTAATTTTATATTTTCTTTTGGTATACATTTTAGATGAACAAATTTTTATATATACCATAAATTAGGTCATTTGGAATGAAAGTAGAAGTTTAATGGCCTTTCTGCCGGCTCTTACCATCTTACCATCATACCATCATACCATCTAATCGTGTTTCAATTTTTTTACTTATTGTTATTATTACATTTTTTTTCTATTTTTTGCATTTGTAAAATTCAAATAATTGAGAGTACTTTCTTCATACAATTTGTAACTGCTTGTCTGTCGGTCCGTCTGATTGTTTAATGTTTTCATGTCTGCTCATAATATCAGTAATTTTCTGAATGCCTGAATGTCATGAATCCCTAAGAAATATGATTTTTTTAAGATTAAATTCTATTGCATTATTTCTTTGCCCTCAGCAATGAGAGCATGCCTTTAAATATTACCAGCTAATCTGTCCAACTTTCTCATATGTAAAAATTATACATTTTTTCTTTGTAGACCCTAGATTACTGGATAGTCTGACTCTTATAACTGAAATTCCATTAATTTTCTATAGAATTTTCTTTAGCGTCTTAATTCAATATTTTCATCTTTAACTGAGCGTTATTGGTCCTTCAAAATAATGTGACATAGAAAAGATAATTGAAACAAGTCCAGCGAATGTAAAATAAATTGAACGCTTGTATATTTAAGGCGCCAAATCCAAAGTAAAGCTAATACATCTGAACCAAAATGATAAAACATGAAAAGAAGCGAGAAATCCATTCTTAATAGAAGTTTTACATGAAAAGACTTTCTAGATCTTCATTCCATTCAAGTCATACAAAATTTGTTTGGTAATAAAAACCTTCCCTTTGTAAAGTAAAGAGTAGAGCATTCTTGATGCATTGCCGATCAAGTTTATTATATTACGATTTTTTTCTTTCATCTTTTTGTTTTTGCTTTTGTTTTGCTTTTACTTTTTATTTTATCATAATCATCAGTTCATTATTAGCAACGCTAAACGTTAAACATAAAACGTTTAGCAGCCATTTGTTTTTATTGCTTGTCCATTGTCTTTTGGGCATAATTTTACCTTAAAGCAATTAATGGGCTAATAAAATTTTCATTTATTTGTATTATTGTTGCTATTTTTGTTATTGTTGTACTTAATAATAATAATGATTTATAATGTTTTCTATTCGTATTTTATATAAATTCGTGAATAGTGTATTAACATTTTGCACTCTACAATCGTCAATGACAGAACACTTGGATTCTTAATCTTGCTACATTTATTTACTACCTAAAAAAGTACCTAAAACAAAAAGCTTGAAAGAAAGAAAGTTAGAGAAATTAAAAAAAAAATGCAGTTGAAAGAAATTGGATGGAAAGTGTAATGAAATGTTTAAAGCGGTTGCCTCAAAAAATTTAATTTAATTTAGTTGAAAATTAAAAAAGTACAAAAGTAAATTTAAAATTGACTCAGTTTAATCGAATATCGAAAATGTTTTGTAAGAATCTTTTATAAAAATGTAGGATAAAGTTAGTAGGAGAACGGCCTTTAAATCAATTTAAGTTGTACTTAAATGGATAAACGATTTTTCCGATTCATTTACAAACATACATAACATTTGAAAATCATGGATCTGTTATGCTGATTCTAGCACAGAAGTGATGACATGACATTAAATAATCTCTCTTGTTGGTTTGTTTTGTAATGAGTTTAGAGCATTTAACTTAAATTTCATTCCGCTAGAGAATCACTTTCTAAATTAATGCCTCAATTAGTGAAAATAAACGGGCTGATAAAACGACGAACGATTTTTGTTATAAAAGAATCCAGGTCTGCTAAAAATGTAAATGATGAAGTGAATGCTTGAAGCTTATTGTATTCTACGACAAAAAACTATAAAATACTACAAATTTGTAAGATCAAAAGTTTTTGGAGGTAGAACTTTCTGTTTTTTAGACTCTATTTCATAAAGTAGTTTGAAAATAATTATAGCAACTCAAGTCAAGCAAATTTGTTTAAAGTTGATAAATCCCTAAATAATTTAGGTAAATTATACTGCAACTAAATTTTAATTGCTCTATGACTTTATGTTCCAGTCCACAAATGTTATATAATTACTCATTTTAAAGTGAATTTTTCAGAATTATGTTACATGTAAAAAGTAAATATTTCTCTTAAATCGAATGGAAAAGAGAACAATTAAAAAATAATAAGAAATAATTATGCTTAGAGTATAATTTATTTATATAATTTTTAGTATAATTATCAGTTGATTTATAATAATTTCATTATTATAATTACAAATTCATGTAGCAGCTGAAATACATAGAAAAATTTCAAGTAAATGTAATTTATCATTCAAGTTCAATTATGATGTAAATTTAATAATTTTTATTGTGACTTCAATTCTTGATATTATTCATTAATGCCATTAGAATGTTGTAATAAAATCGTGTAATGTGGCATAAATAAAATAATATTGTAATATATATATATATATACATATATATATGTATATATATATATATATGTATATATATACATATCTATGTATGCTTATTTACATTTATATATTTGTTAAAATAATTACTTTAAGTTTTTTTTATGCGCTCGTATTGTTGCTTGCCTCATATCTTACATTTAATGTAAGATATTTATATAGGAATGTATGTATGTATGTATGTATGTATGTATGTATGTATGTATGTATGTGTATGTGTATGTGTATGTATGTTTTGTAAAATATTTATATATATATAAAAAAGTGTATAACTTTCATTTTTATTGATTTCTTGTTATGAGTTACGTAAAATTAAAATCCATGTCACATTCGAGCTACTTGTGGCAACATTTTCCTACCACCCATTGACTTTTTTCTTATGCACTTTTATTAATATCATTAATATATAACTGATTACATACGAATTTTTCTATATACATTGCGAGAATTTCTTTATTATATGAAAATAACATAACAACACTGATACAGTTGCCCGTTTAATGTAACAATGTTAATAAATCAAATGAACTGGGCAATTTCCCCATCAATCATAAATTAAATATTCTATTTTATATGATATTTATCAATGATTTTGCAGACTACTAGTTATGTAAGTGATATTGTTTAAAAGGCAAAGTAACAAAAACAAAAACAGAAAATAGAAAATAAAAATCACCTTCTAAAGGGACTTAATAGTAGTCGATACATCTAAAATAATCGAATTTAAAATACTAACAATACTAAAATGCAAAACAATAAGAGTTTGGAAAATGTGAATGAAAAAGAAAAAGTGATAACTATTTCAACTACAATGAATATTTGAAAATAACTGATCCAGGAATATCTTAAAGTTAGCACAAATTTTTTAATTTGAAATTCTGAATTTCGAATGCCTGAAAAGTTCAAATTTTTAATGAATTTTTTTCTTAGAAAATTTCCATATTCCTCTGGTACATATTTATTATAATGCAATACATAAAAAAAAGCCACGCCTCTTAAATAATATCAGATACCTTAATAACATTTTTATAATGGTTTTCGATTTATTTTATTAAGAATCCCATAAATTGTTGAACTTGTTCACTTCGAAGCAAAGATAGTGCCCATATTTTTTAAGTTGCTCACTACAATCAAGAGTAAGGCGTACAAAGTTCGTTTTGAACTAAATATATTTCGCATTGGCGCTTTGTTTATTTACACATTTATTATCGTATTAAATCTTTTATATTACTAGAGTTGACAAATGATAGCAAATTGATTGAACATTTCAGTTAATTTCCAATTTAGTTGGTCGACACTATTAATCTCAACACTTGTCACTCATCATAGGTTGTTCAATAAATCTATGAAATTCAAATTAAATTAAAAGCTTTGTTAAATAAAACCATGCAAAATGGTTTTAAAAAGTAAATTCTGTTCTTTGAAATTGTTGATAAAATTCTATGGATCTTTATTCTTTATGTGGGACATTAACATCAATAATTATGAATGTGAAAATTATAGATAACTCTTTTACACCCTACATCGCTTGTGGTCCAGGGTACTATAAGTTTGTATGGTACTCTACTTTTATTGTACCGATCGAGTCAGAATTACTCGCAACATCAATTTAAGTAAGTCTGTCCGTCTGTCTGTCTGCCTGATCCTCAAATGCCTTAATTTTATTATAGCACTCACTTTTATTATGGCTATCGAGTCAAAGGCCCATTTTGAAGCAATTTAAATCAACCTTCGCCTTTGCAATTTTGAACTTAATCAAGTAAATTTAACAAAGTTTGATGTGCTTTAGTACAAGTCCACAAATGCTATAAAAAAATGGGCATTTGTGGATCATGCTCCATGAATATATAACAAACTTTTCTTATACTTAATGTAAAAGCGTAGAAAATTTTTTATTGATTCACTTTAATGCATTTAATTGGCCCGATAAATGTATCAAAATAAAAATTCTTCTGGTAAATGACCCGATTTGAAGTAAATAAATGATCACTTTCGATCGTTTATAATAATTTTTCTGTATTTCTCTTGTCATTTGATTTTCATTTAATTATCATTAGAATCGCATCTAAAATAAAGAAAAGTTACATGTAAAATAAAAAACGAAAAGAAATTTGAGGTTTATTGCCAAACAATTCAAGTAAAATTTATGGATCAACAATGGTATATAGAATAGATATGAAAAAGGTGGAGCGGTGATAAATTTATATAGCGCTTTAAATGAATTTAGAAAAGTGATTTGCCTACTTTTTGTTTATCATATCTTTTTATAATTCTGCACTTTAAAAATCTGTCGACTTAATTTGAGTAATAGAGTTGGTATGACCACTCAAATAGGAAGATACATATAATAATAATTTAATAGTAAGATCATCATGATTGTTTTTATTTTGCACAAATTGGCTATCACTAGCACCCACCACGATCATCATAAATACAATGGTATTTTTTTCTTTAATAATCAAGTCAATGCCTTGTGATATGAGACCACAATGCTACTTAATGGTCCATTAATGATGTCTAATGGAAATTTTTGTTTTATAAGATTTAAACGATAAATGAAAAGATAAACTGAAATGTGAATGAAAAATTATGAAATCTATGTATAATTTAACTCTTCTATCACTCTTTTCTCTCTCTCTCTCTCTTTATCTTTTCAACTATTTTCCTCTTATACCAATCTCTATTAACTATAATGTTTTCTATTTGAAAAACAAATATACACGAAAAAAAAAGTAAATAAATTAAAATTCCTTTATGTATAATTTTTGTGCTTTTTTTTCTTTTTTTATATTAATTTTTCTTCATTTTGAATATATTGCAGTTAAGTTCATTACAGGTTATAATGCCATATCTCACAGCATATTATATATATATATATATATATATATATATGTATGCACATATACACACATACACATACACATACACATAAATACAGATACATCACATTAAATTGCTGTAAAAGAGATGCAAATAGCATTATAATCACAATGTTATCACTTTCATTTGGCATTACTATACAAAATATAATATTAGCAAGAAAACGAACAAACATAAAAAAAAAATTGAAACACATAACATTAGAGTGATTCGCAATATTGTGTTTTATATGAAATTACATGAGATTTTTATTAAGAGATGCGGAGTTATTGATTCCATGAAAGCTTCTTCATTTTTTAGAAAGCTGCATGTCTCTAAAATAAATTTTATACTAGACCTGAGGAATAATATTATTTAAAAGGAAAGTGATCTGTTAATTTTACTTCGGCTACAATTAAGCTCCATTTGAAGACTTTTTAGCATTTCTAACTATTTATTCCTCTTTGCCATTATTCATTCTTCAACATTAAAATGTAATAACATTGAAAACAGATTATTGACTGATTCATTTGAAAGCCATAAATAGAACGATCCTACTTCTACCTGAAATTTATACAAATTGCATTCAAAGATTGATAATTTTATAGATTTTCCAGGTTTTGTAGATTTATTTATAAGAAATGCTACTTTATTGCAGTCGCCTAGAATCGATTCTTAAATACCCAATATACGGTTATTATGTTTGATAGGCGTGGTCAAGGTATTCCAATTTCGATTATATTTTGTAAAACTATTTTAATTATTTGTAATTTACAGTACTGCTTCAAGTTTAATGAGCATGCTTCTTAACCTTTGTGAATCATTTTTAATACCAAGCTCCTTGCAATGTTATAATATTTCTGCCAAACGTTAAGTCAATATGAAAATTCTCTTGAACCAGGGAATGTTTACAGCATAGAAGAAACTTGAGTAGATCGTTTTCGCATTTTAAAGAACCCTATCAGTTCTATTCTCCCTATTTTACTATCAGTTCAGTTTTATTAAAAAACTCGATTGTTTTATATCTCTACACTGCTTATCGTACAAAGTAATATGCTATGTATAGAGTACGCCCGATACCGAATACCGATCAACTCAGAATCATCTCTTACAATGAAGCAATTTAAGCCTGTCTATCCATCTGTCCATATAGATTTGTTATCAAAGTACAAGGCGCAATTTAGCAACTATTTAGATTAAATTTAATATGATTCGGTCATGATTTATACCAAAAATGCCCGAATAAGATTAGATTATTATTAAAAGCACGCCCAATATGATGACTTTTTTTACAAAAGGTTTTTATGTGAAAAAACTTAAAATTCTAGGTACTTTTTCTGTAAAACTATGATTTAAAGTATTTACTTGTAAGACCTGAACAGCTTATTTTAATTTCGAATTTCCTCTTCACGATACAACAAAATTTCTGCGAAATATTCTCGCAATAATTTTTTTATTATTTGTGGCGCTATTTTGCATAAATATTTTCATGGTGATTTATATTTGAAACACTCTAATAATAATTTTAGTAAAATACAAAGTATACCAGCCAAACAATTATTCAGTCATTCATTCAAAAATTATTACATGGAAGAATGTATATATGTAAATAGATGAATGAATGAATGAATGAATGAATGAATGAATGAATGAATGAATGAGTGAATGAATGAGTGAATGAATGAATGAATGAATGTGCGATTAGCTAAAGCACATTGTTTGTAACTACAATAAAAAAAAGAAAAGAAAACAAATGCGATTATTAATTTGTGTATACATAAACAATTTTTCAATATATCTCCTCATTTGTTATTATATGTTGTTATTATTGTTATCATTATTTTTTTTGTTGAATTTTTTTTTTAATTTACGGCATATACAAGTAGAGGTAAATTATGTTGATGTGTATGAACATTTTAATGATTACATCTATAACAATTATTTCAAAAACGAACGTCACTCATTCAACTTTTGTTATACGCTCTACATGATTTAAATATGAGTTATTTACTTATAAATATATATGTATATATGTATGTACGTATGTGTTTGTATATATATATAATAGTCAAAAGTATTTGAGTTAAACTCTCGGGTACTTTAGCAACTTCTGATGGCCCAGAATGCAACTTCTGATGGCCCAGAGCGAATTTCTCATAATGATGAGAGATTTAATTAACTAAAATGCATCGCTAAAATATAAAATCATTAGATTCTTCAAAATACTTTTAAAACTTGCAGTAACAATTCCTTGAATTAAACTTTATATAAAATGCGAGCAAATATTTAACCGAATAAAATGTTTATAAATCTAAAGGTCGAATGATAAAGTTCAAATTTAAATTCAAACTTTTCAGTATTGAAAATTTTTAATATGGCAGATATATTTCATTTCAATTTGGAACATTTTCTCTAAGTATTTGCGTATTTTTCTTCATTCTTCAAACTTTCATAAAATTTTTCAAATTTTCGTAAAATTTGTTGACAAGACTTTAAATTTTTTGAACTTTTTGAAATGAATCTAAAATGAGTTACCATTTTAGGATATGTAAAAATTGTTTTTACATCGTCTAAAGAATTTGATTTGGTTTTCAACAATTCAACATTTCAACATTTCAATTCAACAATTTTCATTAATGCTTTAATTCATAGAAGATTTTAAGATCCGTTTAAAGGATTTTTTAAATTTTAAATTACAATTTCTTTAAGCATTATATTTATCAATAAGTTTCGCTTATCGTTTGCAAAATTTTTGTTTTGTGACTACTTTGCTGCTACTTTATCATCTTAATCAATAAAGGTTTCCCTTTATTTTTATGCATCACAAAGTCAATATCATGTTCTAATCATCCAGAAGTTAGATAAAAATGTAGAAATAATCCATTTATGGTTCTATATATGTATATAAGTGTATGTGTATATATGTATTTAATTTTCATTAATTATTATTATTTAAGTAGCATCTTGCTTAATTGTTTGCATGCACATTATAATATCATTACATTTTATTCACTTTAGGGTCATTACACACTTGTGGTCTGCTTGGCAATAACCGCAAATTATTTGTAAAATTGATGAGCATACCTTTGCAATTTCTAATGCCACAAAAAATATAGATTAGGAGATTATAATTAGTTCGTCTAGATGTATGTAACATTAAATTCAGATCCATCTGCTACTGCACTTAGCATTATAGCAAGTTTTTGGGTTTTTCTTTTTTTTTTTGTTTTTAAAGCACATTCTGGTTTTTCTCCATATACTTTCACTTGACTTGAATTTAAGATTGATTAGTCTTGGAAATTGGTCAACATCTAATGATTTTTACAAGCAATATCTTCAAAACGCCTTCTTCAAAAGAAATTAAGATTTGAAAAGCTATAAAGCAATATTTTGTAAAGGAATTTCTTCAGAAAATAAATAAAGTTAAGATTTGGTTTAATCTTCCAAAGAGACAGTCTTAAGAGAAGTAACCAAGAGAAAAGCTTGATTTGCTGAACTATTTTTTGTAAAATTATGATCGATTAGGGCATTTGATGGTCGATTCTGAACCATTTTAACTTGTTAATATGTGTTTTCTGTCTTTTCTTATATCTACTTGTAAAAAACAAAAAAAAAACAAAAAAAAAAGAAAAAGTGAAATTGTCTTTTAATGGTTTACTGTTTGTTTTGTTTATTGATTACTAACACAATAATAGCAACAATTTTAAGTTGCATTGAATGATGAGAAGTAAATAATTTGTATGTCATTCACACATATCACAATAATAATAATTATTATAATTTATGCCATACATTTATCATTATATATGAATAATTATTCAGTTAGCCATTAATTTTCATAATTAAATGTAATTCTTTTTTTTGATTATATATGATATAATTAACATGAAAATAATTTTCACTAATTCGAAAATTTATTACATTTGATCATTAGTATTAGAATGAGTAATTCATTTCTCCACAAGAACACAAGAATTATTCGAAAAATTTAAGATTTAAAATTATTTAGAATTATCAATTAATTTGGGCTATCACAAAAAACTTAGATAGATAAATAGAAATGTTGCATGAATCAATTAATTAAAAATGTTTATTCATATCATTTGAGACCAATTGTCATCTGTCAAAACATGATTAACAAATTTTGAATAATTAATTTTTCTTAATTCTATTCGACAATCATTGAAAGTAAAGCAATTTTTGTGAATTTAGATGAAATAAATACAGTGGAAATTAAGGCACAATCAAAATAATGAATTTCTTCGGGGAACAAGATCATCATAAAAAAAACGTTGACTAAAAGCAAAAATACGTAAATTTGACAAAAAAAAAAAAAGGGGAAGAATGCATCAGACCTGCAGTAAACTTCAGTAATTACTTTCCATTACAAAAAACCTGAGCCGTAAAATATTTGACATGAAGAATTCATCAACGAAAAACTTACTCCTTTAAGGGTATTTATTATTTTAAAAAGAATACAAAAAATTATAAAAATTCTGGAAGACTAAATTTATCAAACCAAAAAGAAAGATAATTTCCCTCAGTAAAATTATAAACTTATGTACACAGCCCTCATATTAATGAATCTATGCTGGCATCTTGTTTTCTAAGATAAAAATAAACAATTTTATTGCTACAAAAGGATCGAGCTCATACGTTCCGCACTTGATCAAATATTGTAACAGCTGCAATATATAATTGATTATTGATGAGACAAAAGTTTATTTTTCAAATTAAAAAGCACACTTCAATTTGTTAGTAATGCTTTAAAATGTATTAATACTCAATAGCTTGACCATTTCTTGTTTTGTATTTTATAGAAATAGGAAAAAAATAGAAAATTCTTTCTAATAATTTAAAGCATAGAATTTTTAGAATGCTTTAATACAATTAACAATTAATAATTTACTAATTAGCTTTTTCATATCCTTTTAATCTAAACTCCCTTAAATATTTCTGTAACAACTAATCGCGACTGTGAGATCAATGCACTTTACCATTAACAGAAATGCTATTCCTAAGATTTTAAGTGTCTTTCAACTTGACATTGTTTCTTTATATTATTATTATAGACCTAAGTCTATTTTATCTTACCTCGATATTGTTATGATTATTAAATAATCTTAAGGCAACAAATTGTTAAAGGTTAATGACGATACATTTCAATTAAGCATGTCATAAAAGCGTGCTATAGACAGCTGTAAAAGAAGCCGCTTTAACATTTTGTTATTTCATCAACTATTAAACAACTGCACTGTTTACATGGATAAACGTTTAAGTATACGATATTCAATTGGTATTCATCTAAGAAACTTTAATAAAACATCGAAATAAAAATAAAAGTAAAAATATTTAAAACAAATGTGTCGTATAAATTGAAATTCTTTATTTTTTTGTAGTTTTATTTATAACATTTTATTTTATTATATCGCATCACCAAGAAGTTGTAGATCTACTCATTATATCATTATATTTGTAACACTCGAAAATAAGTTTCGGAGAGACTCTATAAAGTATATAGAATGTTAATGAAGCTCAAATTCTGAATCAATTTAAACATGTCTATCCGTCTGTCCGTGTGTTCATAAGTGGTAAGTATTTTCTTGGTCGCAAGGAAACATATATCGGGCTTAAATTTGGCAAAAACATTGGAAGCTTATGTACCTTAGTTGGAATTAAAAATAGCCTAAATAGGCCTACAGTACGACCTAAACGGAGAACACTTTGGCTTTTTTAAGCAAAAATTTATAGTTTTTCGCTCATAATTTACAAAATAAAGTACTTAGTATTAAGGCCTTCATTCTACAAAATACTATATAAAAATCGTGTAAATTGACCATTGACTCAAAGTTATATAAATTTAAATGGTCTCTCTGTAAAACAGTGAGTATCCAAGGTTTGCCACCACCCAAATCCAATTTTCTCACTAGTTTTATATTCTGCTTGATATTGTTACTGTTATTATTAATGTTATTGTTATTGTTATTGTTACAGCTGTACCAATTGGCGCCAAATGTATTGAAAGGTAATACGCATGCCCATGCTCATTTGAACTGCAATTGTAGAAAAATTCCACAATGTTGAGATGATTTGAATTAGTCGTTAGTCATTAAGTCTCCTCTATTCAACTGTTTTACAAACATAAATTTACAGTGATATTGACTGCTATAAAAAGTGAAAATATTAATTTAGATATAAGAAAGTTCTATTCAAATAAATAATGAAAAATTTCCATCCTTGAATTTAAGACATTTAAAAATTTATGCCACGTAATTTAATTGGATTCATTTCATTTAAGACTAAGCAAAGCAGTTGATTAATTTTATCATCACAATAGTCGAATTTGTATTAAAAGGCTCTAAAAATATAGAAATTTTTATTGGCACTTTGTGGCCACTTCTTATTTAAAGTAGATTTCATTATAATTCAACAAAAGTACTCTTAAAAGATTATGTCAGGACAGTTATACGGACAGCCGTTACCTAAGGCCTTGACATAGGCCAGCCCTATTACTAAGCTATTACAGAATAAAATTTTGCTAGATATTTCAGTTTATCTATACGCCTTGTATTCAATATGTTATCGATTGATTGAAAGTCTAAAGCAAACAATCAGCAATTTGAATATGTGAAATATTTTGACCAAACCGTACAGATTTTTTTTATTTATCGATTCTGGCTATTCTTGCTACTCTTACTTTAAGAGAGATAATTAAACGTAATAAATTATATAAAATCGTCTGAAGTTTGGCATAAATTTTTTTTTTTTGGGAATTTTTGCTTTAATTATCTTGTATTTTGCAACCGCATTATAAATCGTTACAAAAACATTTCCTAAAATTGTGTAATTCATATTTATATCAATATTTATAAAAATGTTGTTTACAAAAATTAAAACTATAATTGAATTTGTAAGAAATTATAATTATGCAAAATTTCCACAATCGCACATCAAACTGACATGCCAAATGCAAAAAAAAGAAAAACTAAGCAAAGTTAAAAAAGTTAAAAAACAAAAACATTTTCTAAATATAAATTTCGATGAAAACGTATGGAACGTATTTCGGATTTCGATGTATAAATTTAAATTATTTTCAATAGATAATTTAATTAAATCATTTTGAATTTGAATTGAACTGAACTGAATTGAATTGAATTGAATTGAATTGAATTGACTTGATATTTTAAACGATTTGAATCCTTTTGTGATTATTGTGCCAATGGCTGAGAATATTTTTCTCACAAAAACCTAATAAATATTTTTCTTACCTTTCAATTTAGATTCATACAAGTTAATGTGTTTTTAACCTTCCAATTTTTTTGGTTCTTGCAAAGTTAAATAATTTACGGTTTCAAAAGAACAATAAATTTATTTAGTAAACAAAATTTGGATATTTTGTTGGTATTATTATTTAAAATAATTTATAGTTAAAGTTATAACTATCAAAATGTGTTCTTATATTAAATAAGTTTTAGCGTCTCTTATTCTAATTCAATCAATGAAAAAAAAGGTTTCTACCAAAACAAAACAAAAGATAAGAAAATTCAGAATTTTTGTTCACAATTTATTTACATTTAATGGAGGACTATTTTTGATATAGTTTTTTTTTTTAATTTGTTATCAAATATTTTCTAAGCAAAGAATTTTAAGAACAAATAAAGCAAATATTCATTGTCATTAGACATAGAAATTTCTAATTTATTTGCTAAATTTTAACTTACTACGCCACTTTTTGCTTCCTGCAGAACAGATCTATTTAAAAAGAGTATAGCAAAATAAAAATATAGATAGGTATTCTCTGAGATATTACAAACATCTTAACAAGATGAATATACTTTCTGCTAATGCACTGCTCGTAGTTATAACATAAAATTACGTAAAAGGTATTAAAATCTCTGAAATAATAATGTAAACATAACCTATAACATCATATAAATCATGAAACTGTAGTTTATGATCAGAAAAGACAACTAAATTAAGGAAGAAGCAGTTAAGAAACCATAATAACAGTTTGAAAAGTTTTCTTTTATTTTTTGTTTTATTATCTTCCACGACTCTTTTTAAAATGTTCAATATTTTACGTGAATTACTTTCAATAAAACGTACCAGAATAAATTCATATGTATACTTTATTTTTTCAATATAATTTAAAGCCTTAGGTTAGGCAATGGAAAATAGAAATATCATGTAAAATTATTATAAAATTGTTGTAAATTGTTTGAAACTTTCATTTAATCTTGTCAATATTGATTTTAAAAGAAAATTTTCTGAAATTTTTTTATAACCAGAAAGTATTTGTCAAATAGAATTTTTATAAAACTTATTTTACTTACCAGAAAAGGCATTTGTTGCAAATGTCATGCTAACATGTAGTTTTGAAAATGCATTCTTAATTGACAGTTGGAGTGACATTTCACACTTCAAGATTCCGTATTCTTATGTTAAATATTTTAAAGTTCTATAATTTTAGGTATTATTGCTCACATTTAAATCTAGAATACATGAAAAATTTAGAGAAAATGTGGATTAAACTGATTATAAAACTAAACTTTTAAATTGATTTTATGCAATAGGAAATGAATGTAAACTTGCTCTCATTAGACTAATTTAATTCCCTTTAATGATATTGTTCACAATTCTCACGTTTGTATGTTGCATATTTTATGAAACAGTAAGTTAATGGGATAAACAATTCAAGTAAATTTTCGATTAAGTATAGTTGGCGACCATTAAATACCCTACACAACTTTATTTAATATAACTAAAATCAAATATAAAAATTAAGGAATTACGAAACAATCAAATTGGAAAAATCTCGATGGATTTCGATCAAATTTGGCACATATATTTTTGATGTCAAAAAACAAGGTATTGACAGTCTTCGCTAAAATATATTCTAAATTGTAACTTTTCTCATTATAAGGAGATTTTTTGGATTAAAAAAAGAAAAATACGCCAATCTGTTTTCTATATTAAAATATAATTAGGCGCCAATTTTTATTAAAATTGTAATTATTTTCCATATAAGGATTTTTCTAATTTTAACCGTTTTCAAGAGGAGTTCTTTTCTGGGCCGAAATACACTTATGTAACAAATTTCATTAAAAAGTCTCTGAAATTACGATCTGTACCTTGCACACGGGCAGACAGAGAGATGGATAGGCTTAATTAGAATCAGAGAATGATTCTAAGTTGGGTCTATTTCAATTTTTTTAGGGTATTACCTTGTACCACACGTAGTGTAGGGTATACACTAAATATTAAATAGAAAGTTTCTTTTAGCAAACAACACAAAAAAAATTTCCTCTTTATCATAAAATAAGAACAGGCAGGAAACTTTCATGGTCATTTCCTGCCATTTTGTCATCATATGAATTTTTTAAAATTTGTTTTTTTGTTAGCACTTTTATACTAACAAATTATATAACAATTACACTTTTTTATAAAGTTTTTTGTTATCCCAACTGTTTGGTTGAAAAAAACCTCAAGTAAAACTTGAAAAACTAACTTACTTTACGCAAAGAAATTTTCTGCTGCCTATTTATTTTTGTGTCCTTCCTCTTCGCCCTTTCCTTTTTTCCAAGACAAGGATAATTTTTTTTTTAATATTATTGTTTTTCTTATTGTTATTGTTGCTTAGTTTTATTAAAGTTTAATGGCGGCATTTAACTCACGTGGTGGACATTATTTTGTGGATTATAAGAACTTCTCTCTTCGGTCATACAAAACAAACTGCAAAATAATTCTACAGATATAGAACAATATATATTTACATGTACATATGTAAATGTAAATGTATATGTATGTGTATGGCTTTGTCATAGCATTTTTGATGTTAGTAGTTGTGATAGTAAATATCAACATGAATGAATGAAAAGGATTCGTTTTCATATTTTCTGTTTTATTTTTGCTTTTTTTTTTGGTTTCTTTTGCTTTTTGCTTTTCCTGTGTTTCTTTTTTTTATATTCATGCAAAAATTCCTGTTCAACGCTTCATTAAAATGTTGTCGATTGTTACCTCACAGCACAGTTGTCTTTATGTATTAAGCTGAGTGCGTATGAATTTGTTAAAGTACGCTTCATAAAATAAAAACTTTTGCCTTAAAGTTTTCTTCAAAAAATTTTATTTGCTGTTCCATTTGAAAAAGTGTGCTATATACGTAAAAAAGAAATTAAATAAATAATTAAATAATAATAAAAATTTTTTTCTTGTAAATATTATGAAATGAACATTTTTTAAAAAGTGAAGTGTTTTTTCTTTTGCTAAAAAAGACTTTAAAAATATTTTTTTTTTAATTAAAAAAAAAAGTAATTTCAAAATAACTACATTTAGATTTACTAAAGATTTTGCATTCTTAATTTAAAGAGTTTAAAATCAAAATAATTGTAAAAAAAAATGAGAAAATTTTTAATTTTCTAAAATTTTTTAATTATTAAAAACAAATATTTGGAAATGCAGTGATTTTTAAATAAAATTATTTAAAATAAGAAATAAATAGAAATATTAATAATAAAAAAAAAGAATTTTCAAGTGGACTACACGAAGCCCACTCAACAAATTCAGCAGAAAATATAATTAATTAAATTTATGTTATAGAATTTCAATTGCGAAACAATCATTACGTTTCCGATTGAAAATTTTGATGATGATCAGAGAAATTTCTATAAAAATTTACAAAGTCCTAATAAACGCTTCCTTTTCACAATAAAAGTGCCCTTTTCATTTGTGAGTGATAAGTTTAAAATGTCATAAAAGTGTATAACAAATCGAGACCCCATCCATTTAATATTAAAGTGTTCATTGATCATTTTTACAAATTATATCGTCGAATTTCATTATTTCATTTACTTTCATTTAATTATTCTATGTAAACGTTTAATTTGTTTGTATTGGCATATTCAAGATTTAATATACATTAAATGAAACTTTTTCTATCCATAAGTATTAAAATCAGATGTCCAACATCAAATGAGGTTTTCTAAATGGATATTTTTCTAGAACACAAAACAACAAAATGCAAAAAACTAAAAAGAGCATTTATTTTGTGGAAAATTATGTGTAAAATTATGTACACATACATACATACATACATACATACATACATACATACATACATACATACATACATACATACATACATACATACATACATACATACATACATACATATCTATTTATATGGCGTTAATTATCTTTACTTTGATTTTATTCCATGAAATTATTTATGTACTACTGTCATATATTTTGTTGTAACATTAATGTCATGAAACTATTTATTTTTATGTTATTTCAATGAACAAAAATATTTAGATAACACAATAATGAATTTATTCGTAATCTGTAAATATTAAATATATTAAATATTTATAAATGTGACATTTAGTGTTAGATAAGTTGTTCAGACAAAAGAAATTATTGCTAGTGTGCAAAAATAGCTAGAAAAGGTAAAATTATTCAGTTCTGTAATATCAAAATTACTTTTCATTTTATTGAAATGAATTCTCATTCAACGTTTCAATAAAATTAAGACATTTCCTAACTATTTCAAAAAAAGGATATTTCCATATTGCAACGTAAGATTTTTTCCTTAATTTTTTTACTTCTTGTAATTAAAATGAGAATCGCTAAAATGAACATTTAAAATTAAGAATTTACCATTATTTTTGTAAAAAATCGTAGAGATACTTTAAAACATTCTTATGGCTTGCCCATTGTGGCAATTATCCATTTTTATTAAAAAAAAATATTAAATGGGAAAAGGAAAATATAATTTTTTTTCAGCAATATTAAACAATATTTCAAATCGATAGAACGATAGAACGATAGAACGATAGAACGATAGAACGATGTTTATAAAGTCCAGCACTTAAAAATACTTTTCCTTTAAATAATATTTCTTAAGGATAAGCAACAAAATTTTGTATTCTATGCCACGTATGCAACAAACTCTCTATGCCACGTATACCACAAAATTTTATAAGGAAATTCTGAAAATGTTTCAAGAAAAAACAGAAAACCAGCATGATATAATTTTATATTTTATTATTGATGTATTAGTAACATTTTCTGTTTGAAATTTAGTATTTTACACTTTTTTGACAATTTAATCTTACTGAGAAAAGCGATATTTAAGGCATTGAAAAAATCTACTACAATTATTTGCTACTTCTTATAATTTTAGCATGTTTACATTATCTTAAATTTCATTCTCCATTCTCAGCATCACTCAAGGTCATTTAGTGTCATTCCATGTCCTTTAGTAGAATAATCATAAAAAATTCTAACACATTTCTTTAAAAGTCATATTTTAAGGTTTTTAATTTTTTTCATAAGAGACCAAAATCTCCCATTGAATTGTTTGAAAAAGTCCAACTATAATTTTATTTTTTTTTTTGTACTTAATCGTTATCATGAAAATATCAATCATACGCTGCGTAATAATCTCAAATATTCGACATATAAATCGTAAATAAAATTAAACGTCACCAACGTTATCAATTTTTTTACATAAAACGTAAGAATTATTATAATGAATACATTTAGAAAAGAAACTTTAAAAATCTTTTAAAATTATTAAAAATTTATGTTGACCATCAAAATTTATTTATTGAAAAAGTTATTCAATATGTTAAACGAAAAAAAGTTATCTCTCTTTTTTTACATTTTTAAATGTTTTTAATACTTTAAAATGTTCACATCTGTTTCATTTCACGAATTTAAGGAAAATTGGGATCCATACTTTTTATGATATCAATATATTTTTATATTCATATTTCCTCTGTACTTATTTCTTCAATTTTCCATCCATCAATTAATTTCAATCGCTATGAAAAATGAATAATAAAAAATGGAATATTCGAAATTGCAATTGTTTGCATTCATTTTGCCATAAAATTATATTTTATTACGTATCGGTTACATTAAAAGCGATGCTATAAATTATGAATTCATCAATATTAAAGACAATTATTATCCATATATCTAAGAGATAAGCGATAGAACACATAAAATATAGCATCTACCTTTAATGAGCAATGTCCAACTTAATTAAAATTGGAATTGAAATGCATTTTGAAAAATTGAATTGAACATAATTTATATTCGATTTCGGTTCATTGCATTTATGGCACGCACCACATTTTGTCTCAGTTTAATGAAACAAATAAATATAAAAAAAGAATTAGAATCGTTCCCTATTCCAGTATTAATTAAAGAATAATCAAGGTAATTGGAAAAAAATTCTGTAATTAATTCCTCTAAGATTATTTTTCATTCTTTAAAATCCAAATTCAAGAATCAATTCCACTTTTGATAACCTTGTGCAGATAGGAACACCTGGATGTTGAGTTGAGATGAATCTAACTTTTATTATACCAATCGACTCAGAATCATTTCGTGATTCAATTTAAACCTGACTATTTGTCCGTCTGTCTGTCCATATATATTTATTTTCAAAGTACAGGGCGAAATTTTAAAGCTACTTAAATGAAATTTGATATGTAAGCGCGATTTAAACCAAAGACGTCCGTATACATTTTTGATTAAGATCAAACAATTATTTCGACCACGCTTCATAGAACGGTTTATTTTGCAAAAGTGGTTTTATGTAGAAAAATTAACATTTCTGAATATTTCTTTATAAAAATGTGGAATAATAATTAATAATTTTATAGTTGGATCCAACCATCTAAAATGCTCTTTCTCTTTTATTGGTTTTTTATAGAAGAAATAAGAAATTAGTTAAACTTTCCACTATGAAGAAATATTAATTACAGTACGATCCAACAAACTTTTCTTTTCTTTTTTTTAACTTTCTTGGCTATTTTAACTACTTAGCCAATGGACATGATCAATTTTAATCTGAATTATTAAAAATCAATTAGTTGATATGCTCAAATTCAATCACATACCGAAAATGCCGCTTAAAATGCTTTAAAAATTTTCTTTACACTTTTGTCGTCTCAGATTTTGGTAATGCCATAGTTTTCTAATATAAATCCATCAAATTACTTCTCTTTCAAGCTCAATTTAACATAATCTGCATATAAAAAGTGAATAAATTTTAGAATAATTTTTAAGCACAATTATAATTAAAACGCAAAGTGATTTAAGGAATTCTTTTTTCAAGTAATTCTAGAAGATATAAAAGAACAAAGCAAAAGCCTTCTAGATGAAAAATATTCTTTTACAAATTTTCTTATTTATGGAAATATAAGATGAAAATGTTAAATGAAAATGTTTAATGACATGTAATATGAGAATTCAATGTACACACTTACAATAATTATGTAAATAATTACAAGAATTATTTAAACTATTCTAAAACAACAGTAAAATGTAATGAGAAAATGTTCTTATGATTTGCATTTCAAGAAAAGGCTGATGCAAATTTTATTATGAGCTTAAAATAGAGATATGGATAAAATAGATGGACCAAAATTCATGTATGTAAATTTATAAAACAAATGTGTCAATGTTTCTCAAAGCAAATTTTTTTTTTGAATTTCAATTTAATTCTCCAGCAGAATGTGAAATATTAATTTGAAGGAAAACAATTTAAAGCATTCAATTAATATTTGTGTTATTTTCTAACTATCTTTCTTTATCAATTTTTCTCTATTTCCCTCTCTCTCTCTCTCTCTCTAGTATTTCTGTCACAAAAATTATAGTCCTGTGCCTTGAATGCATTTGTGGTTATTTATGCGCGCTTGAATTATACTTTTCCATCAATTTTGAAGACATATTTTACATAAAGCTTGATCAGAAAAAAGCAAAAAAAAATATGGTACCAACCAATATCAACTGTATATTTTTGTTTAAGATGAAATAAATATATTTGTATGTAAACGCAAATCTTGAATACCCACCACCCAGGCATCATGATATTGATGAGTTTTCATCAATAGGCCCTGAATCACAAATTTGTGATTCAGAGCCTATTTTAGTTTTTCAGTAACAGATAAAAACTGTAAGCATAAAAATTAAGAAATGAAATGGTCTTCGATTTAGAGAGACAGTGTAAACCAATAGTCAAAATTTTTCCCTTCTATCTTTTGCAGTTTGCCGATAAAGAGCAAAAAACCAACAAATTTTGTCCTTAGTTTAGGTTGTACTGTGGGCATAACCCTTGACCGATTTTGTCCATTTTCAATATCAATCTACCTGCAAGAACTTCCCATATTTGGCTAAATTTTGGCCCAATAGCTTTTTTTTGCAACCAAGAGAATGTTAACAACACACAGAAGAGCGGACAGGTGGGCAGATATGACTAAATTTCATTCAAAATTTGATGGTGATATCCTTACGGGTGTTACAAACATAATAATATACCGTAACAATATAAAAATATATACCCCTAACCTTTGGGTGGTGGATATAAAAATTCATAGTGATATAGTGAAATTTGCCATCATAGTAAAACTTATTCAAATTATATAAAAAGGCAACTTTATAAAATGTAAAAACTTTTATAGAATTGAATTCAAATGTGGAGAAAAATACAGATTAAATATCCCAGAAGAAATTTTCTATAACACTTTTGAAGTTTTCTAATTTTAATCAGTTTTACATAAATTTTGACCAATGTAGAAAATAAATTATTTACGTTGGAGCATAACTTTCATTTGATATTTCTATTTGACTTTTACTAAACTTTAACGAAATATCCTTCCTAAGAGAACACAATCTAAAGCAAAAGTTTTAATTTTTTTTTAATATGTACATATAAATATGTGCATAAGATTTTTGAAATTTTTTTCTTTTTTTTTGCAATTAGAAAATATTTAAATGAGATTTCATTTTACAACCCGAATAACGCAACATGTTTTTTATTCTAATTGTTATGCAGTGTATCATCAGCAGAGATTTTCTTATTGTCCCTTTTTAAAATTTATGCATTCTAATTGCATTATTTATGCAATTTTCTAATTTCTTCTTAGAAAAGCAACAACAATTGAGATGCGCCATCTAGAGGCAGACTATGACTCCAAAATGTTTAGATGGTCTTATAATGAATTTATTAAAACTACTTATCTGCTTTATCATTTCTTCTTTTAGCGATTTTCTTATTTTGAACTTTGACTTTACAATATAACTATAAAATTTCATAAAATTCCAATGTATGGCAACATTTGATTAAACGTTTGACTTTTTAATATTTTGTTTGATTTTTATCTTCAGGCCGACTTCAAGGCTGCCATTCTTGCAAATGTATCAAAAATGTTGCATAATTTCTGACTAAAAATTCATGTAACGGACCAAAATTTGTGTGAAACACAATAGTCCATTTTTTAGATGTTTTCTTATGTTAAGGATATAAAGGATTTTCTCATGAAAGTGAAGGTTTTTTACATTTTGTTGATTATTTTCACATTTTCTTAAATTAGAAAATGGCAGATGGTCTTTTAAATGGATTATTTTTCTTGTTTTTTTATTGTTTCTATTATTTCCTTTTCAATACAAATTTTATGCTTTCAAAAGTTTAAAGAACACATTCAGATTGTGGCCCATTATATTTTCTATTTTTTCTTTTATTTTTTTCTTTTCTTTTTTTTGAAATGTATTTATAAATTGCAACAATCTTTTCTTTTTTCATAAATAAATATTTATATATAAAAACTTTTTCAAGTAATTTACATTCCTTTTTTTTGATTGCATTAAAAATGCATTTTCACTTTATGTTTTTCTTTAATTTTTTGCAAAACTCATCAAATTTTTTTTTTGTAGTAGTAAAATGCTAATTTAAAATTTTAAATTTAAAATGCGAAGAAATGAGCATAACTATTTTGTACAAAGTAAGATATTTTCTTATTAATTGATTGTGACGAAATTGATAATGCAATGCACAAATGAATAATTAATTAACGGTTTTCAAATTTAAGTACACTCACCAATACATATACGTACATTTTAACTAATATGAATTATTCTAAATTATTTGCTTATGTTGAGCATTAAATTGTTCGTTAGATACATATTGACATATTAACGTTTACAAATAAAAAATACAAAAACAAATACAAATACAAATACAAATACAATTTATATGATTTTCATAAATTTATTTAGTATTCCAATGAATAAATGAATGCATGTTAATATAAATGCAATAGAATTGTGATTTTATTGTGTGCAATTGAATAAATTGTAATAATTAATATAATAAATGTTTTATAATAAATGAAATAATCCTCAAATAGAATGTTAATTAATTTATCGCCTATTGGTTTTTATTATTATTATTTATTTTTAATTTTTTCAATATTACAAAATTTAAAATGAAAAACCAAAAATCTAACAATAATAATATTTCAATGATTTATATTTCAAATGATCCAACTATGCCCGATTTGTTTTCTTTAGAATAAAATTTTTGAATGTAAATGTTAAATATTACATCAAAATTGAAAGTGAAACTTGTAAATCGTTTAAAACACACAACTTAAACAAAATGTATAATGAAATGCGCTTTCATTTATTGCCTTTTGATGAATTTTATCAAAAATTCTAAGAGTATTATATTTGTTCTCTTTTCTATTCGAGTAGATAAAAACAAAATATATATTACTATACCCTACATCAAATGTAGTGTAGGGTATTAGTATATGCAGTTGTTTGTAACACTCAAATGTGGTTGCAAAAGATACAACTGATAAAGTCCGCATCACTTTCTAAAACAATTTAAGCACGTCTATCCGTCTGTCCGTCTATCCGTCTGTCCTTTTGTATCCAAGCTGTAAAAATCATTTTGTGAAATATTTTAAGGGAATTTTTATTCATTGACTCATTTCACTCAAAGACGAACCCTTTTGAAAATACTTGAAATCGGATAATTTTTACGACCACTTTTCACATAGAGAGCTTCTTCGAGGAAAACTTGCTAAATGGAAAAAAGCTTACGATTTTAAATATAGTTTGACGAAAATTGGCACAATATTGTAATTTAACATGGAAAATATTTGTATTAAAATTGGCCCAGATTGATCTACTTTTTTACATATAATTTTTACATATAATGCTTTTTTCGGATAAAAGTTTTTACGTGGGGAAGAATTAAACTTTGAAATATATTTAAAAAAAAAATTTGCTTTACCTAGTATTTCGATATAAACAATACATGGACCATGTTCAAACTAGATCAGATCATTTTTAGAAATACCTTTCACACAACGAACACCTTTTCAATTAATTTACAATTTTGTTGACTTGGAATTCTTTTTTTTTAAACTTTTATTTACATTAAATTATGAAATAGTGTAAAGTACTTAAAAGTTGGCAACGACCGACTATGAGATACTTGTTCTTCTAAATGAGGTGCATAGTAAGGGCAAATGCTGTAATATATTTTATAACATCAAAGATGATCTAATTAACTAAAAAATTTTAACGTTATGTGTGGGCGATAAGTGAAGTGATCTGTATTCATTACGTTTAGTTAATTTCATTATTTGCAGTACTTCAATAATTCAAAGATTTACAATAGTTATTTCGTCTATTATCAACGGAAATTATTTAGTATTATTTTTGAGAAGTAATGGATCAAGTTTAAGAAATAGGCATAGCCGATTTTTAAGGTTCCTAAGACCCATTCCATTACCAAAAATTTTTAACAGATTTGTAATTTTAAAAGAGAAAGTAAAAAAGGTATAATATCATATCATAAATTCTCCTTTGACGGAATACAGTAGTAGGCTACATTGAATTTCTAATGTGAAGCCTTTTCCCCAAATATACGCATCCTTCACTAAGCTACAACAACAACAACAACAACAACAACAAATCGGATTGTTTTTAAACATACTGAACTGTTTGTTTTATCATCGTGTCTGATATTAATAATAAAACTAATCCAAAGATTGTTAATTTCATTGGATCATCTCATAATAAATTAAAATTGAATTATCTATCAGTAAAAATCAATCTTGAAATTTGTATTCAAAACAAATACCGTTTAAAAAAAAACGACACTTATCTGCTACATGATATTTAATGTATTGAAAAATTAACTTAAAAAAACATTTCTGATTTTCTTCTTTTCTTCTTTTTCAATATTTGCAAAAAATAGTTAACTTGACTTTTTTTCTTTTCTTTGCTTTTTCTTGATGCCATAAAACAAAAATAAACAATAAAAGCATCAACAATTACAAACATCGTAAATAGTATAATGGATGAGAAGAGAAAACAACAACAACAACAACAACAACTAAAGCAATAAAAACAGTAACAACAAAATAATATCATTCTAACGAATCGTTGATTTTTATTTTAATTTTCTTTCATTTCATCACAACTTTTTCTTCCAATTTTATCTGAGCTTTATTGTTACAGTTAGTCATTTTGTTACCGTTAATGTATTTTTAAAGGTAACGCGTAATTTAATTCAGATTTTTATGTGTTGTCAATAAGTTTTGCGACGCTTTTTAATTAATCTATCGTATTGTTAATAATTTATAAAAAAAAAATTAAAGTATTATAGAATTTTTTATACGAATGAGAAAATTATTTAATTAAGGCATTAATTAAATAATAATTAAAGCTACTCACTTAATCAGTACTAGTTGCAAAAACAAAAATATTTACAAAAATAAGAAGAAAAATCAAAATTTTTCAACCATAATTCCAAAACAATTAAACTTTTAATTTAATTCAATTTAATGTAATTGAAAAAAAAATTATTAATAAATAATTTAAATAAAAATTGAAATTGTAACTGGAATACGTAATTAGAGAAATGGGCGTGGCTCTTACATTTAATATTATCTTACTTAAATTAATTAATTATTAAATATAAATTAAATTAGAAATAACAACAATAACACCAAAAAGGATCATTGTAATTTATTTAAAACAAAAAAAAGACTCATCAAATTAAATCAAATCATGTGATCGATACTAAGTAATAAAATGCAAAAAAAAGGAGAATTATTATTCAAATGTATAATTAAAAATGATATTATATAAAATTATAATACTTAAGTATAAGTGAAATTATAACCGAGAGGACAATTAATGTTTGCGAATATGATGGAAAATATTTTAAATGAAAATCCATTATTTTGGTTGAGCAATATCAATTTAATAAGCAATATAACAAATACAACAACAAATACAACAATAAATTATTCAATGAAAAATGATCTCAATACGTCACATTTTATCAACGACTTTATTCTTTTACGTGATAACATAAATAACATTAATAATGATAGCATCAATAAGGATTTTTATGAAAATTATCACAATTGTCATCCGGAAAATCCGCATTTCAATTGTAGCCGTTTAGATTATGTGAAATTTTTATTAGGCCCACAAACATTACCCTTACATCAAGTATTACTGGTAAGTAAATATATGGACTGCGTATGCTCTGTAATTTATTTCACTATTTAGTTATATATATTAAGGACTTGACTTAATTCACAGCACATCATTATCATAAATTAGACTTCAAGCCTCTTAATATGGATCTAAATTGTCAAATACTTTGAGTTTTTTATTTCCTATAATTGTCTAATATTTTTTATAAAGCGGCTTTATTTATTATCTTTTACTGGCTTAAGCTAATAGCTAATAGAAATGGAAATGTTTAAGTTTTGATGCAAGGGGACATCTCTAAACTGCTCAAGTTTCCCATATTTTTCATATTTCCTTAATTTAAAATGACAAGCTTTACTCTTTGATAACTTAATTATTAATTATTATATCACATGACCAAATCTAAATAAAAATGGAATTGAATATTCGTGAATTCTTTTACCGGCGCCAAAATTCTTATTTCTTTGAGATTACACTTTTGAAAAAAATAAAATACACAATTTAGTTAGTGTTCCCAAAGAATTACAAAAAGCATCGAATTTAATCTTTACATTAAAGTACTTTCTAAAGAATTTCGTTAACTTTTACACATTTCTGGAAAACACATTCCACAAGAGCTTCCTTATTGTAAGCAATGCACTCTCTATCTTTAGCATAATAAAGTTCTCTTATAATGCTTTGATGCTTTACTTTTGGCTTCCCAAAATACCTTGAGAATTTCATATTTATTATATTTTAATATTAATGGAAGAATTGTTTGTACTTTTTCGTTAATGCCATCAATTTCATTCAAATTAAGAAACGTCAAATCATTACTAAAAAACTATACCAAATTCTAAGGTGTCTAGAGAAAGAAAGCCCTGGTTTTGTGCGATTTACCTAACGATAATAATCTTCAGTAAGCTTAATAAATTTCACAATTCTCTGTCTTATTATTTATTTTACTCTTTTTACAATTGCAAATGTATTTTTCTTATTTGCATACCGTGAACTTACTGAACAATCCGATATGTGAAAGACATTTATTATAGAAAATAAAGTAGGTGTCAAATTTGCATTCTGTTTCTCATCCCACATGCAAATCGCAAATTCAAAAATTCATTTGAATTGTTAAAATAATTTATTAATTTGCCCAGACAATTCCACAGTACTTGATTTACGAAGCAATTAGAAAGACTTGAACATCCACTGAACTTAAATAATGCTTAATGATGCTTCAAGTCTAAGTTAGGAAAAATAAAAGGCCTATTGAATGCATGTAATTTTAAGACTATAGCATTTAGTTAAGTTAATTATTATATTACTAAGCAAAAAAGAAATTACTTAATAATTTTTCAAACAGTTTTTTAAATGTAATCCAGTACCATTCTAAGAAAGATCGATTGCTTGAATTAAAACGTGACGTATTTTTTCAAAACCGCGTGTTAATTTAGCTAAAGAAAACTGGAAACTTATCCAAGACTAAACTTTAGGTAACTACACTGTACACTTCATTACTTGTACTCCAGGGTACTATAAATTTCTACGAAAGTTGATAACCCTCTAAAAAGTTTAAGATTGATTACCCTTTTATTATATCGATCGACTCTGAAAGCCTTTCTCATTCGAACTTACATGTTGCCATTTAAAAAATACTTTAATAAAATTTGATAAATAGATGCATTTTCATAATAATTAGGATCCTTCAGTTATTAAAACCATTCCTTAAAGGAAACTTTATTTTGGATAAAGTAGTTGTATGGAAAAAATGTACACCTTTCAATACTTCTTAACGAATTTTAACCTTAATATATAATTTGACATACTGGATTTGCGTTGTAATTTGTATTGTAATTGCCATTAGAAGTTTGATCTAAAAAGATCCATATTTTAAATACTCATCCATACAATGAACTATTCTTTTAGTTTCCATGATCTTAGCAATCACATTAATAAGGATTAGTGTGCCATGTAGGTAAGAGTCAGCCTTGATTGACTATAAAGTTATTAGAGCAGAATTATAACACATAACTCAAATGAATCCATCAATGTAACATTTACATAATAAAAACATCAACCATTCTAAATTTATCAGTTTGCAATCTTAGCAGCTTTAATTTAGGAAAACATTTAGATATTTATATAAATTATCTATGAAGTATCAAACTTATTGATGTATATTAAACTTTTTTTGAATTCAGTTATCCCATAAATTTTATGCCATATAAATAAATCATTTATATAAAATAAAAACATATGTGACAATCGTGGCTTGTAATTTTTGTGATTATTGTAATTTTTGTAATATTTTATTTTATGTGCTATATAATTTTCCCATTTTATACGATTTTAATGTACATAAACAAATCTCGCTAAGTATGCATATTATAATATTCTATATATTCTCCTTCACTCTATATCTCTGTCTCCCTTTCTCTCTTTCTTGATGCTTCATTTTTGTTTTTGCTTTTCTTTTTGATTTCAATTTATCATGTAACTTATTAAATAGATAACGGTAATATATGGTGGCATCTTTATAACGGGTATCTTGGGTAATATATTAGTGTGTTTGGTAATTGTACGTCATGCGAATATGCACACAGCAACAAATTATTATCTATTCAGTCTGGCTATGTCAGATCTTTTATATTTATTATTCGGTAAGTGATAAATAATTTTTATTTCAGAATTTGACAGATATATTGTCGAACATTTGTAAATACACTTGACTTTTTTATATGAATTTCTATCATATGAATTTCTAGCATATATATATATATATATATATATATATATATATATATTAATATATATATATATATGCCTGTTTTATATGCAACTTATCAAAAGTTATAAACAATTGAATTTGTAAAAGCATTTATTTTATTACAATTAGAATGATATTTTTTGCAAATGAACCATCAGTAGGTCAAAGTTGAAATTATCGCTTAACAATTGCTATTTTTCATATAAATATAAATAAATATAAATATAAATATAAATATAAATATAAATATAATATAAAATAGAATAAGTAGATTATAATTCATTTTTATACTCAGACATTGGAAATGTATTCAGTTTTTTCGATATTTAAACCAACATACAGAAAAAACCAATAGAAATTCTTTAGAATAAACTATATATTTTGACATCATCGATTTCTCTTTTCGTCTATGTATCCATTTAGTTTTCCTTTTAATGGATACATCATGTGAACTTTGTAATAATGAATTGATTTAAAATATATGAAAATATTTAAAATAGATTCAAATTTTAATTGTCAATTTACTCAGACTTACTTTCTGAATACCTTTCTGGCTAATATTTATAAATGCAAAATTTTTTATTTAAGAGAAATCACAAGTTCTACGATTTTTAAACAAATATTTGTTAAATATTAAGACATCAAGTGTAAAATTTTAGACGGCCACGATTAGATGAAACACAGTTCATGACCTGACATAAGTCAATCTATTTTATATACCATTAATATTTTGCAAAATATATAAAAATCAAAGACAACACCTAAACTAAAGTCAAGAAATTAAAACAATGTAATTTTGAAAAGTTCTTTATATTATAAGAAACGCTTAAATCAAAACTAACACACTTTCAAAGATGAGATCAAAACAAATCAAGATAAGAGCTTAAATTGATTCAGAAAATTTTTCGGGTCTATTAAATTAAAGTCTATTAATTTTATAATAAATAAAATTAGAATAACCTCCGGTTTTGGTGAGAAGTTTACCAGTACTTTATTTCCATTGTCTAAGAATTTAAAAATTTTTTATTGTATACTTATTTTTGCACCTACCATCTAGAGATCAAGGTACACTAATTTTGTCCAAAAGAAAGCTTCGGAAATTTCGTTCAGCATCAAATTCTGAATCGATTTAAATGTATTTATCCATATGTGTGTCCGTGCCCTTGTGTCCGTGCCCTTGTGTCCGTGTAAACATGGTAAACATTTTTCCGATCACAAAAAAAAGACATATCGAACTCAAACTTAGCATACATTTGTCGGAATTGAAAACAAATTAAAAAATCCAAAAAATGTGCCCATAGTGCAACGTAAATTTAGACTTTCTTGCTCTTTTGTAATTTGGAAGCTGAAATTTTGTAGAAATTGTGCCAACTAAACAACTTTAAATTATATGTCTATATCACAAATTACAGAACGTATCAGGGTATCTAGGTGGTGGCTCTCTAAGATTTGGTCCCAGCTAAATGTAATTTTCTTACTTGTTTTCTTTTCTCTTTGTTTCGATTATAAAAGGTTTGCCAACTGAAGTGTTTATTTATTGGCATCAATATCCATATTTATTTGGTTTGCCATTTTGCAAAATACGCGCTTATATATCTGAAGCGTAAGTATCATCACAAGTAATAGCAGATCATTTGCATCAAAAAATAGCAACAATATTTCTTATATCTCACACAATTCGGTTAATTTTGTTATACTTTGTTTCCCTTCAAAAAAAATCAAAAAATGTTTACTATATAAAACGCGTTTAGATGCACTTATGTGTCTGTCTTTACAATTGTGGCATTTTCGGTGGAGCGCTACTTGGCCATTTGTCATCCATTGCACACTTATGCCATGAGTGGCTTTAAACGTGCCCTACGAATTATCTTAGCACTATGGTTAGTGAGTTTTCTCAGTGCCATACCATTTGGCCTAATGACAAATATCACCTACAGCAATTACCCCTTAGGTAAAATATTTTTCATTATAATAACTTCTCTTCTATTTGCCACTATTTTCTTAAAGCTTCTCTTTTTATACCTTTTAAAATATAGATAATGCATTAATACCGGAATCGGCATTTTGTAGTATACAAACACCAGATGATATACCATTATTTGAAATATCATTTCTAATATTCTTTTTCATACCAATGATATTAATCATTTATTTCTATAGACGCATGAGCTCAAAAATACGCTCAAGAACTGTACAAAAATTAGGTAATCATCTTAACTATAACAATTGATAATTATTCTATTTAAATGAACAATTTATACATTGTAATTGTAATTTGCTTAAGGAGTTCAACATGGCTCTATTTATGGTGAATCACGTCATCAACAATCTCGTAAAGCAGTTATAAGAATGTTGGGTAAGTTACAAAACATTCCAAATACAAATTATATAAGTAAAATATAATTTATATGATCAAAAGTTCCATGCAACAAATCCTTTTCAATCCCGATTCCCTTGGGTAAATTCATTTCTATTCAACTAGTATTTTAAAATTAAATTTGACAATTTGAAGAAATTGTCACATCATATATAATCAAAGCGAATAGGAAAAGTTCTAAGAATATGAAAGAAAAAAGCAAAACGAGGTAAAAAAAAGTTCTAAATTCCTGGTTCCAGAAAAGCACTACCTTAACAATCTTCCTTGCCAATATAATGAGGAATGTATTTTGGCGTAAAACTTAAAAATCTATTTATCATAAAGAATTTGTAAACGTATCAACCTCCAAATCAACGTCCAAATCGGATCAATTTTTTCCAGTATTTTCAGTAACAAAAATAGTAAAATCAAATTTTTATTCAACAAAAAGGCTTATATTAAGATTACTATAATCCAAATTGTATGTAACTCACATGGTATGCCACGTCCAAGACTTTAATATAATTCTTATCATAATTTATTAAAAATACCTAAAACTTAATGCCTTAAAAGGAACGCAAGAGAACCATACCTTCCAAATATTTATTATTTATAGATTTTTTTTTTTTGCTGACAAAATTATGAATCTCAAATGTTATGTAGCCAGGTTCTAAGCGCACGAATTATGTAAACAAATATTGCACTTAGTTATATTTTAGAATTCTTTACATTTTGTTTATTATTTATCCATCCATTACACATAATATTTTTTTGTAATTTCTTGCAAAATGTAATTTCTATTTTAAATATATAATTAGCTGCCGTTGTGTTCGCTTTTTTTATATGTGGCCTACCGTTTCATATTCAACGTTTATTTTTCATTTATGGCAAATCCTATAAATATTATATTGATGTTAACGAATGGTTATTTTCATTAACCGGTTTTCCATATTACATTGCTTGGTAAGATGGATCGTTTTTATTAAATGACATTAATTATACTCGATACTATTTATCGTATTGGATATTATAAATTTCTTTAGATATTTGTAATATCTTAACTTTTATTAAACCAATCGAGTTAGAAGTACTCTCAAACAGCCGTCTATCCGTCTGTCTATCTCTGTCCATCTGTCCTTATAAATTTGTTGTTAAGCTACCACTCACAATTTTTAAGATATTTTAATGAAATTTGATATGTAAGTTCATTTTAATTCAGAGACAAGCTCTATTAAAAAATAGTTAGAATTGGACTATTTTTACGTTGACTTCCCATATACATACATGCCTTTTATAGAAAAAATCATTCATCATATGGGCGAAGATTACAATTTTAATTATATATATTTGAATAAGTTGTGGCAAAAATTCTTGTTTACAAATTAACTCCAAATTTGATTCATTTTTTTTAGAACATCTATCTCGTAAATCAAATCATTTCCAAACATTTAAATCACAATTTTTTACATTCACAACTTGTAATTAATGTAGACAATAATATAATATGATTTTATTAAACAAAATGGTGTAGAGTATTTAAGAGTCGGTTTCGATCAACTTTTTTTTCCACATGTTTTATATATATATTTTTTTTAAATTTTTTTTCCTACGGAGATTTTTTTTCATTGCTTTTTGCTTTGCAGCACCATAAATCCTATTTTATATAATTTAATGTCTCATCGATATCGTGTTGCGTTTAAAGAGATTTTATGCGGCAAACATCCGAATACATTATATAGAGGATGTGCTCGTGAAAGTTTTCGTGAAAATACGATTGCTTCTAGTTTATATAATGCCACAATGGGTTATGATCGTAACTCTTCTGTAATTATTTGTAAAATTTATTCATGCGTTCTCATTTCTATTGAGTTGTTCAATTGTAGATAGGATTTTAATATATACTGTATATATATTATATGTGTGTATGTGTATATCTATATAGATACGTAGCCGATCATTAAAGTACATGAATGAACGGAGTAATTCATTAAAATCGGATCGTATTTCATGGCGAAATGATTACTACAATCATTTCAAAAAGGAGCGTAGCGGTTCATTAATGGGCACAAGGGCTATGGTAGTACGTCTAGATAATGGCCTTAATGGATGTACAAAAGTCTTTACGGAAAATGAATTACAATTGAATTTATTGAATACAAATAAAAATAATGAAACGTGCATTTAAATTTGATTGAAATTGTTTCATTAAATTTTCATTAAATTTTCCTAATTTTTATTTAAGTAGTTTCAAAATTTAAAAAGTTAAAATTAAGTTGATAAACTTGCAAATGATCTTACAATGCTTTGTATGAAAACTATCTCCTTTTGAAATGGTCAAGAACGTAATTAATTTTCTTTACGTTTTTTTTTTTTTTTGCTAAATTAATCAATTTTAGTAGCAGTAAACATCTATAATCAATGTACTATAAATTTGTTACAATATTCTCTTTTGCATATAAAGAAATCTACCAACAAATGGCAACGTGATGTTGCCTGAAACGATTACATCATGGAGTCAATGAAAACTCTTTACATTCAAAGTATTATATACAATACATCATTGAACAGGATTAAAAATAGACATAAGCAAACAAATTACAAGTCATGTCAATCGAAACTGTAATACTCACCATTCAAATTCTATTTTCTTCTGGTGATGATTATAAAAAATAATTGCAGTCAAATTTTAAATACCAATCAAACATTTCTATTTGACATAAAGTATTTCATTTCTTGAAATTTTAGACCGAGAGAGCAGATTTGAAAAAAAGTGACCAAAATCAATTAAGATGAAAGAATTCTAATTTTTGCTAACTTACTTTTAGACAGTTTCCAAGATTGAAACTTTAATTTAGGCCTTGCGATAATTTGATAATTTCTGTTAATTTCGCTCATGCTTCGAAAAAAATTGATATTATTAACTCATTTTTTTTATCACTTGAATCCAAGCGTTCATACAAACCGAAGCTTACATTTAAAATAATTATGTTCAATGTAGCGCTCTTTTAGGTGTTAAAAATACGTTAATTAAAATTACAGCATCGCCTGCCTTTGAAAGAAAGAAATAGTAAAGATTTTTCAAGAAAATTTTATTAAAGGAGATGAGAGAAAAAAAAACGAAAAAATCAATCGATTATACATATATGGGTCATCACTCCCGTAAAAGTAACAATATATTTCAATATAACAATAACAATAACAACAAAAGAAATACGTTTAATGCGTTGTACTTAAAAGTATAGAAATTATACAATAAATTGCAAAGCAATATTGCACAAATTGTTTAATAGATTGTCCGCATTGGTCATCTTCTCCCTTTCTCTTTCTCTCTCTCTCTCTCTCTCTCCTCTCTCTCTCTCTTCCTCTCTATCTTCCTGTCTCTAGAGACTCTGATTCTCTGTCATTCTATTTCCTTTTTTCTTTTTCCCTTAAGCAGATGCCAAAACAGTGAAACATAGATAAGTAAAGTTTTTATTCGATTTCTATTTAAACACGATGATTCATTGAAAAATTTTAATTCAAAAATATTGTTATTTAAAACAGTTGTGCCATTCATTATTTCATACAAAATAATGAACATCCTATCAAAACAATTTCCAAACAATTTTCATTAAATATTTGAAGAAAAATTGGTAATGGAGAATTCAATCAATTCATTTGAAGCAGCATCAATAATCTTTGCCATTAAATTGTTTTTAGCTACATGAAATATTTGTAACTGATAAAATGACGAGATTTCAATTTAAACATTTTCATTTTTATTTTTAAAACTTGGCAAATACTTATCATAATACAAATTATGAACAATTAAATCCATGAAAAATTAAAGTTGAAATTATCATTTTTTAATTTTTCTCTAAAATATATTTTTCCTTTTTTTATACTGTTGTGTAAGATTATTATAAAAATACCACTAATGATGCTAATTTTGAAATTAGAACGGAAATAATTGCGATATGGAAAACTTTTTTATAAAAAAAAAATATGTTGAATTCAAAGACAATTGATAAATTAGAAAGTATATTCTTTTAATTGCATTCTCTTCTCTCTATATAAAATTTCATTTAAATCAAAATGTCAATTGCTATGCCGTCATGTCATGTCATGTCACGTTACATCAGTATTGTAATTAACTTAAATGGTTTTACATTGCAACACAAAAAACGAACATGAAAAGCGTCAAGTTTTTTAAGAACATTTCTATAAAACATGAAACCACACTTCTATAGCAACTCTGTCTTATAAACTATGTATCGTTAAATATATATCCATATACATATACATATACATATATCATATACATATACATATACATATATGTGTATGTGTATGCAAAAATAATAAGAACACTCCAAGTGAGCCAAAGGTGCCAAAAAAATTCCCAGCATTACAAAAGAATATTTTATACTCATTTTCAAAAAACGCAAAGAACTTATGCAGACTTACTTCAAATCCAATCTATTTCTAACAAGATTGGTTTGGATTAGAGTAATACAAATTTCTTCAAATTAGTGCACCTTCAGTTCCTTGTTTAACGTTTATATCTGATCCGATAGTTTAAACACACGTATAGAAATTGGGCTTATCTATCTAAAACATCTCGATATCATGGTCCATGCGTTAAATTAATGCATGGGCCATGATATCGCCTCAACAAATCCAAAGAAACTTCCGCTTTCATAGAAAACTCTCGCTTGGCTTAAATACCGAAGCGTTTTCACTTTCCATTATATGAAAGGTGTGGTCAGCGTTGTGGATGCTGCAGTTTCTACTAAGCTAATTGTAATAAAATCGAGGTTCTTAGTGATACTATTCAAGTACTAAAAAGTTACACCTTCGGTATGACTAACAAGTTACATCCAATTAGAACTATGTCGCGAACTCTTTCTTTAAAGCAACGTAGTGCATACTTCGATAAAAAAAATTTCCAACCATTACGCTTAAGTAGGTTCAGAACATAATTCACATTGAAATTGCTCCATAGAAATAGAAATGTGCAACCACATCAAGGGTGATACAGTTCTCTAAGAACTTAGTAAAATTCACAAACAAGCAAAATATTTATTAAGAAGTGCAATGTGGAATATGTGGATATGTGAATAGATGCGTAACACTTTGTGGCATATATCGTTTATACATGAAAAGACAATAAAGTATAAACAGTTAAAACTTTTTTAATGACGGCACCGCAACTTTACTACGTACAATCATGATAAGAACTCTTAACATCAAAAGAACGCTACACCAACTACTCCACCTATTGTTTCCTCTCTCTTTCTCTCTCTCTCTCTCTATCTCCCTCTCTTTCTAAAGTCATTATACATATACACTATTGAGCCAATACAATTGTAATGCGCAGCATGTATTGACCTGTAAATTACAGTGTGATTTTTATATAAGTGAAGTAATTTTTTTGCATGCCAAAAGATAATGAAAATAACTAGAAATATATTTAGAAAAGTTCATTATAATTTTTTGGAATATATTTCAATACATATTCAGAATGGTAAGTATTGTATAAACGCACATAACAACACTTTCTATTATTAAATATTAAATCTAAATTCCTTTGATACCCTCTTGATATTCCATTGCATTCATTATTTTTGCCACATTCCCTGGATGATGACCTTTAACACCAACTGTACCAACTGTAGTAGTTCGTAATAACTTTTCAATATTCTTTACAATATAAAGTTTTGGAATTACATAAGAAAATTTATATAAATTTATGTGGTTGAATGCCGCATCAACAATAATAACAATAGTCAGACCTTGTTAATTTAAGGGGCTCAATTCGGTTATTATAAATTAATTCTTGAAGAAAAGTTGCGAGCTTTAACTCAATTACCGTTATTTTAAATGTCAAAGCAGTTATCTTAAATGAAATATTTTTCAAAAAAAGCCTAAATATAACACCATGGAACTTCAATTAAATAATAATAACAATAATACTCATTTGAAAATTTACTTATAGAAATATTAAAATAGTGCAAGATTAATGTTGATCTAATTTCCGGAAAATTTTATATTTGCAACGATTCAAGGATTGATTACAAAAATTCATCGACAGCCTGACAACTTTTCAACCAAAATAAATAAATCTGCTTGGAATTGAATCAAGTTTGTAGCCTCTAGAAGACTTTTTGTGATACTACAGATTTTTTAACCAACTTTTTCGTTAATGGATATATAAACTAAATATTAATTTGGTCAAAAAATGATTGCGCATTTTATTATGATTTTAATTTAGCAAAAAAAATATATTTTTATTTATAGAATTATCCCAAAGGCAATGGTCCAAGGAAAAGGACCTCGACATAATTATTTTGTCAAATTATGTTGCATAAATTTTCTAATGAAGTCCATGTGACCGATTCTAAGCAACTGACCAATAGGGTGAATCAATGAGACTTCCACGATTCAAAGCTTTTATCCATTCAGTTCGTAATCGCATATTTGCCAATCTAATATTTCTAAATTGTTGAAAAAATGCATTGACGATATTAATGTTTATTTACTTCAAAACTTTACGTAATTTTAGTAAATCTGTAGTATTCTAATACAGTCATTCATGTTTTCCAATTTCATTCATAAGAATTCAATGGTGGAATTACAATTAGAATCCAACAAACGAACCCGTGGTGTGAGCTTTACATTTTATTCACCGGTGAGAGAGTTCTTTGTAATGTTTGCCTAAACTTTGCTTAAGTTGTCCCAGCAACCAGTCAATTAGCTTTCTCTCCTTGTTCCTTCATTTCAAATTTTGCTTACAAAAACTTATTTATAAAGAAATTATTTGTTTACATTTAGATTGACACGTTAGTCATTACAACAAATACGGCAGAAATTCAATTTCAATAAGAAACATCAAAAACCAAAAACCAAAAAAAAGCAGAAATTAAAACAAAAGACGAAAGAAAATTGAAAATATTTTTAGATTGAAAATGCCACAAATTCAATTGAAGATTCGTTTAAATTGAAAATTATTAGATTTGTTGTGTGAAAATGGATTTACCAAATGTGGTAACAGTAAAAGGCTTCACAGAGTTCAATAGCATTCAAAAGGAACAACTCTATCAAACATTATTGGAATTAAGGGTAGCAATTGAAGAAATACCAAAGAAATCCTTACGCAAAACGTTAGAATTAACTTTAGCCGTTTTAGCTTATAAAGGTCAACAAGTGCAAAATTTAAATGAGCAATTGGAGACGAAAACGCAAATTAGCTATTTAGGTTTGACAAATTTTATCTAATTTAAATGCATTAATTGAAATCATTCATTAAATTATTTATCATTAATGCGTTAACATCTATTTTAGAATCGTTGAATGAAAGTTTAATGCAAGAAAATGAGCAACTTAAGCAAAAATTAAATACTTTGAAAGATGAGAAAGCGCTTTACAATAAAACATCCAAAGAGGTAATTTTAAATTTCAAATCTATCATAATGGAATTGTAACTGTAATTGCAACTGTAATACTAACTATAACTAAAAATTCTATTTACAGTTACATGATGAAATTCTTATGTTAAAAGAACGCTTACAAGAAATGATGACGCGTGCAGATTTAAGTGACAAAGATTCATCTGATCCTCTCTCCGAGTTGGATAAAAGAGAAACACTTTTGCGTAACATAAATGCTAAAAATAAACACATTAAGCGTTTGCTTAAGGAAATTGAGGCAAAACATTTAAAATACCTTACAATATTTCTGTTAAAACTTTTCTATTAAAATTCTTCTATTTGATATCTTTTTATTCTAACAGTCCTTACAAAATCAAAATATAGAGCAGACTAAAAGTATTAATTTATTTAAGGAGAAGTTATTACTCGAAGAAAATTTATATCAAAAGTTAAAAATTTCATTTAATCAATTGGAAAAAGAGAAGAATACGCTTAAAACATCTTATGAAGATTTAAATGTAGAGATGAAACGTTTAAAAGGAAATCTAACATATTTGGAGAATGAACGAAATCGTAATGAAAAGGAATTGAAAAGATTTATTGCAAAATTAGAGAATGAAGTAAAACATTGGAAGACAATTTTAGAAGAAAAAGAATTAGAATTGAATAATTTGAAGATGAAGAAAAAATCAAAATACTTAACACAAGAGATAAAAGTTCAAGAACAATTTTCAGCACATCAACAATTTTCTGAAGAACAATTCAAAGTAATTGAAGTAAGTAGTATTCAAAATCGGCATGTGATAGTATTTTCTGTTCGTTTTCTGTTTTTTCTAACATACATTAAATTTAAAGGAACGCGATCAACTTATCGCAGAATTAGAAAATAAGCTGAAAATTATGGCGGAAGAAATGTTACAAAGTACAGAATTTATGAATAAAGTTTATGAAGAGCGCAAAGCCTTAGCAGATCCACAAAAGCCACGCCTATGTTGTCAAGCAATAGAGAATGCTTTAAAAACAGCCAATAGAAAAATCCAAGAATTAGCTGAGTTGCTTGAGCAAGCAGAAGAAGAAAGTCGTTTGAAATCCCAACAGGCTATGGATGCAATGAAAGCATTAAATGATTATCAAGATGGTAAAGATGGGCTTATGCCAGCTTTGAAAAAATGTTCCGCCTTAGAACGTAAATTGCAATCACGTGAAAAGCAAATAAATACTTTGATTATGGAATTGAATTCGTTAAGCGAAACGGTCCAAGAAAATAAATTGCTACGTAAACGTTTAAATATTCCAGAAGATGTTACAATATTTACAAAAAATTTGGCCGCTAAAGAGAAAAATAAATGTAAAATAATACAACATTTAAATGTTAAATTAAGAGCTTCCGAAGAAATGCGCTTACAATTGAAAATGGAAAAATGTGATTTAAGGCAAGTTTTTATATTTCTATTCTACTCGAAAATTCGATTTCACCGCGATTGCTTAACAACACACACACACTTTTACAGAAGGCAACTTTTACAATTGAAACAAATAGTGCCAGAAAAGGAATCAATTGAAGAAGAAACATCTAAAAATGAGGAACTTTCAAAACTAACTAACGAAGAAGAGGCTGAAGAAGAGGGCGAAGATGAGGTAGAAGAAGAGGAAAATACTAATAATTTAATGGAACTTGATTCAATTACGGTATCAACGGATCCCAATACAATGACAAATCAACTCAAAGATACAAATTCCAAACTTAGAACGTTTACACAAATACAATCAACGTCCTCAGCAGTAAAAGAAATTGGAGAAATTGAGGATAGTTTTAATGCAACAGAAACTTCAAAACCAAGTAGAGATTCTCAAATGGAATTTTTATTGTATAAAAATGTGCAATTATCATCCACATCAAAGGAAATGGGTGAAGTTGAGGATAGTAATCATACAACGGAAACTCCATTATTATTCGATAATTTATGTAAACGTTGCCAACAAGATATTCGAAGGGATATGCCAGTAATGCAAGGACAAAACTTAGATCAATATGAAACGGTTATACATGAAAATGAACTTTTAAGACAAGGCATGTTAGAAATATTGGAAAAATTGCGAGAATATGATGGTAAGAAATTTGATTAGATCATCCAAATTATCCAAATTATCCAAATTAAGATTATAAGAAATTGTTAAGTAGTGGTGATATTAAAAATTTCATAATTGCAGATACTTCCGAGCAAATTGTTATAGATACGATGCTTTTACAAAGTCTATTAAATTTACTTCAATGTCAACGCATCTCAGAAGGTTCGAGTCCAACACGCCTAAGGAAACAATTACAAGCTAGTAAACAAAGAGAGCAAGCTTTAGAAGAGTTATTATGCCAAGAATTTGAAAAAGAAACAGAAAGTGTTGACAAAGAGTTCAATGAGATCGAGGAAATACGAGAGGATGGTGAAATTAAAAGTATCGATATGATTGACATAGAAATACCCGTACTGATAGATTCGACTACCAGACCAACAACACCTACTCAACATAATTTGCCACATTTTGAAATACTAGAGGTACAGTTACCCCAGCAACCGCAAACATCGCTTCAACCGTTACAATTAGTTTCGAATCGTACAATGGAACAAAATCTTGAAGAATTAAAGATCTATCGCAAGCATTATGAAGAATTGTATTTACATATGAAATCGAATGAATCTGAGATAATGCAACAATGTGCCGACTTAACCGATAAATTGAAATCTTTAGAAATTGAGTCTGGCAAGGAGCGTAAGAAAATGATTTATTTAGAAGAAGATTTAAATCAACATCTGAATGAAAAGAAAGAACAGCAAATTAATTATTTAGAAAGGGAAATGGCATGGAAAATTGAAATCGAGAATCTTAAAATAGAGATTGAATTTGAAAAGGAACAATTCAATTATCATCAAACTATTTATTGTTATACAAAAGATGAATTTAACAATTTTGCAAAATGCTTACGAGGCATGTTTAAGTAAATTAGCCTTTCTCACTGATCAATTATTAAGCGACAAAGATAAGGATATTAAAATACCCAACTTAAATCATAATTACAATATCATTGATGATGATGACAATTATCCATTAAATATTATAACTCAAGAAGAATATAAAATGAAAGAGAATTTACTTAAAGATTATCAAGTGGAAAAATTAGAAATGTTGCGTAAAATATCTCAATTGGAGAGTTTAGTGGAATTGGGGCAACAACAAATTCAATCGCAACAGAAATTACTTACTGATATCACCGAGAATCATACAAATCTGAGGCATCTGGTAGCCGATTTACAGAGTACAAATGAAGAGAAATTTTTAATAGCAAAATTACAACGAGATATAACTAAAGGTATCAAAACAGTTAAATATATTAAAATTGATTCATTTATTTGATTAAAATGTTAGTAAAAGTATCTTGAAAGTTTTCCGAATTTGAACGAACAAAATTTTCACTGAATCACTTAAAAAAATTGTGCCATTTCTTCGTGTATATCGATTTAATTTGAGATGAGGCGTATGGGCGCAAAAATCGTTCAAATTTAGCGCTTTTGAATCAAGACACATTTGTTCAGCAAATGACTTCAAAATATGCCAAAATTTTGCGAATTATAATTCGGCAATAAATATGTATGAACACATTTTTCGGAAACTGACTTTCTCTCTGTTCAAATGGATCTAGTGGATCTGCTTCAAAAGTATCTGAATATTATGAGATTATTCGGTACCATAAGCAGGGTGTAATATAATAATAAGTGTATTGGTTGTGAAATTTCTTATTCATTTGATTTTATACTTCTACAGATCAAGAGAATCAAGTAATCAAAGGAGGATTCTGTATCTTTCTATAAACGACATTATAAATAAATATAATTAAATTATGTATGTTTGATATGTTCGATGGCAAATAATCTTAAAATATCGAAATCTATTTTGCAGCCAAATCCGAAATTAAATATTTGGAAACTGAATGCCAAAATGCTAAAGAGAATATTAAAAAATTACAACAGAATTTATTACACAGAGAAGAAGTAACCAAGAAACTAGAAAAGGACTTCCAATATGAATCCCGCCAAAATGTTACAAAATTAAGGTTATTTCATTTTACTTTAATTTGATTAACAAAAATTGTTTTATTTTACTCTGTTTTTCTCTATGGTTTTTTTTTTGAATTTTTAGATTTTTACAGAAATCCCTGTTTATGATAAAAGAGAAATATGCCAAATTTACGCCTTTAATTCTGCTAACAAATTATATATGTGCTTTAGAAGCATTTCAAAAGCAAATTGAAGCAAATGCCAAAAGCATTAATTTGAATCAATTAAATGAAGAAATTGAACAATTAATTAAAACAAAAGTTGGCAACAATTTTGACAATTCGCAAATGGAAGAACAACAACAGCAACATTTAATTAAGGTAATCTTCTAATTTCCTCTTTTTTTTTGTATATCTCGAAAATAATTTTTAAATTGAATTTATTAAAATCGTTAATGTTTAAATTAATTAATTAATTTTAAAATTTACATTAAATTTTTATATTTAAATGCAGCTGATAAAAAGTGAAAGTCAATGCAAATTGTATGAGGAGCAGATTGTGGTTTTGGGGGAAAAATGTTACAACTTAGAGAAGCAATTAAATTCATTAAGATTAAATCAAGCATTGGAAAGCGAACATTGGCAAACTATACAAGCGTTATTCGATTCCGAGAAACTTTTAGATGATCTAACTAATAAAACGCAACAAAATTTAAAAGTTACACAAGAAATTCTTACCAAAGATATAGCTTGCAATACAATTAATATTGATAATGGATCAATTGGAAAGAATGATTTGAAAAAATCTTTAAAGCAAACCATTCTAATACAAACAAGTCCTGCTAAAGAAAATACCAAACAATTATTGTTGTCCACTCATGAACAACAAATGAGTATAAATGATGAAAAATTGTCAAATCAAAAGCATTACACTAAAGAGGTTCAGATGCAAACTTCTATTGAAGAAGAGAAGCAACAAACTATTATTAAAGAACATAAAGCTGTACAAACATTACATGAAGAAAAGCCAGCATATTCTCCAAAATCTTTAAAATCTTCCAATGGTGATGATTTAATGAAATCTCAATTAAAAGAAGCTTTGAAAAAATGTCAAAAAGCTGAACAAAAGTAAATATAAATATTAAAACAGATCGTTCAATATATTCAATAGAAAATCTAAAATTTATATTAATTCATATAATACATGAAACCATAAATTTTAAAGAGAACAAACTGCAGAATTTATTGAAAGATTTCACTTATTACATTAAATTAAATCTGCGCTTTCTTCTTTTTTTTTTCTAATTCAATTAAATAGATACTCTCAAGCTGAAGTGTTAATAGAAGATTTGAAAGATAAATTAAAAGCGATGGAAATTAAGAATGAAGAAAGTGAAACTGTAACAAGCAATTTACAAGCCGATGTCATCGAGGTATCATTAATTATCATTAATTATTTACTTGCTATCTAAAGTGACATTTGAAAATTTTATCACAAATTTCTTTATAGAAAACCATCGTCTCGTTTCATACATTGCTTAGCGAGAAAGATAAATCGATTGGCAAATATCAAGATTTATTACAAACTGAACGTGAACAAAATCATTCAAATTTAACTAAATTGAATGCTGAAATTGAAAGATTAAATAATATAATAACAACAATGAATGTTTGCATCAAAGAGAAAGATTTAGAAATATTAGATATGAAATCACAATTAGAAGTGATATGTCAGAGGCGTAATGGCCATGAAAAATTACAATTGGCCACACAAATAACTGCTGATAATGTTGGAACAATGGATGATAATATTGATAATAGTTTAAATGAGATGACTGATGAGAAAATTGAAGAATTATTTCAACAAGAGAAGACTTCAAATACGGCAGCATCTAGCTTAGAGAATCTTATTGAGAATGAACAGGAGGATAATGGCGAAAATAAAGATGAACATGATAAGAATAAGGACAATGGCAATACTACAGATAAACGAAATAATCAAAATAGAGAATTCATTTTACCCTCAAATATCCAAAAGCAAATGAGGGAATTAAAGGAGAAAGCCAGTTTCTGGGAGAGTAATTTGAAAGTTAAAGAAGATGAAATTCAAATATTACATGAGAAGTATATGGACATTAAATCATTATAACAAATAATATGAATTTAAGTTTCTTTCTTCTTTCTGTTTATATTTTTTCTGTAATTTGAATGCAAATTTTAGAATTAAATTGTTGCAAGAACGTGAAAAATCTGTAAATACGAATAGTGCAGAAATTAAGCAATTGAAGGAACTGTTGGAGGAAAAGGATAAACATATTAATGAATTATTGGACACTTTAAATAATTTCCATGTAAATTTGCTGTATTTCATTAATTTTCATTTTATTAATTTTTTTTTATCAATTTCCATTTATTATACTTTGAAAATTACAATGCTTTTCTAGGATGATCAAGAACGTTTTATAAATAATGCCTCGAATCATTCAGCCGATCAAATAGCCACATTGGCCAATGATATAACACGAACGGAGACCACCAATAAAATCTATCGTACACAAATTGAAGCTTTAAAGAAACAATTGACCGCTATAACACAACGTGAGCAGCAAACCCATAATCTAAATATATCATTACGTAATCAATTGATAAAACGTCCGGTTGTGTCTATTAAAAGTGAATTGAATGCTCGCGTAAAGAATGAAAGTTTACAAAAGCGTATACAACAATTAGAATTGGATTTAGAAGATGCTCATGTTGAAATACAACGTCAAAAGGTGCTATTAGATACGAAACGTAATCGTAATAATTTAGAGGTGGGTTTATGGGAGAAACAGAAACGTTGGCAGCAAGCATCTGAGAAATATAAAATGAAGTTGGAAGAAACGGAAGCGGCTTTAGAGAAAACTAGAAATTTGTTGCAAACAGCACGCAATACGATCAACCGTCTGGAGAAAGATAAACAAATGTTGGCAGCAAAATTAGGAAAAGGTTTTCAACCAAAGACGCTTTTCTTTATATTTTTCCTCATATTAATCTTTCAAATTATTATTAATAGGTAATCAGCCAAGTCCACGGCATCCGATGAAATGTTGCCGAGCACCATCTTGCCCGAATTTACATCAACCAGGTAATGCGGCCATTGTCAAGTATACACCATCAGAAAGTCCTGAACAAACATTAACCGGAACAAGTTCACCATGCAGTTCACTCTGCCGTGGTGGTGCTAATGGTGCTGGTGGCGTTGCTAGTACCGCTTTAATGAGTAATCAAAATACTTGTTCGATTGCCTTAGAACATCATCGAGAAATTGTAGAGGCATTAAAAGGCCGTTTGGAAATGCAGCAGCGTAAAATTTTAGCATTGGAATTAAGAGGCAACACCCTGCAAAGTGGCAGTAATTATAGTTTGAATGGAGAAATGCAAGCAATCCAAGAGAAATTGGCAACGGTAGAAGCACAAAATACACGTTTAGAAGCGAAAAATTTACAATTACAATTGGATATTGATATGTTAAGACAAGGCGATGCTAGTGAACGTTTACAAAAACGCATTAAACATTTAGAAGAGTATGCAAAACAGTTTAGAAATGAAAATTAAAAAGTACTAAAAAAAATTCTCATAACATCATTTTTTTTGTTCCTTCTTTTAGTTATATAATAGCATTAAAAGAGGAAATGGCCAGCGTGGAGGCGCGTCGTCAATTATGTAAATGTAATGGCACAAAAATGCAAACTCAAACTGGTCAATCGGCCGAGCATACTATACTTGTGTTAAGGAATCTAGTGGATAAACTAAAATCTGAAAATAAATATTTGAAAGAGGGACGCGGCCATTCAAGTGAATCAAAGGTATATACTTATAATATTAGACTAATCCATATATTGTAATATCATAGAAATCCATGATTTTCAAATTACTTTACTTTCGCACAGATTTCTTCAGATTCAAGTACAAATTCAAATTCAAATTCGAATGATAGCATGAAATTAAGGCAATTGTATAATCAAGCTATGGAAAAGATTGACGAATTACAAAGGGAATTGAAAAGGAAAGCGCTAACAACAACATCGAAATGCCATGACTGTGAATTAAATCAACGCAAGGTTTCTAACAATTATTAATAATTGCATTACAATGTTTTTGCACAAACTCCTTCTTTTTTTCAATTATTCTATAGCAACAAGGCTCAAATCTTAAAGAAGAGTTGGCCTATATAAAGGAATTGCTAAAAAGGAAATCACAATTGTTACAAAAAGCAAAAGTTCTATTGACACGTGCCGCTGCCAAAGAGAAAATTCTGAAAGAGCAATTGACAATATGGAAACGGAAATGTTTCGAATTGCAAAATGTTCCCGTTATTGAAGAAATTAGTGAATAGTTGACAAAGAAAAATAGCAAAACAGACAAGCGTAAATGGAAATTTACCTTCACTTTACTTTCCTTCTGCATTCTACACTTTCTTTTTCTAAGTCTTTTTTACTTTCAATTGTTTTTTTCTCTATTTATTTTGTACTTCTTTGCTTTGCTTCTTACTATTATTATTTACTTATTTATTGGAATTTTTTTCAATCCATATTCATTGTATCATTTCCATTAAATTTTAATTGTAATGTTATTGTATTTGGTGAAGTAACATCGGCAACCATTATGGATTGCCCATTCTTTAAATGTAATTCGGCCAGTGATAAAGTTAAATTGCAACGAGTGCGCTCTTCAATACTCTTAACCGTCGACATATAAAGTGTTTTACTTTTACCATCATCAGATATTGTAGTAAGACTGGGCTGTTTCATTTGATATTTTGGGTTATTACATAGCATATCGATTAGATCATCCAAAGTAGTAGTTTGAGGATCTTCGATGACAATTTGTTGCGATTTATTACCGCACGCTAAGCAATCTGGATTTTTTTCAGCTGCATATGTATAGGTGTAAATGCCATCAGCATCATTGAAATTCATATAATTGGACATATTGTCATAACAACTTGTAGCCATTTTAAATGCTTCAGTGGCACAGGCAGCCGCTATTATAGCATTCGTACTGGCCACAGAAGGTATTATATTTTTTATAACACCCTGAACCAAACGATATGTAACACCAGTTATATTATATTTATTTGCTCGTTCTAAAGCTCGCTCATGGATCCAATTTAAATGTTGCGGATCATCACCATCCAAAGCGGCTTTAAATGGATTCTCTTTATCCCATTGTATTATTTTCACATATTCTATACAATGCTCTGGTAGGCGTGGCGTATTTGCAATGGTACACAATGGGTAAGTTATTTGTGGTGGATATAAATCCAAGGTACATTCTATGCAAGCAGTTAAACCCGGTAATACAATTCGAATATTACCCTTAAATCCTTCAGTGCCACCATCAATTAATGGTATAATACTAGATGGATCTATACTACCATCTTCATTATAAGTTAGAAGTGAAAATATCATACCATTCATCCAACGTCTTGCCACAATTGAATCCAAGCCACAAACAATAATATGAAATTGTTGATAGAATGTCTCGTCGAAATCTTGAATTTTAGCAAAATGTGGCGTCACTTTACATGTGGTAATACGTTTATTAATAAATTTCGCAGCACATTCAGCCTTTGAAGAGCCAATATCAGAATGCCGGAATAGAAATTGGCGATTCAAATTCGATAAATCAATGATATCCATATCAATAACATGGACATCACCAAAACCCATTAATGCTAAATCTTTCAGTAATTCACAACCCAAACCACCGGCTCCTACAAAATTAAACCTATATCATATATTGCCACAAGTTTTCATACATCGTTATCTACTACATAAGGATTTACAATTTACAATTTATAATTTACAATTTTCATACCAACTACTAGTATTTTGCAGACATTTTGCAAGAAATCTAAAATATCTGGTGATGCCATAAAATCCGCTTTACAAAACGGTCCTGATCTTTCCAAGATCTTATGTAAATTACACCATCTTTTTTGATTTGAATTTGTCATAGCGGACGTAACTTCGATGTCGCTACAAAAAAAAAATTTCGAATATTTGGGCACTTTTTACTGAGAAATATGTTTATTTAATATAACTGCAAATTATACAGTTGCAATTGTTTAAAATTTACTAAAACAAAAAAAAATTCCCGTAGAGAAAGCAATTCAATCTACATTATTTATCGATATTATATTTTTTTTAGCACACAAAAAATTTAAAGAAGTTGCGCAACATTTTTTTGTAGAAAAACACTTAAGATCCAAATACACCGTAGCTAAGACTTTAAATGCAATGAAAATATGTCTAAATTTAATAATTTATTAACGTACAATAAATGAATTCTAAATTCATTTATATCTAAATTAAATTATAAATGTGGTCAAATCATTTATCTTAAGTGAAATTTATATGCAATTCATTAGAGCAGAGACTTTAAGGCATATTACAAAATCTTTAGAGAGTCTCTAATATAAAGCTCTCTCTTACTTTTTCTCTGTGTATGCTTATCTCTCTAAGATTAGTTTCGACTTTCCCTTAACAAAAGAAATGAATTTTATTTAGTTTAATAGTATTAGGATTAACATAGTGTAACATTTTATATAGAAATTAATTAATTAGAAGAATAATTCAATTTCGGTAGATTATTACATAAAAATAAGTTACATAAATGCCGAACGATTATTAGACTTATCCAATAGAAAATCGCACAAAACAGGAAATTTTATTAACTGCAAGCGCTAATGTTTGTCTGTATATTTTATCCACTTATGTGCAGATTAGTATAACTTATAACTTTTTGAAGGTTATTCTAAGACTTTTTGTTATAACATTTCATTTTGAACATGCTTCATTAATAAAGAAGAAACTACAAAGTGTATTTTAAAATTTTAGGCGAACAACTTCCTCAAGAAAGTTGCAATTGCTCATTTTGCTTAAAATATCGTACAAATGTGAAAATGGCTGCCGGCATTTTTTTTGCTTCCTTCCTTTTAATTATGCAATTCAAGGTGTAATAAAAATATTTTCATTAAATGTGATAAAAATAGAAGTCTTGGTAGTGCAAAACAATGCGGAAAATACCCGCTTACATGTTTGAACAATTATTCAGTGATTTTTACTTGTCGGTAATATCGTGATGTATATAATATAATAAAATGGAAATTACAACAAGAACAATAACAAGCCAAAATGGTAAATATATGCTGATACCGCCAACAGATTATAAAAATCACGGCAGTGCAACAATAACAGCAGCTACAACAGCTTTGATCGCATCTTCAGATGAAGAAAATGACATGAATGATAATGATGATGATAATCACATTGCTACAAATAATAATTATGATTATAATAGAAGAACTGAAAATTTTCGTAATAAAGTGGGTTTAGCTTTACGGCACAAATATAAATCACGACGTTGTCCCATGCCATGTCGCATGTGTAAAATATTCCTCAGTTTTTGTTTTAGTGCTTTCACATTATTGTATATATTATTATTGCAAAGCCATGAATCAACTAGACAATATTCTCTACCAGATTGGAATAGTAAAGTAAGTCGTAATTTTAGTAATTATGCGTTACCATATCAAAAGGATAGTACATTACTGGAGCCAAGAAATGTATGCCATGGGAAAATGTTCCTTTTAATTTTAGTATGTTCCAGTATGGATAACTTTGTTGCCAGACAAATGATACGTGAAACATGGGGTAATTTAAGTGAATTTAATTATGGTACATTTAGACGTTTACATGCCAACTATAAAGGATCGTATGCGCCAGTTATGAAACAACGTTTAGAATACTACAAAGAATATCTTCAATTAAATGATACAATTAGTAAGGTAATGTACAATACACCCAGATATATATAGACATGACTTTCACTGTACTTTTTAGTACAATCCTACTAACTCATCTTTTAATTTTGTTATAGAAATCAAAAAACGCGTTACCTTTTGCACTACCAGTACGTGTATTGTTTCTGTTGGGTAATCGTAATAATCAAATGGGTAATGAAACCTTATTAAGGATCCAACAGGAATATGAACAATACAATGATATTATACAGGAGGATTTCATTGATACATATAATAATTTAACGATTAAATCTATGATGGCGCTAAAATGGCTGTTAAAAAATAATTGTACCAAACGTGTGGTATTTTTTATGAAATGTGATGATGACACTTTTGTAAATATACCAAATTTATTACATTTTTTATTGGGTGGCACAATACCCTTATACAATGACACATTAGAATTCTATGATAAATATTCATTGCAACAACACATGAAACGTCACGACCGTTTAAATTCCACAGTAGATTATCTACTGGGGCATCAATTTTGTTATGCTCGTCCTGTAAATGATATATCTAGTAAATGGTATATGCCATATGATATGTATACGAATGATACATATCCAACATATTTATCTGGTGCTGGTTATTTAATGTCATCAAATATTATACCCAAATTATATGATATCGCTTTAGAAACGCCATTAGTTTATTTAGAAGATGTCTATATAACGGGTATATGTGCTGAACGAGCGCAAATTGCACGTAAACATCACCCATTATTTAATTATAGTATGTCTAAACGTTTGTGTTCCTATAAAGGTCTAATTATAAGTCATGGCTTAAAATATGCCAGCATGTATAATGCATATAATTTTTTAATGAATTTCACTAATTATTGTGCACCGCCAGACAAATATTTCAAATTCACTTTATTAAAGAAGAAGGAAATGTGTTGATATACGGTACGATATGATGCGGTATTAAAAATTGTTACTGATTAAGACTAAGCTAAAGATGAAGACAATGTGACATAAGTATAGGTATTCGTGCTCTCTTCTATATGGATTTTAATCTTTTTCTGGGTTTTCTTATATTACTGTGTAAACTAAAAGACTTCTATTTTGATATTTATACACTTTGTTTTTTTTTAATTCATTTATAATTAGTTTGTAAGTTAAAAAGGCACAACGATATTTATAAATATTTTTGCAAGATTATTTATACTATAAGCTAAAAGTGAAGATAACGCAACAAGTTTACTAAATAGAAAGTTTTGATAAAACTCCCATATTAGTATTAAAATGAAATTATTGTATTCGTTTATTTGTTTGGCTTTTTTTCTTTTCAAATTATGCTTATACAATAATTTATAAATATGTTAATATTAAATTTTAATAAAAAAAAAAAAAAAATTGAAGATGCTAGTAATAACAAAAAAGTTAATTTCTTTTCAGTTTCCTCTCTCTCTTTCTCTCACTCCCCCTAGAAAAACAATTTAACATTGTGTTTTTGGTACACTCATTCAAATTTTATGCTAAAAAAAAAATGCTTAAAAATAAAAGCTCATAGATTTATCAGCTTATTTACGTAATGTTTCTTTTTTGCTATAACAATCAGAGTCAATCACTCCATCAATTAACCCTGATTTCTATCATTTAAGAAGTTTTTACGGAGGTGGGAACTTTGGGCAAACCAAACTCGTCTGTTTCAATGGAATTTTTATTGCCTGGCACTAAACTATCTGCTCCAGGTTCTTTATCTGGTGCAGAAGGCGCTTTAACAACATCATCCAAATAACTAGTGTCATCATCTAAAGCCATTTCATCACCCAATGCTTCTAATTCAGCAGCTAATTCATCATCATCAATTTCAGGCATACCGTATGTACGGCCCAATGCTTCTTGAACTTCATCAGCTTGTTCCAACATATCGGCCATATCATCTTGCAAATCTTCAATCTTTTCAATATCAATTCTTTTATATTCTTTTTGCATTTGTTTAACACCATCTTTCATGGCAGCTACCGTCGCTTGAGTATCTTTCAATGTTTGAGCTGCATAATTAGCTTGCTCCATATTAAATGATTGATTACGCAAAGATTCGGCTTGTTGTTCATAAGCTTTTTTTTGCTTTAACACACGTAAAGCTTTCTGTTTAACTGAATTCTTTGCCGGCCCTTCACGCATTTTAGTCATTTGTTCCCGATATTTACGCAACTCATTTTCCAATTTAGTAATTTTCTCTTCTATAGCACTAGCTCGCTGGTCAACCTAATACATTCAACCACAATAGTAAATACTTGTAATCTATTTAAGTTATTTGGCCATATCATAAAAAAACAAAAAAATAAAGCATAAAAAATATATTTTTGATAGAAAATTACCCCTTAATGCAATCATTAATACTTGGACCTGGCTCTTTAGGTTTACTTCGACCAAAAAATCGATTCATTTTACTTTTTTCCTCTTTTATTATTGTTTAGTATTATTACATTAATTATATGACGAACTTCTATAGATCTTAATTATTACAAATGATGACTAATTTTGATTTATTCATTTAATCATTTATAGAGATGGCATTACACTAAGTAACATTTTTAATGCCGTTCTAATTAAATTGCCCACAAAGATTTTTATTTTAAATTTTTACGAGTATTTAGGAAATTTTGAAAGGAGTAGAAAAGTTAGTAAAAAAAAATATTAAATTTTTGTTTAGAAAAATATTGATAACTAACATAGTTTTTATTTCTTTTGTTTGAATTCATGGAAATGTAAACTTATGTAAACATTACCATGTAAATGTTACATAATACAAACAGGACGTTACTTGAGAATTTCACTTGTAAAGTTTTTCCAAAAATTCAAGCAAATTTAGAAGATATAGAAATTTAAATAAAAGAGGCTTTTAAAAAAATTCTGTAATAAAGAGCATGTTAGAAATTTAAGCACTTTATAATACATTAACGTATTACTTTAATTTTAAGGTTAAGTAACATACAAAATCTAATTTTTATGTTCATATGTAGTTTGATAATTTCATTTATACTTCAATGTAAATTCCTTGTCCACCCTTACATTGAATTTGCTTTATTTTATATTTACACAATATATAAAAATACATGTATAGGCATTAAGCTTAAACAAAATTTTAGATTTTATCTCTTCTCCGTTGTTTTACATCATCTATGCTTATAACTCCATTAATTCCATACCAAATCAATTAATTAATTCTGAAAATATCATGTATAACGGTGACTGTATCGCCATTAAGGATATAAAGCCTGGTCTAAAGAATATCAATGTTATTTTTATTGTATTGGAAATTGGTACAACAACAATAACAAAAGAGAATCGCGAAGTACGTAACTTTAAAGTAGGTGATCATACAGCTTGCATTAATGTGAGCGTATGGGATGAACCCGGCAAATTAATTGTACCAGGTGATATCATTAAATTAACGAAAGGTTATGCATCCATATTTCGACATTGTCTAACATTGTATTCGGGTAAAAATGGTGATGTTTATAAAATTGGAGAATTCTGTATGACATTCAATGAAGCAGTCAATATGAGTGAACCAAAAAGGCCAGAGCAACAGCAACAATTAATGGGACCGATAACAAATGTTGCACTAACACAGGGCAATGTTCAATCATCAAATGCACAGGGACCTGTTGGTGGTGTAACCGCAAATGTTACGGGACAAAATCAAATGCCACAAAATATAAGTGGTAATGGGAATGGCTCTTCAATCGGTACTCAACGTATTGTTCAACCATCTAACGTTGTAACTAGTGGTAGTGGCGGTGTAGGTGGCGGCACTGCCGTTGGTGTTGGCATAGGCAGTGGCAATAATAGTATAACAAATGTGACTAAAACTAATAATGTACAACAAGCTGTTCTTGGTAGTAATAATAGTAGTAACAGTAATAACGCCGGCAGCAATAGTAACGTAAGTGGTAACGGTGTAAGTGCAACTGGTGCTGGAGTTGTTAGTGTTGGTAATACTAATGTTCAAACAAAATCCAATCAACAAATGAATGCAAATATAAATACAACTCAACAATTATCCACAACGGTGACTGCCACCCAAGCAACGTTAGGAAAGGGTAATAGAGGCAGTCGTACCAATATAACTAGAGCTAGCAATTTAAAAATAGAACGACGATAAAATATCATTTAAATTTTTATGCCAAATCCACAATACATTTTAACATTTTAACAAAGTTTTATAGAATCGTTTCATTATTATGAAAATTTATATCGTCTCTATAAAAAAAACTAAAATTTTAAAGTATAGTAATTAGATTATTCGATTTTTGAGATTTGATTTGATTTATTTATAACAATAAGACAGTAAAACTAATCGTAACAATCAAGTTGTTTACAAGCCATTTGAATGAAATCGGGTAATTCTGTACCGTACAAACCATAAACAAAACATGGCTGCACTATGGTTACCAATGCCCTCAACATTAATTCCGTTGGAAATAATGTATTTGTATTTGTAGTTGAAGGTATTTCATTTGTATAAATACCATCATTTATGTATAAAACATCAATACCTTTTTTAAGGCTATCGCGCAACTCTTTATTTATTATAAATGCTTCGAGCTTGTTTTTAGGTGTAATATCTGTTATAAGCGTTGTAGCACATTTATCTGTTATGAATAATAAATTTTAAAAAGTCTCGCCACCTCTTCAAAATTATCTAATCCATCAATAATCAAAACGAAAGTTGTATCCTCCATTCGCTTTTTGAAACGAAATAAAAAGAGCAAGTTAAGAATATTTACCTTTTAATAAAAACATTACATTCTCCTCTTTTGTTGACTCCCATGGTATCATAATTAAATCCATTTTACGCCGTTCGGACAATGTAATCTCATGCGGTGTATTAGCTTTTAATACAATTTGATTTTTTATCTGGGGATATTGTTCCTTTAAATTATCCAATATTTCTTGAGAGCTGTAGATAATACCAAACCAATTTTCTGGTATTTGAATGAAATCCAAAGATTTTGTATGGCATACCAGCAGAGTGGATGAGTTCTTTAAAAGTAAAAAAATTAAATTTATAAACCAGGCGAAAAAAATTAGCGTTTTTTGCCAAATTTATCAGGAATGTGTAAAGCACTTCAAATAAAGTGAACCCTTTAGAGTGAAGTCATCACAATCAATTTGGAATTATACATTTCGTAGATTGGCAGATTTTCACTTCGTCAGTTTAGTTCATTTAAAGTTTAGAATGAAATGGGCCAAAAAGAAAAACCAGGCTCACTGGACTATGTACCAAGGAGGTTGAACCTCACTAATGAAAAGCATTTTATATGCCACATTTATTACTATTTAAAAGTATTTACTTATACCTTAATTTTCTCAATATTTATATTTGTTGACTCATTCCTTAAAATCACTTGACCAAATTGATTTAAAAACATGTCCGCACGCCAAACTTTAACCACCACTTTTTCAAATTAAGAACTCTTCCCGGTAATCTCAATTATTACTAAGTTAAAGTTTGTTTACATTTCGATTAAATAAAGAGTTGCCATATTTTATTAACCCATTATCCAAGTATTATCGGTAAACTGAGTTTATTAAAATCATTTGTAACATTTAGTAGAAAGCTTTGGCGATAACGATCGTTTTCGAATCGATTTAGCAATATCATGCACCAAAACCGATACAACTAATATTAAGTTTAGTGGAAGCATTGAAGAGCGTCGGCACTAAAAGTACGAAAGGGGACACGTCTGAAATGTATTTTCAATAAATAAATCGGACATAATCGAATTTTTAAATGAGACTGAAATTTTTGTTGGTCCTTACTGTAGTTTCACGATGCCTATTCACTAATGAAACAGTTAAGTATGCTTAAAGAGGTAAGCCAACAATTTCTAAATTAAGCATTTTCAAGATAAGTCATCAAAATTTTAAGTTTGTGATTTTCTATTACATTTTTAAGACTATTCTTCGAAAAATTTGGAGTACATTTGGACTATATGCGATGAATTCACTGAGTGTTAGGTACTGCAGAATTAGTCACAGTTAAATAAAATCTTTCTCAGTTCTCTTTTCTTAATTTCATTGTTGTTGTTTGTTGGATTTCAGAACAAAAATGCTAACTCAAAACGTAAAAGACGATTACAAACTGTAAATGTAAAATATGGCGTATTATTTCGTCTATAGTTGTGACGTTAAATACAAGAAGAAACTGTAAAAAATTTTAAATGTAAAAATTCATATTAAATTATTAAATCATTAGAAAACAACGTTCAATGCCAATTAAATCAAATCGAATTGATTTTCTCCATTTTGTCTTTGTTTTTTTTCCTCAATCAGGCAGCAAATTTTGATTTATACGCTGAAATTATTTGTAAAATATTTTAGTAAAATACTTAATTAGCTAAATTAATAAACGAACGAGTCTCAATACTAATTTGTTTGAAAAAAAACGCACACATGTTTTCTTGTCTGCTCTTTATTTATTTATTTATATTTTTGGTTTTCCTTTAAGTAAAAAAAATTGTACATTCAAATGGTTACATACATATATTTATATAATCTTTATATGTTCATTTTGTTGTTGTTTTTGTTATCATTATTATTATATTTTAAAATATTAATTCAAAATGAATTAAATGTAATTTTACATTTTAACTATTTCTAATGTTTTCTTAAATTAATCATTTAAGAAAATGACATTTCCAAAAAAAAAAAAATTTTGGTAAATGCCAGAGAAAAAAAACTGCCATTAGAATATTTGGAAGGAATGCATAATGATAGCAGTAACAATTGCAATAGTTTTTGTTGTAATATTTATAATAATAGTAATAATAATAATAACAATAATGATAATGATAAATAATAATAATACATCGATTGAATTATTAATTCATAATTAAAAACTTAAATTTAAATAACGTTAAAGGTCAAAAAATCGAGCGAAAAGCAAGGCAATATAGCAAAAAGAATCCAATGATTGTAGACAAATAAGATTAAGTGTTAATCGGAATAAAGCATCAGTTAAATGATTTAATTTTTTTTTATAATTATATAAGCCAATTGTTCGATTGATAATAATTATTATTATAATTTTTGTTATTTACTTGTTGTTGTTATTGTTCTCATTATGATTATTATTGTTATTATTGTTATTAAATGATTAAATTTTAATTCCGAATTTAAATGATTGATTGATCTCTCATTATGTATGATGATTGAAATTTACGCAGCTCGTATGGATTGAATGATTTGAAATATTGCCGATCCACACACAACAAATATAAAGAGGGCCAATAACCATGGTCCAACGGGATATTGATTTTCCTTAGATTTCTATATAAATATAAGATATTTGTATATATAGAAAAAGATTAATATTTCAAATGGACTAAAATTATTGATCGTTTCAGAATAATTTCTAAAGCCACAAGTCGCAATTTAAAATCTATTTTTTTGTTTAGTTTCAGTTCGCATAATTTTTACAAAAAAAAAAAAAACCAATTTATAGGATTTATACTTTGGTAGCGATCATCGAAAAAGGTTTTTGTTTTGATATGATATTAATCGTTTAACACGTAAACCAAATCAGTATATTTTTCTGGGGCTTCATTCATACACAAAAAAATTTTTTTTTGTAAATTTAATATACTTCACTTTGTGAATTTGCAAAAAAATTATATAAATAATAAATAATATTAGTCAAATTAATTAAAATGATACATGGATTATTAATGATATCCATTAAATAATTTCATCATAAAAAAAAACCTGGCTGTCAACTGAAATGACTTAGATAATAAAAGTTACGGAATGAATGCCATGAACAACTTTCTTTGGCAGAATGTTGAAGTAAGTTTTTTTAATAAGCATTTTTTTTCCGTGAATTGGTTGTTTGTTTTTTCTTTTGCCATTACAACATATAAAGTAAACAAAGTAACTTGTGACTTGTTGGCATATTGTCCATCTCTTTCAAGCCACTTTAAATAGCTGGTAATTTCTATTTTCTCCTTTTTTTATATTATTTTCTTTGTTGTAATTATTTGAAATGGTAAATAATTGATTAATTTGTAGTTAACATACCGATGATTTTGGTACATTGCCACGCATTGTTACATATTTGCTGGCTTTTTCATTGGCGATGCGCATTCTTTGTGGTGGAGCCATTCCGTCCGTTAATAACTAGGTTTCTTATCGCTTTCGTTTTTTTCTTCTTTTACTAATCACTAAACTTTAATTATCTATAAGCAAAAAAAAAAGATCTAGACTTGATTTATTCTGTTTTTGTTTTGCTTTGTTTTTGTTATCATTTAGGATGCACTAGACGAGAAAAACTATTTAAAATACTTTACCACTTGTATGAAACAATTAAATCAAATCCGACTTGATTTTTGTATTAATTTGGTAAAAACAATAAACAATTATTTATAAATCTAATAATTTTATGTAGAATCTACATTAAATGCCTATTTTGTTTGTATTTTTCTATTATAGAAAACACGCTCGCTGTTCCTCGTAAACATCAAAATTGACACGTACATTCGAGTGAACACGTATAAATAGTATACTACATAGAGATGTGCATTTCACTAGATTTGCACTAGATTAAGTCAATTACACTATTACAGAAATGACAATTACTCGATAAATTAGGTGCAATTTTAATTAAAGCAAATTTATATATATACCTAAATATATTATAGACCTAAGGCCTAATGGGCAGATCGTGCCTTAAATTAGTGTTGAAAATATAATGTAATTAATGAAAGCACAAAAAATTTACATGAATCTCCTTCATACTCTTTAAGTGTAATAATAATAAATCCCTTTCCATGACATAAATGATGATAGCACTTGTATTTCTATTTTTTCTATTTAAAGATTCGCTGAAAAAAGCTCTAAAAAGTTCTCCATAAAGTGAATTTATGTGCCATAAAGTAGGCCAGCGATTTTATGGAATTTTAGATTAACTATTGTTTATTTTTATATAACACTGATTTTTGGACATTTAATTATATAAATTCTCAATGGATATATAAATGTACATAATCATACATACATACATACATACATACATATACATATATATACATATATATATAATATGTATATATATATATTACACTTCTTTATTGAGACGTGCAGCCAAAGCATTTAAATCAGCAATACACTTGTTGAGGGTGTCCTTTTCTTGTTGGGGTGTTATAGATGATAGCACATTATTAACTATCCAATTGACCATATGTTTTTGGCTGAAACGTCGTTCAATATGGCGGCATTCAATTTGATAATCCAAGCGCCTTTTTACCTCATTATAAACATTCATAACACGTTCACGGAAAGCAGCTTCCAATTGTAGACCAACATTTTCTTTTTTAGCATCCAATAATAGTAAAGTACCATCAGCCCGCCATTGCTCCTTCTTTTCCAATTCAATCTGATTTTTCAGATCTTGCAAATTCTCCTCACGACCTGAATTCATTTCACGTTCAATTTTATCTATTTCTTCATCAAGATATTTAGCAACTGCTGGACCAAATTTCTTTACAGTAAAGATACACATTAAGGCCAGTGATAAACCAGTATAATATTCATGCTCCAACACATAGATTTCTTTTGAGCAGAGATACGTAATTAAACCAACACCAAATGTATATGGTCCAGTTACACCAGTTTTATTGTAAAAGAATTGAAACCATTCCTCTGGAATGAATCCCATACGCACTTTACCAGGTTCCTCTAAACGTATAGGGCGCTGTACTGCGGCACCTGTGGCGGCAGCTCTTACAGTTAAAGCGGCTAATGGACGTTGAACAGCAAGTAAAGCGGCTCTTGAGAGCATTTTTCTTAAATATATCTTAAATAGAATCTATATTACTTTCTATTAAAAAAATTCGGCACGCACGTCCTATTAACAAACGAATGGTTCACAATTAACATTTGTTTTAAATTCTCTTAATCATTTCACTTATAATAATGGAACATCGAATTCGTACATGTTTCGTATTCGACTTCGAATTGGAATCATATACAACAGTAATGAAATATATTTGATACATTAAGGCATTTGTAATTATAATTGTAATTTTTTAAAAGCCATAATTCTTTAAAGCTCTTTTAAAATTAACATGATAAAAAATATGTTATTTAATTATTTTATTTAATATATTTTATTTAATATGATTTAAGTTTAATGATCTATTAAATTATAATTAATACATATAAAATAATGTGTGGTCTCCATTTAACACGTTACAGATTAGTTCATTCATGTACCAACTCAACTAAACTAACAGCACAACGCACACGCTTCTACTTGAGAATAATTTTTGTGTTATGTGTGTGTGTTTTTTTTTGTTTCTCGTTTTTTTGTTCTTTTTTAGAGAATTAAAAATATGCATAGAAGATTGGGCAAATGTGATGTAAAGAATTTACTGCGAGCACAGGATACTTTTAAAAAGGGTAATTTATAAAAGTTTATATAATTAAAGAGGCAATTGCCATAGAAAAGTAGCCTGAATTGATTATCATTATGATTTAAAGCAGTGAGCACAAGATAGTAGAGAATTTCTTTTAAGATTTTTTCACGCATTTTTTTTCCTTTCTGGCAAATTTTTCAAAATTTCTATTTTATGTGCGTCTGTTGGTATTGTGTCCCTGTGTGCCTGCGTGTGTGTGTGCGTGCACATATGCTAGTTCAAAGAAATTGACTTTTATTGATTAAATTATTCGTGTGTAAAATTTTATTTTGTGATTTTATAGTATTTGAGACGAGTGATCCTGTTTACGGAAATAATTTGTTGGAAGAGCAAAAACGATTCATACATTTGCAAAAGCAATTATTATTGTTATGTATCCAGCCAGCGCTAACTAAAAACAATTCTCATTTAATAAAAGAAACGACAAGACGACAGGGTAGTCGTCTCAATGTAGTTGCAGCACCACGAGTCTTATACAACAGCCAGCTGTTAAAACGATTCATTCAATTTCGCCAGTCACACGGTAAATATTGTTTTGATAATTAATGTAGCGGTTTAATGGAATAATTCAACAACGCTCGTATTTTTGTGTGTGTTTGTGTTAATACATTTTTCAATTGTTCGTGGAAACAAAACAAACAACATAAAACAATTTTCACAACTGCTTTTACAAAAAAGCATATAAGAAAAACAAACACAGTCATTGACAAAATATTTCAGTACAATTACAATATTGACAATAACAACAATAAAATACCAAAGTACAAAATAAAAAGAAAATAAACCAAGAAAACAATGAAATAGTTTTCATAGTAATCAAAAAGTTATTAAGCGATATTTATCTGTTTACACAAAATTCTATTATTAAAATTGATTTGAAAAAAGACAAAAATAAAATTCTCTTTTAAAAGCAAATCTATATTTCGCATTTAGAAATTACAGCACACATTTATAGAAATAGTAGCAATACTAGTGGTGTTCAAATTAAACCAAAAATGTCAACGAAATATTGTGAAGAAGATAAAAATATTGAAATGACAACGACAAAGCCAGCTGGAAAGAAATTTCGACGTTTACCAAAAAATGTGATACCAACACATTATGAACTTCAACTTAAACCCAATTTGCAAGCTTTCACTTTTGATGGCAATACAAATATACATTTACAAGTAAGTTTATAAATTTTTTTTGAAAAAACTTTGAAAAATTTTCTTGATTTTTACATAACTCACCAATACCATTCAACCATTTCGCTCATCCAAACGGAGTCAACGCAACTCGACCAACTTAATCATTTCTCATTTCATTTAAATAGTTAATGCGAAATATACAAAACAAAAAAAAAAAATAACAAGAAAAATACAAAAAACGAAAAGAAAAGAAAACAAAAAAATGAATAATGGAAATGAGTGTAATTTACATACGTTCAAAGTTTTTACTTTCTTTCTTTCTTGCTTTCTTTTATTGGTTTTTTCACCTTCCTTTCTTTCTTTCTTTCTTTTATTTACTTTCACTTTATTTATATGTATTTGTATATAGGCATGTGTAAGCGCAGTCATTATTTATGTTACGAAATGTGAGAAGACAAAACATTCATTTGCACTTTTCTACTTTCATCAATAGCAATATTATTATTATTATTATTATTATTATTATTATTATTATTATTATTATTATTATTATTATTATTAACCATCTACAATCGTAAAAAACAGAAATATTTCCAGCAAAATAGTAAAATAAATAAACATGTTACAAAATCAACATGCATATTGCTTGCGGTTGACTTTTAAATGTCCTACAACAATTTACAAACTACTTAAAGTGATGAAAAAAACTTGCAGTTAATTTGGCAAAGTTTTTCTATGGAAGTTATTACCAAGAAATGTATCAATCTGTATGAATCTGAATTTGGCAAACATGACTTTTAGTATACAAAGTACTCTAAGCGTCGATTTTCATTACAAAAACCAAAACAATCAAAAAATGTGAGCTTTATAGAAAGATTAGTTCTGACAGTAATCCGATCTTCATTTTTGTACCGCAACATAATTGTCTAACAAAATTTATGCTTATTCAATTGCGGTCCACGGTAGTATTCTAAATTTTGCAGATGTTTGTAACATCCAGAACGGTTGGTTATACCAGGTCAATCAGCAACATTTTCTGAATTGGTTCATATATGGGTCCATGTAAATTTTTTATTCAGCCACAAATTGCAATTTTAAAGTTATACACAAGAGTTTCATTGATGAAAGGACAATCCTACATTAAATTAATTTATTAAAATTGTTCCATTTTTGCAATTATTGCCAATGTAAAAAAATTCTTCACAAGAAAAAGTCTCTACAGAAATTTGTATAGTTTTTCACGAAAATTGCCACATTCCTGTACTTTGATTGGTATAGTTTTTAGATTTTCTCCCATACAAAAGTACATACATTTCAAATCATTTCAAAATTACAACTATTTTCACGTATCTAAATTCTTGCAATGAATCTTATTAATTTTTTTTAAAAGTATTTAGTTAAGTGCTGTAGAGTATTTGAAGATCGACTCAACGATTCAACAAATAAGTTGGCCTAAGTCGGAATGATTTTATTAAAAATTGAATTCAACTCACTTAACTTTTCGGATTTTTACAAATATCTGCTCAAGCCCCGTTCATAGTGCGTTGTGTAAGCCCCGAAATTCTATTGAATATAATTAAAGATCTCTTGTAATGCATAAAGTATAAAAATATACATACATTTATATATGAATATAAATGCATATATTCTTGTTACACATTTAAAGTTGTTGGTTTTTTGTTTTTGCTTTTTTCTCTTCTTTTGCCTTTTCAAATAAAATTTTGCAATTAATTGTATCATCCATCATCCTCTCATACATTGCTTCTTCTTCTTAATAATAACGTATGCACTTCTTTTTTTTTCTTATTACTTTGTATTATTATTATCTATTGTGTTGGGGTGAGATTAGATGAAAATGTAACTGTAAATAAAAAATAAGTAAAAAACTGATAATTGATATGCATGCATAACACTGTGCATATGTATGCATATATGTATGTGTGTAAGTGTGTGTGTGTGTGTGCATATATATATATATATATATATATATATATATGTGTGTATGTATGTATGTATGAATTGCGTGCAATTTTTATACATTTCTATATAGATAAATATACATTTATGTTTGCTTAAATATTATTCATGCATATGTTTGATTATGCATTGAAAATTTATTAATATAAATTTATAAAAATATTTCTCTTTATTAGAGTTTTCAGTTTTCAGTAAGTTAATAAATTACTGTACTTTTCTTTGAGTTTACTTCATGTTAAGCATTCAACAACAATTAAATGAATCATTTACGGGTTTGGATCATTTAAATTTTTTTTCATTAATTTCATTAATTTGTAATGCCATCCTTTGTCATTTTCTCAACTATTTAAAGCCTGTCTGACATTTCATTTAAAATTGAATGCCTCAAACTTTTAATTAAGAAAGTTCGTGTTTTATGAAAAAAGTCCAATTGAAAATTTATTAGGATTACATTCCGTTGACATTTTAAAGAACGTTTTATTTATTTTTTGGGAAAACGGTAAACAGATGTAAAATCTTTGCAAAAAATCTTAGTAGTTTAGATAAAATTTGAATAAAGTTTTGATCAATTTATTCAAGAGTTTTGTAAATTTATATTTTAAATTTTGGCTGAGATGGAGACATGGAAATAAAGGTATAGAAAAGGGTCAAGAAATGCGACTCCGTTTGATTAAAATGTCTGATTTGTTTTTATTTTATTTTAATGAAGTTTTACGCACAAAATTTAAGTTGGAAATTTCCTAGATAAAAAACAACCTAAAGAGCAACATGAAGCCAAAAGAAAGTCCAATTCCTTTTGGAATAATACTTGGCTATTTAAATTAAATATAGAAAGTTTGAATCATAAGTTCTCCTTATTCGAATTTTATTTCTTACAAAATAATACCAATTGGTTGGTTCTCCAATGATTGAATGGAAACAGAAGAACTATATTATTGGAATTTTTATGGGCGGAATACTTATTGAATGAAACCAAATCTTAACTGTAATATATCTCATTTTTGTCGATCAGAGAGAGAACATCAATAACACACTACAAGACGGACAGACAGACAGACAGACATATCTAAATTGATTCAGAATTTGACGCTGATCAAGAATATATGCACTTTGTGGGATATCTGACGCTTCTTCCCAACAACACCCAAACTCTGGGTGATAGTTATAAAAAGAAGACGGTTTATAAGTGTGATCAAAATTGCTACCTATTAGATCTAAGCATAATTATGGAAAGAAATGATTCTAAATGAATGGAAAAATGAGTACGCTGCAGAAAAAGCATGTTGCTTAGCAATTTTGCAGTGCTTAGAAAATTGAGAAGTATCTATAAGTACAATAAATTCAAAGAATTTCAGATTTTTTTGTACAGTTATAGTCAAAAATAGTTCTCGAAGTTTGTTCTTTTCACAGATTTTTAATACGCATCATCACTTTGAATATTATTAGAAACGAATACATAAAGTAGATTGGCATGAAATGTAGCGCATTGTAAAGAATATAAACCGTAACAAATTTTGTTTTCTTTTATCCAGATTTACATTTAATCTTCTTATCAGCAAAGTTAATGACAGAAATACGTTAAAAATTAATCCCTAAATTATTTGTTTTTTTTGTTTATTTGACCTGTTTTAATTGGAAAATCTGTGATGGTTTTTTTTGTTTATCTGTCTGTCTATCTATCCGCCTGTCTGTGAACATTTATTTCTAACTAAAAAATCAATAAAATATTTCATGGATACATCTGTGCAAACACACATACATATACAATTTTTGTACCTTTAACAAACAGTAAGGCGCACCACTTAATAATTATAATAACAATTATATAGCCCGAAAAATCCAAAAAAATTCAAAAAAAGAAAAAAACCACAAAGAAAAAAACGAAAACTTAGGGAAGAGAGAAGAAAATCAAACCTTTTCGTAAAACATTTCATTTATTTAAGATTCTGGTTTGACGGGTTTTGTTTTTTTTTTTTTTTTTTTTGATTTGTTCATATATACACAACAAAATGAAAAGATATGGGGTTTCATTTTACCGTTACCTATTATTATATATAACACACACAAAACAAAAAAAATGAAAGAAAAACAAACAACAAAATATAACAAAAAAAATGTAAAGAACCCAAAAAGAATAGCAACCAACAAAACAGCAAAATGAAACAATAGAAGTAATAACAATAATAATAAAAAATACAAACAATAGCAACAATAACAAAACAACGATAATATAGTAATAATAATAACATAACAAAGAGTCAATGGTCTTGACTGTTCGATCAAACTGATCGAGTATATGAGTGGTGGTAATCAAGCTAACGGTAATGATGTTATAATAATGGATATATTATATATATATATATATATATATATATATATGTATATGAATATGTATATGTGTATGTGTATACACCTACCTGAGCATAGCATACATATACGTATGTATATGAATGTAGAAATACATTCATGTTAGCATAGTTTCTTTTTTTTCTCTTATTTTATTTATTTTCGTTTTTTTTCTGTTGTTTGTTTGATTTCTTATTACGTATTTTTAAACGAACTCAAGGTCGCTTCATACAATTTTTATACCCAACATCCAGAAAATGGGAATACATTCATTTTTTCATTAAGTTTGTAACACACGAAAAAAGCGTTCAAAACTCTACAAAGCACATATCATTCTTGATTGGCACTAAATTCTGAAACGATTTAGATATGTTTGTCTGTCCGCCTAACCATCTGGGTGTGCGTTTTGTAAAATTCGTCGTCCCAAAAAATAGATTTAGAGCTCAAATTTGACAAATTCTTTGGTAGTTCTTGTAACCAAGTCAGCATAGAAAATAGGCAAAATCGGTCGAAGGACACGCTCAGAGGAAAGAGCGAAATTTTTTAAAGAAAAATTTGGTCATATTTTACTAATCATTTGCGAACTGCAAAAGATAGAAAACTGAAATTTTTAGACAATTTTTGGGAAGAATTGTTAGTTTTTACAACATCTGTCCAATAGTCATGCAAATCGGCCATGTCTACACTATTAAATTTTTATTTTTCTATCTATTTACTACTGGAAATTTTAAATAGTCTGAATTGTAATATAATGGTGCTTATGGGTGAAGGGGATCAAAGAATCGGGCGCAGCCAAATATAATTATATTACTTGCTTTTTCTACTGCTTTGTTTTATATTTTTTTTTACGTTCATTTCTTTTCGTTGAAATGATAAAAGTACAAAAGAATAGTGAGAAAGAAAATCAAAAAAAAAAAAACTGAAACAATCAATCACTCAAAAGCCGAAATATATATTTATGTTGCAGATATAAATCTAGCGATGATTAAATATTAAGCTACTACTTATTTAATTGTTAATGTAATCATTGAAAATTCGAAGGAGTGTACTTTACAATAAGAGAATAATACGTAGAAAAAAGAATATGGTTCCATTAGAGAATTTATAGAAGAATTAGTAACAGTGAACAATGGCTTTTTATACTGTAGAATTTCGTTAAGTAAAATCGAAAATATGCAATTACTTTAATAGTCTTAAGAGGATGGTACTTAGTTGAAACTTGAAGCGCTCGGTGCCTCTTAGTGGTAAGCACAACTAAACGGGAATATTTTGCCAAAATATCCTAAACATTTGAACTAAAATTCCATCAAAGTCAATCTCTTATGCGAGCACACAACGCTTTCTAAACTAATGCTGTCAATTTTAACTTTCTAGAGAGTAATTACTATTTATCATGAATAAGATATCTATTTTGAAGATTATCAATTAAGGGACTACGAAAAAGGTCGTTGTTTGCATACACCACTGTCCAAAATTTCATTATTTACATTGAAGACAATTAAAGACCATAAAACGCATATATTTATTTAAAGATTAATTTTCTTATAATTTATTTGTTTGATGTTTTATTTTGTAAGGTGGTGACAGCTACCAATGTGATTACATTAAATGCTGCTAGTTTAACAATTAAAAATGCTGAATTAGACTTATGTGGTGAATTAATGAAACCGAAAAGTATTGATTATTCGAATGAAAATGAAACGATTAGTTTCGTATTCGAAAAAGATTTATCATCAGACAGTAATGCAATATTAAAATTAAGTTTTGATGGTGAATTGAATGATAAGATGAAGGGATTCTATCGCAGTAAATATTTTACAGAGGATGGTGAAGAACGTTACGCTGGCGTAACACAATTCGAAGCGACTGATGCTCGCCGTTGTTTCCCATGTTGGGATGAGCCAGCTATAAAGGCAACTTTTGATGTAAATGTAATTGTACCGAAAGATCGTATTGCTTTGTCGAATATGCCAATTATTAAAGAAGAGCAATTAGAGTCTGACTTACGTAGTGTAACGTTTGATCGTACGCCAATAATGTCCACATATCTAGTGGCAGTTGTTGTCGGTGAATATGATTATGTGGAGGGTAAATCAGAAGATGGTGTCATAGTTCGAGTGTTTACACCACTTGGGAAAAAGGAACAAGGACTTTTTGCATTGGAGGTTGCCACAAAAGTCTTGCCTTATTACAAAAGCTATTTCAATATAGCTTATCCTTTACCAAAAATGGATTTAATTGCAATATCAGATTTTTCGGCTGGTGCTATGGAAAACTGGGGTTTGGTAACATATCGCGAAACTTTTGTTTTGGTTGATCCAAAGAACACTTCGGTAATGCGAAAGCAATCGATTGCACTGACAGTAGGACATGAGATAGCTCATCAATGGTTTGGAAATTTGGTCACTATGGAATGGTGGACTCATTTATGGTTGAATGAAGGTTATGCATCATTCGTAGAGTTCTTATGCGTTAATCATTTGTTTCCCGAATATGATATATGGACACAATTCGTAACGGATATGTATACCCGAGCCTTAGAATTAGATTGCTTAAAAAATTCACATCCCATTGAAGTGCCTGTTAATCATCCTTACGAAATAGATGAAATATTTGATGAAATCAGTTATAATAAAGGGGCTTCCATTATCCGTATGTTACATGATTACATTGGCGAAGCTGATTTCCGTAAAGGCATGAATATATATTTGACGCGGCATCAATATAAAAATACCTGCACTGAGGATTTATGGGCTGCTTTACAAGAAGCCAGTTCTAAGCCAGTGGCTGAAGTTATGTCTACATGGATCAAATTGAAAGGTTTTCCAGCTGTAAGTGTGGATAGCAAAGAATTAGATGGTAATAAGCGTTTACTGCATTTGGCGCAAAGTAAATTTACGGCAGATGGTTCAAAATCAGATGAAAATTCTCTATGGGTTATACCCATTACTGTAAGCACTTCTAAAGAACCAAAGGGTATTAGTAAGACATTCTTACTTAAAGGTGAAAGTATGGATGTTACCATAGATAATGTTGAACCTAATGATTGGATAAAAATAAATCCTGGTACTGTGGGCTATTATCGCACGCGTTATTCCAAAGAGATGCTTGGTAAACTTATACCGGCTGTCAGTAATATGGAATTGCCACCATTAGATCGGTTAGGTTTGATTGATGACATGTTTGCCATGGTACAAGCAGGTCATGCCAATACAGCTGAAGTTCTTGAATTGATCGATTCGTATAGGAATGAGACCAATTATACTGTTTGGACTGCCATCACGAATTCATTATCTAATTTATATACATTGATATCACACACCAATTTAATGGATGATTTTAATAAATATGGTGAGAAATTATACCGTCCAGTAGCTGAACGTTTAGGCTGGGAGGCATGTGATGGTGAAAATCACATGGATAAATTATTGCGTAGCTTGGTATTATCGCGTTTAGTTTCTTATCGTTGTAATGATATAATTAACGAAGGCAAAAAAAGGTACGTAATTTTTTCCATTAATCATTCTTAATTCATTGCCGAGAATATCTAAATGCTTATGACTATTAAAGGTTCCGTGATCATATGAATAACATTTCGCCAGTGCCTGCTGATTTACGCTCAACTTGCTACAAAGCAGTTCTACAAAAGGCTGATAATGTTATTTTTGAGGAAATGCTTTCCTTGTATCGTGCCACAGATTTACATGAGGAACAAGATCGTATTTCTCGAGCTTTGGGTTGTATTGAAGATGTCAATCTTTTAAAAAAGGTCATTGATTTTGCAATGTCGGTAAGATGAATCAAAGAATCTAACACTTTTGTCTCATAATCAATTTTATAATGAATGATTTGTCATTATTACAAAAACAAGGGTGAAGTTCGTGCCCAAGATTCGGTGTTCGTAATAGTTGCTGTAGCCACAAATCCAAAAGGTCGTGATATGGCTTGGCAATTTTTCAAAGATAACCATCAAAAGTTACTGAAACAGTATGAGGGAGGTTTTCTATTGTCCCGTTTAATTAAGTACTTAATCGAAAATTTTGCCTCTGAAGAGCGAGCTTTGGAAGTGGAAGAATTCTTTAAAACACACGATTTCCCTGGCACCGAGCGTACAGTCTTACAAGCTGTTGAAACGATCCGTTTAAATGCCGCCTGGTTGCAGCGTGATCTTGATACATTAACCGCTTACTTAAAAAAGCAAAATCAATAAAAAATGACGAAATAATTCTTTAGAATTCTAATGGTTATTCTAATGAGAACTGTATGCTATACACTAATAAAGCCAAAGCCATTTTATTAAATCAAATTTGAATGAATTGATTGGATGACGACAGGAGTACATTAATGAAAATTGTTTTGTTTTTTTTTTTATTAAAAAGAATATCATTAGACCCACATATACAACTATACATAGATATATATATTATTTACATCTGCGTGATCACATACTTACCACCATAATTAACATTATAGCATTTTGTGTAAAATAAAAAAATTTTTTTTACCATTTATATTAAAAAATGTAGTTTTTAATTTATTGGTCTTCTAAATGTCAATTTTTGCGGTTTCGGCGTTTTGACAACACTGTTTCGGACGTTAAGTGGTTTGAATTGTGCCGGTTAACTTTTGAGTTATCGAAAAGTTCCTTGTTGAAGGAACACTTAAAAAAACATCGTTGGAGTCTTAATTTTGCATGACCAATGTAAAATGAAACTTTTATTATAAAGGCTAATAAATTTAAAAATTTTTTAAAATTGATTTGAGCCTATTTTTATTCATCAATATTAGAAATTTTGTTCATGTCAAACACACTTGCATTGTAAAGTAATTCGATACTTCTATCCTTCCATTTTCAATAATATCAAAATATTCCAGCGGTAGTTGCAAAATTATTATTCTATTAAATGAATACGCATTAAATGTAGTTTCATTAATTTAGATATGAGACCCTCACGAATGATGCGCTAATTCCACTTAGGTCTTTAAGGATTCAAGCAGTTACAGCAAAATATTTTAAAGAATAATCTGGCAGTTTGTATTTATATTAACAGGGCTGCCAATATGCTTGAAATTATATTAAGAAAAACAAAAACAGACAAGAAACAAAATAAAACTAGTGATAAGAAAAGAAATACAGCTTTTTTTGTTTTTACCGTAACGATTTCTTTTCTTCATTTCTAAATTAATATAAAAGATAATTTGCAATAAAAATGAAATTATATAAATTGTATATGCATCAAAAAGCTTTTAATGGTAAAGTGTAATAAAAGAGTAAAACTTATTAATCCATCTAAAATAAAAAGGTTAAAATCGGATCGGATATATTGTGATAATTTTTTCCTGTTGGTTATTAAAAAATTTTTTAGATGCTGATTTATTAATAAACAATAAAGAACATCCGGATGCAAAATTGGGTGATATTGTTGAAGTTTATCATCGGGATGATGAGGAGAATACACGCCTGTTGCTGCAAATAACAAAATTCAATGATTTAAAAAATCGTGATGCGATTAGTATTGAATCGAGTGTTGCAACACAATTTAAATTACGACCTTTTACTGATGTTGTAATGCGTATTATTGATGTAACTGAAGTGGCTTTGGATTCCATTGAAATTACATTCAAAGATCAATACATGGGTCGATCGGAAATGTGGCGTCTAAAAAAGTATTTAGTAAGCACATATAAGATTTAACATATAATTCTTTCCCTTATTGCCTCCTCCATATATTCCTAGACAAATACATGCGTATATATTAATAAGAAAATTGACTATAATGACATGCAGATCCGTTGTCAAGTGTATGAAATGTGGTCGCAAGGTGAACGCGTCTCTTGCGGTGTTATAACCGACGATACGAAAATTGTATTCCGCAGCAGTACGTCAATGGTGTATTTATTTATACAAATGTCCTCAGAAATGTGGGATTTTGATATACATGGTGATTTATATTTTGAAAAGGCCGTTAACGGTTTTCTAACCGAATTATTTCGTAAATGGAAGAAACTTGGCTGTAATCACGAGGTAACAATCGTATTATTCTCACGTACTTTTTATGCGGCCAAATATTTAGAAGAATTTCCCGAACATATGCGTGATTGTTTGCAACAAGATTATAAAGGGCGGTACTATGAAGATTTTTATCGTGTGGCCATACAAAATGAACGTAACGAAGATTGGTGTACAGTACTAAGTCAATTGCGCAAACTATTCACCACATATCAATCAGTAGTTCTCAATTATCATGCACGCGATGGTATTAAAATTCCACCAGCATATAATTCTACGGCCGCTCAAGGCAATTTTCTGGAAGTATTAAATATATCATTGAATACATTTGAAAAGCATTATTTAGATCGAACATTTGATAGAACTGGGCAATTATCGGTTGTTATAACACCGGGTGTGGGTGTATTTGAAGTTGATCGTGAATTAACCAACATCACAAAGCAGAGAGTAAGACATAATGATATATAATCATCCATTAGTCTATCACTCATTTATTTATGTAAGTTTATACGTATTATTAAACATTTATTCGATTAGATTATAGATAATGGTGTAGGGAGTGATTTGGTGTGTGTAGGTGAGCAGCCGTTACATGCTGTGCCATTATTAAAATTTCACAATAAGGAGACGGCTCTAACTTCAGCTGATGATTATTCTCTACCTCATTGGATTAATTTAAGTTTCTATTCAACCAATAAAAAAATTGCTTATTCGAATTTTATACCGCGCATAAAACTGCCACCGAATATTGCAAATGCTCCAATAAAAATGGATAATAATAATGTTAGTATAATGCTAATAATTCGCTGTATTGATGTGTGATAACTAGAAATAATCACAATTAATATTATTTTAAAATTCAAGGATAATGAAAAGAACTTTTTAAGTTGCAATCAATCAGAATATATACATAATTCACTCTTCGATTATGAAGCCTACGATGAACAAATATTTCAACCACCGCCAGCTCAAGGCACATGGTATAAATAAATATTTTAACACAAAAATGAATTGAATTTTATTTTACTTATTGTCATGCCAAATTAGTTCATTTCAGCGTGTGGTAAGAGCAAAAAAAACATCAGTGCCGAGTTTAGAGACATACGCATATCAAAATAATGATTGGGAAAGTCTAACGCCAACTATGCTACCAATATTAAGACGTAAAATGTCTGATCCTGATATACATCATGCTACATCGGGCATGTTGGCCACCATGGTTAGTAAATTATTTCTTTTACGATGTGTGTGATAATTTTCCTATTAACAACAAAACAAAAGCAAAAAGCAATAAATAAGTAAAAACGAACCGAAACTTTCAGTCAGATGCCACGGATATAAGTGAATCATTAGCATCGGAGAAAAATGCAAGACGATCGATTGTGTCTATTGCTCCAATAGTTAGGCCAGGACGTGCTTTAATCAATCCATTTGATCCTACGCATGTTACAATTAAATTGACATCAAATCGCCGCCGTTGGACACATATATTTCCTAAAGGACCAACCGGTGTCCTTATACAACAACATCATTACCAGGCTATACCAGCTAAAACAAACTGCAATCAATTTAATTATAGCAATGATTATTCATCATGCTACAATTCAATGGATTATGATCACACATCAAATTGTTCATCATTAACCAAATCATTCTCATCTGTACATGACGGCTACACAATTATCGGTGCTGATAAGCTCAATGTTGATGGTAAACAAATATTTTCAGTAATATAAATTATATTGAAAAATATTTATATTGCTTTTTCACTCTTTTGTTCTCTTTCTATCTATAGGTCCAAAAAAGCCAACTGTACTATTAAATACAAAGACTGCATTGCCAGGCAGTGTGGCAAATGCAGCGCCAGCCAAAAGTTTCCTTTGGGGTGCGACCGGCGAACAAGAATGGACACCAGCAATTATTACAGGTAATGAAATACATTTCCAGCTCTTATTTACAGGTAATTTCAATTTCAGTAAATAAGAAAATGATATTTGGCTAAGATCAAATCTTGAATACCCACCACCCAAATGCTATGATATTATACAATAGGAACTGTGGCAGTTACAATTTTTGAGTAACTGCCATTTCCAATATCAAACTGCGCGCAAGGAATTTCAATGTTTTCGCAAAATTTGATATTCGATAACTTAATTTTTACGACCAAGAGAATGCTAGCAACAAATGGACAGACAGGAAGACAGATAAATATATCTAGATCGATTTAGAATTTGATATATACTCTATAGGATTTCCTACGCTTCTTTTTGGAATACACCCCCAAAGTCCTGGGTGGTGGGTATAATAAAAAGACAAGTACGTTCAAGATGTTAAATTTTTCCTTTTTCTTTATTAATTAAATTATTGAAATTAGTTTTTTTTTGATTTATTTTTTATATTTTTAAATAAAAACGTATAATATTTTGATTTTATTCTTCAAAATTTATTTTTGAACCAATTTTCACAAAGTAATAAGTTAAAAAAGAAAACTTTTGATTGTTTGTTTTAAAGAAACAACGGCATAAAAAATAATCTAATATTTAATTTTTGCTTTTAATTCAATATAGTTTTTGAAAACGTGAACTTTTATGATTTTTGATTTGACTTTTTTTTTAATATAGAATTTTTCAATTTTTGTCACGGTTTTACAGAATTTTAGAGAAAGTTTTATTTGCATTGTAAAAAATATTAAACAAAATGTATGTTTTTTAAAAATTCTATTAATCTATTAATGATAAAATTGACTAAATTCGTCAAATTGATATGTTTTCAAAAGTTTATCCAAAAAATTACAAAAATTTTTTTTAAAAATAACTTCAAAACAAAGAATTAATATAAAACAATCATTATTTATCTCATTATTAATTTTTAAAATATCAATTCATTTACACATTTTTATTGGGTTTTGTTTTTTGAATCATAAATTTACATCTAACTAAAATTTGGATTAAAAAAGCATAATTTCTTAAATAAGAAATTAAGCAATAAAAACTGAAAAAAAATTGAAGTTTAAATGAGATGGAAGCATCAAATATTGGCTTATTGCAATTCGAGAATTTTTTTTTTTATTTAATTTTGATATTCCAATTATTTGGTTTTATTTTCCTTTTGTATTGAGGTATTTTATTGGTAGCTATATAATGGAAGCAGCAGTGATAGAAAAAAGCAAATAAACAATAATTTTTATGTAGGATTATTATTGGTTCTGAGCCAAATTACGAGAATGAAATTCTCATAATTTGCTTGTGTCCTTCTTATTAAATAATAATTATGTTATATTATTTCCGTACATTTTTCTTTTCCTTTATTATAATTTATATGAAATTTATATATATACAAACATATATAATTATGATAATAATAATTATTAAAAAAAAACAACATCAATCAAATCAAATAATATAACAATAAAAATGTACCTTATGTGAAATTTTCAACATACATATTTATAAATGATAATTTCAATAACAATAATAATAATAAAAAACATCAACAACATCAACAACAAAAATAATAATAATAATATAGTGAATGCTTGGGTGCGTAAACATTTAAATCCTATAATTGAAACAGAATCCACTAGTGTTGGCAATGAATACGAGACAAAGGCGGATGGCCAAGGAAAAATTATCATAGGTCAGCAAACTATATATATATATATATATATATATATAAATACAATAACAACAACAACAAAAAAGAAATATACATCTAAACATATATATGTAATTGAGTATGCCTAATTTTTTTCCTTCATTAGTACAATAATCACAACAACAAACAACAAAACTTTAAGCACAAGAACAACATGCTTTGTAGCACGAATATTTTCTATTTATTAAATGAGCAATATTATTTTTGTAGTTGTAATCTATCTATCAATTCTATACTTTTTTACTTTTTACACTTACTCAACCAGACCAATAAGAATAAGGACCATAAAAAAAAGCATTCTGCACTAAAGCACTCTACTGCTCACTTTCTTTTCTCTTTTTTACTGTAGCTTTCCTTTGAATTGCATTAGTTGATATTTATTTATTTTATTTCATTAGTACTTTTTTATTTTTTTTGCATTGAATAATTTTATTGTTTTTGTTTAATTTTCTTTTTCTTCCTTGCTTTTAGACATTTACATATTCTACACCGTTTATGGTATAAGATGTAAATGTATGTAACATCGAGATGGGTTTGAAATGGACTCATCTTTCATTATACCAACCAACTCAGAATTACTATCTCCTAATATAATCTAAATTTCACCGTCCGTATGTTCATGGGTCCATCCATGAGTGTATTGTCCATCTATGTTTTTTTTTGTAACCTTAAATTGTAAGGCGTAGTTTTAAGGATATTTTAAACAAATTCTGGTTAAATGATGCTTATGAAGATTGATCATTACTTACGAGCACTCTGCCCATAACGTTTTAGTTTATCTAAACAAAATTCTGCAATTTATATATATATATATATATATATATATTTGTAAAAGTCAATGCCACATGCTTACTTATCATTACACGGGAATCTACTAAGTTTGGCACAAATCGGTTCATTCTTTAAATCACTTACCATTTAAAAGAGAAAACGGGGAAAAGCCTTACAACTGATCCTATTCATGGCTAGTAATTTAAATGCTACTTGCCTTTCAATTTAAGTCAATCTTGATGATAAGTCTGAGTCGATTGGTGTTATGAACATTAGATCCATTTAGACTACCTATACGCATCTATAATGTGTCCTTTCTTATATCTGATTCACTTATTTCCATTAATATATAAATTCAGAAATGTCAATAACCTTTTTTTTTCAGTAAAATACTAACCTAATAATTAAGTCAAAATTTCGAATCAAATTAATAATAAATTATGTAAATTACATTTGACGAAGCTAACTTTTGAGTATTCACCACATAACTATTTGTTATATGCATATCCGGAATCTACAAAGAGATTATTCTGTCAAGTATAATTCATAAATCATTAACATCCAAATTTCAAGTTGGAGAGTCAAGAAAGGCCAAAGAATTAGTGGAGGTGGCCACTAGCCTTTATTAGTAGGCATTATTATTTGCCAGTATGGCAAATAATAATGCTCTAAATACTCATTTAGCATAAAACTCTAAAAATATGCAATATTCGCTTTGTTTTTATTCAGTAAAACCCATAATTCAGGGCACTTCAATTCAATTAAACAGCTTGGTGAAGGGTTTTTCTAAACAGATTTCATATTTTCCATTAATGTAGATTTAATAGATATTTGTTATTATACACATTCAATGTACACATTTTATCTTATGCATTTGTAATAATATTTCATAAATTAATCAACATCAATATTAAATCGTTCGAATTTAATATCAGATTACTTCGAATTATCCCGAAATTGGGCAGCTTTTGAAATTTTATGCAAATTTGTTTTCATACTGATCTTCTTTTAATACATGGATGATCAGTTACGACATTTGCAAAGGCAAATTTTCGAACGATCTAATTTTGCATTTTAACTTGCTTTTTGAGTACTCTCTCTTTTTTTATTTGCTATATCCTAAATTTTTATTCTACACTTTATATTACTTTAAAATTTCTTTAATAACTTATTAATTATTGTATTGTTTTCTATTTATTCATCAAATCAAATCAAATCAAATATTTTATATGAAATGAAAAACAAACAATAAATAAATAAATTGCTGTGTAATGCTGTAAAGGAGTTGATTGGAAATCGTTAACTATACCGGCCTGTTTACCAATTACTACCGATTATTTTCCTGATAAACGTTCCTTACATAATGATTATGTCATCACCGATTACACTTTATTACCGGATGATGTTAATTTAGATTATGCCAATAGTCGTGCCGTATATCGTAAGCCTCTATCAACTGAAGAAGTTTTTACTGAAATTGTATCACAACGTCTAGCGCAAGGATTTCAATTGATTGTCTTTGAAGAGAGGCCATATAGTAATAGTGGACCAGCTCAAGCACCATGCTGTGGTGGTTTGAAACAACAAAAACTGAGTCCAGTTATTAATATTAGTAATACACAAGTGATTACTAAGGAATATATTCTTTCAATAGGTCGAATATTTCATAAAATATCATTAAATGGTTCAGTCATTACAGTTACCGGTTATAGACCAAGGTAAATTTTATAAATTCAATTTGATTTACAATGTATGTATGCGATCCAAATTTATATCGATTACGACAACTTTGTAACACTTGTAAATGTAGATTCAGAGTGCGATCCATTTAAAATGATTTTTCTGAAACCATATAACTCTGCTTATCTGATAATTACCCCAATAATTTTGTTAGCAAATTACGGGTTATAATTTTTTTAAGACATTTGAATGAAAATTGATGTGTAGGTGTGGTTTTGGATCCTTTCCTATAAAGCTTACTACTTGCTACTTTCTCTAGTTAATGTTTACAAGTTCTAAAATTATTTTCTCATAGTAGAAATTGAATTCGAAATCGATCTCAATAAACGTATGTTGTGTGCACATTTTTATTTTTTTAGACACCCATATCCACCCATAAATGTTGATTATCGTTATCGTTTTCATGCACCGCAGCATGAAACATATGAGATATCTGGTGTAAATTTTACAACGGAAAAATTAGAAAATTTCAATTGGAATTATATGGATCATTATATATGTACACGTGGTGATACTGATTATCCATTAATGGAGGTAACATTTTAAATAATCATTAAATCATTATGCAAAAAATATCATTTGAACTTTAACATTTTATCATATTTTCTCTTCTACACTATTTAGAGTTTAAAGTATTGGCGTTATCGGATGTATTTATTGCCAAAGGAGAGTAAGGCCATCAATAAAATTATTGATAATGGATCACAATATTGTGACATTTATCAAGATTTTCCAATGGATAATACCAAACAGCAAATTGATGATTTTATGCGCTTCATGGAATTACACATCAATAAATTGAAGAGACGTAAAGCTCGTGTAAGCTATCAAAAATCATAGCAAAAATAATTTTAGCTATTAATTTTTTTCTTAAATAATTTTATTAATTAATTTGTGATGGTTTGCTATAACTTTTTTTAATTTATTATTAAAGCTAATTATTTCAACATATATTTCGAAGAAAAAACTTTTAACATATATATATATACATACATATAGTATTTTTTACATATGTTGAATATATAAAATGCATTGATCAAAGAATTTCGGAATTTCTTAAGCAGTTATTAATAATTGTAATGCAAGAAAAATTTTGCAAAATTTATTAACTGATGCAATTAAGTAAGAGTTATTTAAGAAAATGGAAATAACTTAACCTATAAAAAAGAAGTACAAGATCATGGATGTAATATATGTGTTGTGTCTAGGTCCCAAAAAGGTCAATAGCTCTCCTTCCAAATCTCTGAGTCCGAAAATTTCAGATACTTTCCTTATGCTGCTGAATTACATTAATTTGAATGCATTCATAATCATATTAAATATGTATTTGCCGTGTTTCAGATTACGGCATAGCCCTATCAAAACTTAATTATGTTCCACGTAGAAATTCTAAGTACTTTTAAAAGTTTTAATTTATAATTATGCAAGATAAAACTGAAAATTAAAACAAAAAAATTACTAATAAAAATTTAGTATAATACTACCAAACTTTATTCTACAAACTCTCCAGAGAACAGAGCTTTTGACCATGACCATAGGAAAATTTTCATTTAGCAAAATGATGCTTCAAGAAAATCTTCATTATAACTAAAGTTTCTTTTTTGTTAATTAATAATCTATGTTTGGCATGTTTATATATATATATGTATGAGAATTGATATGTAAATTTGTATACAAAAATGTATTCACAGAAATTGATTGAATTTAAATTTTATTGTATTTTTATATTTATTAGTTCATGTTATTTCTTCTTTTATGTTTTTGTTTTTTTTTTTGCTTTTTTGTTTCTATTGTACATTATTCTTGTTGCTTTAATGCCTTACGTTACGAACGAGTTGGTATTATTTTGCAGGACAGTCCCATCGCACAAAGTCATCTAACAAGAAGGCGTCATAGTACCAGCATAATATCCAGACCTCCACCTAATCAGGTTCTTTTCATAATAATGATAACAATGATAATTAATATCTTTTCATTTATTGTTTGTTTGCTTTTGTTTTTTGCTTTTTTTCTTTCTTATTAAACTTGTGTTGATTTTTGTTTTCGTTTTCGTTCGCGGTAAACTCCTTTTCATTCTATTTTAATTTGAACTTCTGTTTATTTTTTAAATCTTTTTCAGTTCTCTCTCTCTCTATATACCTCTACTATATTTTTTATCTCTCTCTCTCTCTCTCTCCATATATATATATACATATACATTCATGCGGAACCGATAATATTTTGAGTTTTCAATTTATATATTTTCTATCTTGCTCTTTATATTTCACTCCTATCTCTCTATATCCTTTTTTCCGTTTTATTGCGCTCAAAAATTTGTTTGATTTGTTTTTTAAGTTTTTTTCCTCTTCATTCATATTTCACACCTTCTTTTTTACTTTATACTAATAAACATAACCGTTTTTTAAATTTATTTAACTTGATAATGATAATGATCAAAATAATTAACGAATAATCATTTAATTGAAGTTATTTTCAAGTAAATTCTCTTATATAAATATAAAAATATATAAAATTGCATCAATCAATATCAATTATGGTTTTTGTTTTTTTTTTTTGATCTTTTGTTTTCTGGTATTGCCTTAAACAATGACAGAGTGTAATAAATTCACCATTTCGTGAACGTGTGGGAAGTAATCGTTTACCCGATAAACGTCCAAGGTTTTTATTAATGATTTTGTTTATCTTTCCTGTTTTTTTTTTTCATCATAAAATAATTTTCCATATTTTTTTTTAATTTTTTGAATATTTACTTTTAATGTAATAAGTAAATTAATGTTAATTACACTGCATTAAGTTGGGCAAGGCTTCTTAAATGGTTTTGTTATGATTTTAATTTGATTATCTAGTACGTTTTTAAAATTTTTAATTTTATAATTGCTTTTTCACTTTGCATTTTAATCCATTCTCACATTTGAAATCCTTTTTTCACAAAGTAATCATTTGTGTTAATAATTTAATATACATCTAAAATAATTTTAATTAATTAATAAAATGGACATAGCGTAATCAATTGCTCCATGTCCTACACCAAGACCATATTAAAATAGTACACTGCAGAATTTATTTACAAGAAATTTGTTAGATTTTTATGCGAAATTTTTATTTATTACGCATAAATTCTACACACATTTATACCATGCACTGTAATTAAAGAGATCGTTAGAGTTTAAGTTAAGCTATTGTAATCGCAAGATCTCACAAGGAGATAAGAAGGCATTCAGAATATTCAGAATAGAACTTTATTTACTTTAATTTGATAACCAAATATCGGCATATTGCATCAATTTCATGTACACAGAAAAGTAAATACTTCGCTGTTTTTCAGTCAAACGTTTTATTTTTTTAAATAAGAAGCCATTGAACAATTTAGATGATGTAAGGATTATTTTGAATATTATGTGATGGCATTACAAATGGCTCGAACTCATTGCAGTAATTTACAGAGTGAATCATTCTAAAAATTATACTTATTTTAGAGCCTCAAACAACAGTAGAAATTTCAATCCATTAGGTGCGATATTATGATCGTTCTTGTTTGATATTGCACACTGATTTTTAACGATTGTGGTGGTTAAGGTGGAGGGTGGATACATAAATATATACGTAAACAGATTTATATATATAAATAAACTTTAAAATTATTTCTTTTAATCTTTATTTTCGCTTATTATACTTTATAATGCAATTTAATCTCTTATTTATTTTCATTTATATTTTGTTTCCCTTTTTTATTTTTTATATATATACTTTTCATGTTAATTGAATGTTTTATTGATTTTCAGCCGCATGTCGTAACTAAACAAATTACAGATAGACATCAAAGGTTCGTTGGATTTGGTTGTGCTTTTTATTTTATTTGTAATCCATTTATATTTAATGTTTGCACTTAACATTAATATGTTAATTTGTATAATTTATAATAATTACTTCGTTTTTTTGCATTTTAATTAACTTAATTTAATTTAATTTGAATTTGAATTTTTATAATTTTAAGAACTCGGCAGAATTCATAGCCCTCACTTTGAATTACTTAGTTACTTAAATTAATTAGAAATTAAAATTTATTTATTTATTTACTTTTTAAAATAATAATTTCAATATTACTACAGTTTTGTATCACGTCCCATAATTAATAAAGTGGATCGTACACGTATCCATCCAGCTGCTGATGCTGCTGCTATGGCCTTAACTGTTGAATTAAATCGCGATGATTTTGATGATAAGTAAGTTTTAGCAGTAACTAAAATGAATTTTTTTAATTTTATTAGTTTTTGTAAAGTCAAATGATAAGAAAAATCAATCATTTTACCAAAACGCCTAAAAAAGATTTAGACAACCAAAAATTTTACCTTAAGATACACAATAAATTTCCAGATATGTTTTGAATAAAAGCTAATAAAATATATTACGCAACAATGACTGGGTCCACAGCAATCTAAAAGCATTAGATATCGAATCTATATTGGAGCTTTTTTAAATTAAAATTTTTTGTTGTGCATCATTATACAGGATGCATGCAATTTTTTATTAGTATACTTTCTCTTACCAAATAATTTATTACAAATCAATTTCTAATAACTTCAGATGATTTCTGAAAAGTTAACTTTTACTTTTAAGTCAATTCAAAATTTAAGCTCTATTTTATGATCATTGCGCGAAGAGAAATTCTAATGGAAGTGATGTTTACATCGGCCAGTCATAAAATAGAGAGAGATTGAAAGAAAAGTTTAGAAAAGTCATTTTATATAAAAATTACAAACTGAAAAACTTTAAATTTTTCTTAAACAGCTCATTGATAGAAACTAAACTGCGGCCTAACGCTACGCTAACGGAGATATTTGAACTTATGAGAGATCCAGTAAAAGGTGTGGGCTTTATATCACAAACACAAAGTTTACCATCATGCACATTTGTGTCATATGATGCTCTATTATGGCTAAAAAATCACTTAGACAATTTGGGCCATCCACTTGCCATCTTGGAAAGTATGAGAAAAGAGAAAATGATTTGTCATGCCTCCGGTGATTGGAATAAACCAGTTATTCCTGGATTTTATTTATATTATATAGCACAACAGGATCGTAACTCTAAAGATTATGCGATGCCTTTAAATGATTTAACAGCATTTGAAAATGAATGGATGGAAATTGAAATACAAGGCTGTGATCATTTATGGTTGGATGAAATGTCATCAACAAATGTACCAAACTTTCTTAAGGATATACCAACGCCACAATTATGGACTGACTCTTGTAAAAACAAAAAAATTTATCGACATTCTCATTTGGAAATTGATGTGAACCAGAAGAGTGCACGCATGGAATGGGGTCATGTTAAATATCATACGGTTATGCAGCCTGGCTATGCATTTGAAATTGTTGTTGCTTGGGTTACATCTTCAGGACCTATCGTTTGGGATTTAATTAATGGTTGGATACGTAAAGCAAATCAATGTAATTATCAATTGGTGGCTATACCAGGTGATCCTATGGCTGAACCATTTACAGAGAAATCAGATCCATTGAGAGGGCCAATTTTTATACCGTTATGTATAAAATTTCTCGAAGAAGATGGTGGTTTATTTGAAGAATTTTCTGAAGAAACCAGAACTGATCGTATATTGTTATTTCAAGAAGCCATATTAGCACGTTTCGGTTTTTTACCGTGTGTTATAGAGAAGAAGTTCTGCGGCCGGGATCATCCGAAAGAATATCAATATGTTCATTGTTCTGGCAATATGTTTGTTCTTATTAGATGTTCGAAAAATCCAAATTATCAATTTGATTCGCCCAGTCGTCAAGAAGCCAATGTTACCCGATGTGTTTATGGTCACACAAATAATACAAACGTTCCCAAAAAGGTCGGATTTCTTTGGGCTTGGAATCACATGATACCGAATAAAAAATGGAAATCTCTTGTTATAAATAATTCACTGGATGGCGATATCTTTCAATTAAAAATGCTTAAAGATTTTCGTGAATTTTGCTCAAATTGTGACAATCGTCTAGCGCAATTTTGGCAAAATTGTAAAGAATTGAAACGGAAACAATCATCGTAAACCAAGATCATTGATAATTTGCACAAAAATGTGCTTTGCTTTTAACTGGAAGAATGATATAATTGGAAAATCATTTAAATATAAGGAAAAAAAATGTAATATTTGTAGTAAAGAGTGATCATACTTTTTATACGTAAGAGTGTAAGGAGCAAATAAAATCTTACCTAATTTTTTTTCACGTGAGGAAAATTTTTTTTAATTAATTCTACCATTTTTAAAGCTAATAAATTATAATAAAGTAATAATAATCTAATGTAACTTAGGTAGGGCGTTTTGAGGTTTTGGAAACCTCCCTACTTATACCGATCGTGATACGATATTATATTTTTTATATCGTAACTATAATTTCTTATCATAATACGATATTATGCTACTGCGAATGATACCTAGAAGTTTGGCAACTCTAGAAATCATATGTGAATTTTGGAGTTGTTGAGAGATATGTCAAAGATATATATACATATATATATATATATATATGTACCTTATGTAGATTAATACATATATACGTATATATTTATATAAACATATTCCATTTATTTTGTTTGCGTTGAAATACAATTGCGAAATTTTATTTTCTTTTTTGTTTATTTTTTAATTAATTGTCGGACTTATAAAGTGGTGGTAGCGATGGTACGAGCACTAATTGATACATTAATTAATGTCAAATAAGTGTACGCGAAAGTAAAAAAGAAAACAAAAAACGAAAAGATATTTCTCAAGCGCCAATGCATAATAATAAAACAACAATATACAAGAGTTTTGCTTGGAAATGAAAGAGTGTATATTAATATCAACAAAAGTATCTTCTTCTAAAGATATTATGTGTATATGGAGCTATTTATTCAAGGTTGACGACAAGAAGTAGGCAAGAAGTTTTCTTGTTTCTGTTTCTTTTTCTGTTTTTTGGTTTTCTTTTACTTTTTTTCTTCTTTTTTGTAATCAATATCCCGTGTAATCATATAAGTGATAATTACAGTGTTCTGCGGTTCAAGACATTCCTCAAAATAGAGTTATTGTTGCTGCTGTTAATGCGCTATTATGTTACTATTACGATGACTTTTTTAAAATTGATTAAAATACGATTTACATCAAAAATAAATACGGTTGCGGTTTACGGGAAAGTAGTAAAGTAACAAGAAATAATAATTTTAAATAAGCATCAAAATCTCGCCTATGAATTTATGAATGGCATGTAGTGTAATATTTGTAATCTAATATAATGTAATGTAAATAATGAATTAGTTAATAATAATTTTTAAGGAGGAATTTACATTGGCAGATAGTTCCTCTTTACCTTGTTTATTACTAATAAGAGGAAAAGTTATGGCTTTGTACAATTTGTGAGTATTAAATGTTCTAAGTTTTCTTCTGTACTTAAGCGTTACTACTTTAAAAGAACAGTGTTGATAATAGTTTGAAAAAATATTCTAAATTATAATGCCAAACATTCGATCAGTATTAACCGCGTAACAAAAGAACGTTAAATTTTAGATAATATAAATTAAGTCAATACTCTTTATATTGGTATTATCAAATAGTCGCACCATAATTATTAGATACTTATATTATACGCCTAGTGGATTAAAATTTAAGGATATATTATAGAAATGTACGCTTCCAAAATTTCATAAGGATACACTCTAATAGAAGACTATGTGAAAAATACCTCTCTTTCAATATTATTGATTTCAAATAAATTTCTGTATTCTGTAATTCCAGGTTCCCACATTTCTAGACATCATGTTGAATATCATTATAAAATATATTTTTAATATCAAAATTAATTCATTTATAATTCTTACCTATCATGTAATACAAACTATGCCACTCGCGATTAACTCCGAATCGTTTTTGGGTTCGATTTAAACTTACCTCTGTTTGTCTTTCCAAGTAAATTTGTTATCAATGTATTGGCTAAATTTTTAGAGATGCTTTTAATAAAAAATTTGACAAAATTTGAATACATGAGTAAAATTGTTGATTTTTATTCTTTACAAAGCGCTGATACTTTAAAAAGCAAAGCCCTTGTTTTATAAAGTGTTTGAATTTTCGTAATTATTGTGACAAATTTAATCTAAGTCGTTTTATTTTGTTTATCCACTTCAACATAATAAATCTTAATGAACCATTATTCGGAAATTACTTAAATTTTTACTATCTTGATTTCTACTTTAATATTTGTGCTTTTCTAAGCCCATTTGAGCGTAAGTGGCGTAAAGTATTTAAAAGTCGATACCGAACAATTGTAATATTTTTATTTGACCTATTATAGATTGAATACAGAGTCTGTATAATCTATATAAAAATTACTTTTATTAGAGAAAATTTACGCTAACAATTTTATAATACATTTTTAATGAATAAAGTATTTATCTACAATAATTATAATTTAATTATTCATAATGCATTGGCTATTTATTTATTTGCAAAATGCTTTATATAAAATAAATGAATGGTCTATAATTGGATTTCTTGTGATTTATTTGCAGATACAGTAAATCGATATATAATTGTTCATCGAGCGATATTATTGAGAATCGAACACACATTGAGCAAGTACCGTTATGCTCTATAAATGACGTACAACTTAGATTTTTAGTACCGGACGATCTAACAGAAGTAAGATTTCAAATTAATTAAATGCAATATTAAATAAAAAATATCTTGTATAACATTTTTCTTTGATTTTTTATTTTTATTGAATTTTTTAGGTACGTACGCTATGTCAAGACTGGTTTCCTATAGACTATCCCTTATCATGGTATGAAGATATAACATCTAGTTCAAGATTTTTTTCATTAGCTGCTGTATATAATTTAACAATAATTGGCTTAATTGTGGCAGAAATAAAACCATATAAAACTTTAAATAAAGAAGTGAGTTCAATGTTAAATAACAATTTATAAGTTAAAATATCAATTCTCATATATGAAAGATTTTCGATGAATATAATTGATATGTAATTGTCATGTAATTGTATTAGGATAAAGGTATTTTACCAGATAGCATGGGTAGAAATGCAGATGTCGGTTATATTTTGTCACTTGGTGTTCATCGTAAACATCGGCGTAACGGTATTGGTTCCCTGCTGTTAGATGCTTTAATAAATCATTTAACAACAATCGAGAGGCAATCGGTTAAGGCAATATTCTTGCATGTATTAACCACAAATCAACCTGCCATATTATTTTATGAGAAGCGACGGTTAGTTTGGATTAATGCGAATCAATTGATGATTTAATAATGAAAATTTTTTTATATAATAAATTATTATTTTTATTAGGTTTACATTACATTCTTTCCTGCCTTATTACTATCATATACGCGGTAAAGGTCAAAGAGATGGTTTTACTTATGTTACCTATATAAATGGTGGCCATCAGCCATGGACATTATTATATCCTTTTCAATATAATGATAAAGCAATATTATTTTTAAAAACAAGTCATTTGTTTCTGTTCTATTGGATTTCTTTTCGTTTTTACATTTTTATAGTAATGTAGAAATGGTTTAATTCCTTAATTCCTTTGCACAGATTACATTAAACATTTTGCATCAAAATTTCATGGTGAAATATTTTCATTTGGTGAAATATTTATATGGTTTAAGTTACGCATTCGAAGAGCAGTACGTTGGATTTGTCATAAAACAGTTTCACGCATCAATTTTACATCCTAGATTATACAAAAAATAATTATTATAACAAGAAGAAGAGCAAGAACAAAAACAACCATAGACCATTAAAACCAAATGTAATATTGTAGAGTAAGGCAAACTCGAATTCAAATCGATATTTGTTAGTTAAATAATTTTTTTATACGCATCTACATAAAAGATGTACGTAGATTTTTTTCTATGTTTCTGTTTGTTTTTTTTTTTTTTTTTGTTTTTTTCAAGACAGAGATATCTGAGCGGATAAATTGGCTACGTTTTTTCTCATACTTTCATTATTATCATTTGTATGACAAATTTTCATTTTTATAAAGAATTGAAGCAGTTCGAAAATGATATATTTTAGTTAAATATTTGTAAAAATTATATTTGTAAATATACTCACAAATTCTTTATTTCATACAAAATATAAATTTATACTGATCAACACATTTCATTCAACTCTAAATGTTTTTTTTTTTTGGTTTCTTTATAAATTTTAATTTTGATTTTGATTTTTTTGTACTTTTTTTCTCTAAGTTTAATATATTTTTAATTTCTAGTTTTAGCATATTTTTTATTTATATTTTTTATGCTACTAAACACATTAAAGCAAAACAACTAGATTTAAAATCCATTACAAATATTGCAATTAGACAAATTTACATTGATATCATTACCTCAACATTACAAAAATTATATATTTATATACAAATGTGTGTACGAGTGGTTTGTTTTTTATTTTTTTTTCTGTTTTTGCTTTTGTTTAATTTTTAAAGTTTTATACATAAAGTATTTTCACAGCAAGGTCAAAGCAATAACACCATAAAAAGTAATTAAGAAGTAAATAAAAAAAATAAATAATATAAAGCACTCAAACAAAATGAATTCTTTTTACAAAAAAAAAAAAATTATTTCAATATAATCACTATCTCAGAATTAGAGCATTAAATGCAAATGTAAAATATGCTAACTAAATTTGATTTAAATTATATATATATTTTTTAAATTATTTACTTCAATTGTTATTTTAATTTAATTTTTTTTAAATTTTTTTTTGTGTGTACATTGTTTTTTGTAGTTTGTTTCTCGTACAATCCTTAGTCAAATCATTTTTCCTATTGTTAATTTATAATTATCGTAATTATTATTAGACACGAATGTGACCGATCTATTAAAATATATCATTTATTATTTAAATTATTTTTTTCATATATATTATATACATGTATAAATTATAAGGACATTTATTAGTTTTAGTCGTTTTCATTTAATTTTTTTTCTCAAAAACATTATGGTGATAAAAAGTAAAATAAAATAAAGCGCAAAATATGTGTATGCTTATTTATAATGAGAAGAATGGGTCCATACGTAATATATCGTAATATCATGAAAAATTTTTGACGACAGATTTGTATAATTTTTTGTTATTTTTTTAATTTTACCATTTGTGGCTGCTTTATAGTTTTGTATTATCGCTAAAAATCCATGTATAACAATTTTTTGATAATTTTTCTTTACTTTTTTTATTTAACAACTCCGCATGAAACGCGATTAATTTATGTCTTTTGTAATAATGTAAATGATTTTCTCTTTGTATTTTAATTGAGATGAAATGAGATTTTAAATTAAAATTTGAAAGTTCTATTCATATTAAACACGGTTATTTTCATTATGATATCAATTATCGAATAATAGATATGGCTGTTAATAATAAATGGCAACATCCTTATAAATTATAGTAATCACCTTGGAACTGTTATACATTTAATTAAAATGTAAACTTAAGTAAATATACATTTCAGTTTTCATATTCATTTAATTTCATTTGTTTATATAGAATAATCAAGCCAATAGGTCTTATTTAAGTGCATGAAGAATTTTTTATATTTTCATTAGACATATCAGGCATTTCTTATACGTAAAATTTCTATTTTATCTGTTCATTTAATATTTTAATAATAATCATAAATCGTAATAAGATACTTATTAATGGAAAATCTCAATGAGAGAATCGTTTTTAGTGCAAGCAAACACAAAATCAGCTGATATTCAATTATCGGAAATTCTATCATCCTTTGAAATACTTTTTACACCTTTTTCTTTTTTTGCTTTTTTTTGTAGTGATTATTATTGTTAAGTTTTTGTTTTTGTTTTTCTTTCTGTTCTTCTCTTTTTCATGTAGTATTCTTTCATTGAATGTTAATTAGTCGAGAGCGGTCGGAACACGAGTTCAGCTTATCTATGTAATAATTCCGGCGATTAACGGCAGTTGTGTGCTGTTATCAATAGAATAGAAAAATTACAGATTTCGAGAAGTTAAAGAAATTCAAAAAAAGTATATATATATTGCATAATTACTTAAAGTTTTTTCTTTATTTTTTATATTAAAGTGTTACTGTACTTTAATTAGTTTGTTTTTTAATGTGTTAAGCAAACCGAATGTGTGTTTGAAATCGACTAAATTGATAAATAATAAATGCAAACGTATTTGAAATGAGGAATGTGTGTGTGCATGTGTGTATGTGCCCTGTGTGCGTGTTCTTAGATTAAATATAGAATAAAAAAAAACCACAAAAATAAGATTTTTATAAAAACAAAAAAGAAATTAAGAGGAGACTGAAAACGAAAAACGCAAATAAAAAGCAAGAACAAATAAGATGGAAACAAGAAAAAATTATATAATATTTGGTATACTAATTGTTCATATTAACAGTATCTTAGGATTGTGGGGTAAGTAAACGGATGATGAAAAATATACCACCAAAAAATTATAAAAAAAACCAATGCAACTGATTCTTGGCCATAATTTGACCTCTTCATTTTTTTGTCTGTTTTTAATTATTCTCATATAAAATTATTAACCCTACTGACTCTCTCTATTTATATACTTGTATATAAAGTTATGTGTTCGCTAAGCAACTGTCAAAAGTGTTTGTGCACTGTTTTAAGTTCAATGAAGGAAAATTTTAGAGAGACATATAAAATCATAATATACATTTACCATAATTTATTTAATTGTTTAAAAATTTGATTGAGTAAAATATCAAATTATGATTTGATATACAAAAGCCAAAAGAATGCAATTTTTATTATAAACTAAAATTTATAAAATGATAAGTAAAGAAACGTTAAGAAAGGTTTCTATTAAAGATTATGGACCGACGTCCTCTAATAAACAATGACTTTAAAATTTTTGTATATTTTGTAAACACTTTTTTTTTAAATATATTTATTGAGTCGATAGAACTAATTACTTAATTATGCGTATATTTAAACAAGTTGTTTTTTTTTTTTGATTAAGTACGTTTATTTGAGTAGATTGATTTACAAAGCTATTTCTATTTCTATTGAAACAAATTGTGTAATAATTTTATGTAATATATTTATATACATTATGCGTTCGTCTATTTTTTCTGTTTGAATAATAACACAATTACATATAAATTGTAAACTTTTTCGGCATTTTTTTTGCAAATTTACAAAATTTAAATTAAGTTTTTCTTCGTAGACTGAATTGATTTAGCTTATTAAACAAAATCGATTGTGTCATTATAATACAAGGACTTAAAGAATGGAAACTCTTGAAAGGCTATTCAAAATTTCCATTTGTTTTCTTTTTCACTCATAATAAATCTAACGCACGTGGGAAGTGTGGTAAGATCTTTCGATGTATTAATAAAATCATTCTTAATAGTTTGATATTGCTGAAAGTAATTTTATAGCGGCCGATTTTATAATCTGTTGGATACTTATAAAAAAAAGCTATTCGTTTCTCTCTACGAAGGCCTGGATACTGAGCTCCCAATTGTTGACTCGCTAGATCTTTTAGTTGGCAGTTTAGTGGCAATTCATTATAAAGATGCATTAAAAAAATGATTTTAATATCTCATATAAATGGCATCACGGATTATTTAATGCATGAATTGTGACAACCATCAAGGCCGATGCAAAGTACGCGTGTTTAATATCAGTACTTTAATTGTGAGGTCCATTCAAATATATTTAAATCAAGCAAAGAAATTAGTATGCATAAATCGGCCAGAAAGGATGCACTTTTGGATCAAGGATCAGGGATAATCCATCTTAAGATCTCATGACCTCATAATGGCTTGTCAATTTCCATTCCGATTATAGAATGATAAAATTAGAGTGTAAAGTTGACATGTATTTAGAAATGCAGATCGTAAAGAAAAGGATTCTTTGATTTTTTCAATTTGTATTTTACATTTTTCATTGTAATCATGCGAAAGTTGCTTTAATTGCACAAATAATGCTGTTTGATTATTGACATTATTATTAACATTATGGCGCACAAACTAAAGACACACTTTTCTCTCTTTCTTCTTATGTGAAGCATGTAAAATCTAGTCGAATTTATGTCGTCAATTAATTCAATTACTTCATTAAAAAATTAATCAATTAAATCATTAAAAGTTTCATCTAATGTTTGAACAATTATAATGATAACTCTTGTTTTGTGTTAGTTTAGGGCGTAATTTATATTTTAAAAATTTTCACGCCCTTTATTAAAGACCTGACCATCTAACACGGGGCGTCCATATTAAAAAATAAAACTGTTTCGAGAACTTTAGTTATATTTTATAGATTGCAGACGATGATTTGCGACTATTACGGTGCTCATAATTCGACCAAAACGTTTCTTAATAAATTTCACTTGATTTGTAAGTTTGTTTACATTTGACTTTGTTTCGTTTTATTTGGTTTTGTTCCATATGAATGCAGTGCAATACTTTTACTGTTATTTATAAAAAATACTAGAACGAGTAGAAGCGGTCCAACATAAAGAGACAGAGATATGGATGGTGCTTTTTTCTTATAAATATAAAGATATGTCATAATGATCTTTTTCTTTGAATTGAAATTTAAAATTATGCTTTAATAAAGAATTTTGCTAAGTCTAACAAATTTTTGCTTTTGTGCTTAAAATGCCAGATGAATATAGGACGAATCAACAAAGTTAGAAACGTTGTAATTTTTAAAACATTTCAAAAGCTCGCTATATGGAGAGAACACCAAAAAATGGACCTAAAATTCGGCATACCAATTTTTTATGTCAAAATACAAGACAATGCCAATTTTTCGCTAAAATATGTTTCAACTTTTAACTTACTTTCATAGAAGGACTAATTTTCAAGGAAGGTATTTTATAAGGAAATGGTAATAAAAATGGTCTGCTTCTAATCATTTTCAATCATTTTCTCTAGGGCAAGTTTCATTAAAATGTGGCAAAAATTGTGGCCTGCAGCATGATAATAGACGGACATTCATACAAATGTGCTTAAATTGATTCAGAAAGCTATCGAATACTCAATGTGTTATAATTTCTTATGTGACATTAAAATTTTACTTTACTTTTACTTTCCTTAAATAACTTTAATTAATTCATGTGGAAGATGAACTGATTCTGAAATGTTTTTGTAGCATTTACTCTGTACCAAATAAAAATCCTGTTTTAAATAGGAAATTTTATAAAATCTCTTTTGGTTTTCATTATGATGATATTAGTCTCTTCAAAATTTTCCAGTTTCAATATTTTCAGAATTATCCAAATTCACAAAATTTTCAAACCAATACATAGTACTTTGGATTTATATAAATGAGAAGATAGATAATTGATAGTTATATTCCAGTAAACAGCGATTTAATTGCATTTAATTTATTAATGTTTTGGCGCGTTTTTGTTTTGTTTTTGTAGTGGTTTTTTCATCTATCATCATTTTGTACACCTTGCAATTATAATTCTCAAATCAAATTTTATTTTATATATATGTGTGTGTGCATATAAAATATTTATTGAATTATTTATTATTTATGATAGTTTCAAATTGACATAAATACATTTAATATATATTGACGAATTAATAATGAAAGTATTAAAATGACAAATTTTTCATTAATAATAATTGTAAATCATTGAATATACGCAATTCAAGTCATTGAAATTTATTAGTAAAACAAAAACTATAAACATCATTTATTGTCGCATCTCACCTTGTCTTTCGTATCGTTCCATTTGCTTTATGTTTTTTTCCTCTTTTAAATATAATAAATAAAGATTTATATAATTAAAAGAGAAATATATGACATTTTGATGATATTTCGCACTATACAAGGACAACAACAACAACCATACACTACTCATTCACTCGTTCAAACTTAATCACATGTTTTTGAATTGTTTACAAATATTTTTTTTCTCAGTGTTTTTGTTTCTCTCTGTCTTTTTCTTGTATTAAACATTTATAACGGCAAATATATGAAGCCCGAGCCGGTGTAAATACATAGATATATGTATACATATATTGTGTAAGCAACTGTGTACTTACTTGTATGTACGTGCGTGTGTGTGTAGTGGTGGTTGTTATTATTGTTTTTATTGTAGTTGTTATTTTTGTTATTGTTTTAGTCAAAGTTGTTAAACGCCATCAATGCAATGCTTTTGGTCACGTATACCACCACTTGCCACAACACATACATACACACACAGTAAAGTAACGCATCATAGTAAATATGCATCTGTGTAGGCCTCCCAGTATCTCACTCTTTTTCTCTATCTCTCCTTCTCTCTATATCTTTCTGACTGTATATGCGGCTGCCTGTGTGTTGATTTGACGCAATTTAAAAAAATTTTCATTTTCTTCTTCTTGCACTTGTTCCTTTTTATTTTATTTTCTGCTTTTTTTTTGCTTATATTTATTATCAATTGTTGCATGGTATCGATTTTTGATAAATAGAGATAGAATTCTTTTCACATTCATATGAAGGCACAGATGCACGAATTCACGTTTAATTTTTTTTTTGATTTTAGAAAACAAAATGTACTGATAAAATTTCAAAGTAGAAATAAATTTATTCTAAATGTTAAGATTTGTCATATATTCGTGATTGAGAGTATCAATTTTATAGCCATTACACTATTTGTTTGTGCTACTATTTGTGTGTACAGTTAAGATGCAGCTACTTTTTTTAAATTGATTTTTGACTACCTATCTGTTTGCCCATCTAAAAATGTCTTCGTGTATTTTTGTGTCGAAATTATCAGCTGCAATTTTAATGGTTTACTGGATAAATTTTGATCCAAGACAATTATTGAGAATTGCACCAAAAATTTGTAATTTTACATTTTCCTTTAATGAGCAATCGATAGTTTGGAATGATAACGGTAATCATAATGTCAAATGTTGATCGATCTGTACCGGACCATAAATTTCTTACACGTTTACATGTTTTGGAGGTAAAGTCAATTTGTCATTCTGCTTGTAATGCCTAGAAGGAAATGCGGGAAATCCTATAAAGTATATATATTCTTAATCAGCATCAAATTCTGAATCGATTTTGATATATTTGTTTGTTCGTCTGTGTGCCTGTCTATTGTGCTGCTCGTAAAATTTGAGCTAATAAACTTAAATTTGGCAGGATCATTGAAAGTTTTGGCAGGCAGGTTGGTATTAAAAATGAGCAAAATCGATCAAGGGACACGCCCATAGTGCAACGTAAATTTTGAACATCTCAGTTTTTTCAAGCAGTGTTTGGTAATTTTTGGCGCATTACTTGCAAACTGCAAATTATAGAAAGCTGAAATTTTGTACAAGTAGAGAAGCTACTAATCTGCATCATCTGCACAAAAATCATGAAAATCTGCCACGTCTACACATAAGTACATACTACCAAATTTCCATTTCTTCATTTTTCGGTTTTTTGTCTATGAAAGCTGAAAAGCTAAAACAGGCTTTGAATTGTAATATCACGATGCCTGGGTGGTGGGTATCCAAGATTTGGTCATAGCTAAATATAATTTCTGTATATAAATTTCTGCCATATTTCTAGACATGCAGTTAAGTTTTAAAGGTGAAGAAAAAAAATATCAATGTCAAACAAGTTAAGCATAAATTTTACATTAGATGAGACTGATTTAGCAAATGGCATATGTACGCACATACGCACATACGCACATACGCACATATCGTATATATGTAAATAGAAATAGAGAATGGTCAAGATGAAAAAAAAAATCTAATTAAAGATGACTTTATTATTTAATTTGCTTAATGACCCGTTTACATTTACTTAACTATGGTAAAAAAATCCATGGACAACTTGTTAAAAAAAAACCAAGTAAGAATTTTATAGTTGATCGGGACCGGACTCTTATATACCCTACACTACTTTAACTGAGAGAAATAAAAAGTCAAATAAATGAATTGCGAATCAATGATATAAAAGAAGTTATAATTTTGTAATGATTTAAAGATAATGCGAAGGATTCGTAAGAAGATTCAACAAATGGACCGATCTGCACCAAATTAAGCTATACGTATGCAATGCAGTTGATTATGCCTTTTAATTTAAATTCTTAGGCCAATTTAAAATAGATTCATAATAGAAACATTTGTCCATTGTTTTCTTTTTCAAAAAAAAGTTCTATATGGGGAATGGTCATAAAAATGGATTGAACTGAGTGAAATTTGGTACATTCATTTTTTCTATTTAAATACCGCAATACAACAATTTTCGTTCCAACTCTTTCTCATAAACCAATGCCCTTTTGGAAAAACTAGTTATATGGAAAATAGTCATAGAAAGTGAGCCGATTCGAACCAGTTTCAGAAGGGGTCGTCTCGGGACCAAGTTTAATAAAATTTGAGTGTATCTCAACTCCTTCTGGGTGTTACAAATATCTGAACAAACTAATAATATCTTGTAGCGCAAGTGGTGTAGGGCATAATTATTTATATTAAAATAATATTTAACGTTTCTCAACGAAGTGATCTGTGAATCGCGACTAAGTCACTACACTAAGTTATTAGATTAAGTTACACATTCTTAAAAAATTTGAACTTTCATTTGTTAGATTCTCATTTTCATCCATGAACTATGATGAGCCACATTTATAAATAAAGAATTTGTGATCAATTTTGATGTTGTTTAAAATTAATTTTATTGATTCATAATCGCTGAAGGTTAAGTCCAAAACCAAAAGGGATAGATTTTGAACCTTTCAGTTATTCATTCAGCTGTTACATTTGGTGGGCATTGTTCTACTTCCATAAGTAGAAATATTGAATTTTTTAAAATGTCCTTTTTAAAAACCTTTCAAAGATTGCAAAAGATCTAAGAAATGAATTGTTCGAAAAATCAATTATTAATTCAATTATTAATGTTCAATGATACTTAAGGAATTTCAAAGATATCTAAAACTTCAATGTCTCGATGATTATGGCACAAAGAACTACAACTTTAAATCGCAATTGGTAATTGATGCATAAATTAAATTAAAACGGCGAAGCGGGGTATTTTTAATGGTTGTAAAATTGTAAAATGAAATACGTAAAAAAATTAAGATTTAATTTTTGATTTCCGTTTTTATACCCATCACCCAGAGATTAGAGTTAAATTTCATTTTGTCATTATGTTTGTAAAAGCCAAAATGAAGCGTCCAAGAACCTGCAAAATATATTTATTCTTGACCAGCATTCAATTCTAAATCATTTTAGACATGTCCGTATGTCTGTCTTTCTGCCTCTATGTCTATCTATGTGTTGTTAAAATTCTCCTGATTACTCAAATTTAGCAGAAACATTGGAAGTTCTTGTAAGCCGATTGATGTTGAAACTGGGCGAAATCGATTAATGGATTAATGGATTAATGCATGCCCACAGTGCACCATAAACTGAAAATACCTCAGTTTTCTTAAGCATCATCAATTTGGTGGTTTTGTACTCATGACTTGCACGTGTCAAAAGATGGAAAACTGAAACTTTCTACAAGTGATAATAAGAAAAGTCATGCAAATCAGCCACAATTTTCACTTTTTTATGTTTACGTCTTCTATTTACTCTTAAAAAACTCTGAATCGTAATATGGATGGTGGGTATTTAAAATTTGGTCTCAGCTAAATATAATTTTCTTAATTGTTACTTTATTGCGATAATAAATAAATAGATTAGAATAGAATGTAACTTTCGTTTACATGATACGCTTCAAATAATTTATTGACCTTAAACATCACGACAACGGGTCAACGTAATTATTGGATGTAATTAAATAAAATTTTCTTTTATAGTTTTTAATTTCCATTTTTAATTACATTCATCACATAAAGAAAAACATTTCAGATATTTACTATAAGCAACAATAAAGGAAGGGCAGGGAGTAAGAAGAAAAAAAAAAACAAAAACAAAAAAAAACAAAACAAAATGTAACAAAACTAAAAATTGGAAAATTTCTTTATTATTATTATTATTAATGTTATTAATTAATTTTCTTTTACTAATTAATTAATAACATTTGAAATATCTGTTGCTTGTTCTACGATTGATTTATAGGAAATCATCGTGATTGCGTAGTACAAATATTTACATATTATTCATATACAAAAATAATTCAATATTGAAAAACAACAACAAAGTCTAATAAAATATGAGTTCACCTTTTGGAAGGATTCGTAATTATGTTCTATTCCTATTAGGGCAACTTAACAATAACCATTTAATTCATTTTATATTTTGAGTCTGATTTTGATATCTTTGTAAGGGAAAAGTCGGTAACCTCGTTTTTTCCCCATCTTTTAACTACAATTCTTTCATCTCTGACTTAAAAACCATACCTCGTTACATTCATTGCCATAGTTCCGTTATCCTTCGCTGTCATAAGTTATTGCCGCAGTTTGCGAGAGTAAAGTTCGGAGAAGAAGTAAAGGAGTAATTAAGCGGTCATTCATTCTAAGTGCGAAAGTATGTCAAAGTATGCAGATGTGTTTATTAAGAAAAAGATTTTTAAGCATTGCTGCCGCTAATATGAAACAGAAGAATTTTTGTGTCATAAGCATAATACAACGGAGGAAGAAAAAAAATGGATGTAAGTATATTTTTTACTTACATCCATAAGCAAAGAAAAGTACATAAATAAATAAAGTGATTGGATACTTAAAAAAAAACCAAAGACCGGAGTTTTTTTATTACTTCACTATTTAACTTTAGTGTATTTGTTTCCCCTACGAGTGATCCAAGCGGGAGGGGTGCCAGTACATCTAGCCCCGTTCCCCACTACACCACGTTTAGAAGCCATACGGGTAAGTCGCCTTGTGTAATAACCTTTTGGGGTGTCAGTCATATCCCCTTTCCACCTTTAGTTTTGTCTGTTAAGGGAGACCACCGAATCCTGCCTTCCCGGCTGAGTTATACTCAGACTGGAAGTACTAAGAAAATAACTTCCTTACATCATTCTTTGAGTAATTTTGTAAATGCCAGCTCTAAATTTTTTCCCGATTCCCGATGTCAGATTTAATTTGTAATAAGATTGACATGCAAATTTTCAGTGCCCACAATTATCTAGTTACATTATTTTACTCTGGTTGAACAATGAAAATAAAAATTTAATTTTAAATAGGCATCACAACGATTTATTGTTTTAATTCAAATTGGCATAAACTTTAAAACAATTCTAGACATTTTTAGATTGGATGATTTTAACTTCATTCGCAAAGTGAGCTAATGCTTTTTATTAAATTTTATCATCATAACTGAATTTTTGCAGGAAAGCCAGACAATATTTGTAATAAAAGAATAAACACTTTAACAAACTAAGTATATCTTCAATCTTTTTAAGTGATCTCCATAATAATTGTTTACACTTCAAATTTTCTTTAAGTATTTTATCGAATGAACACAGATATCAGTATAAGAATGCTCACTTTGAAATATTTATCTATTCAAAAAAAAATTATTGCTGTATCGCCATATAGAAAAATGCAAAAAAAAAGAAGCCTTCGTCGGTATAATTGACTAATATCAAATTGACTTTGAGTTAAAATGGGGGAAAATTTTGCAATGGCATGCATGTTTTTTATATTTGTTAGGTGTGCAATTTTATTATTCTAATTGACATGTGTTTGAATTTTGACTCTTTCAAATTAATTTACACTACTTGAGGCACAGAGTATTGTAAGCTTGTGCGAATGTATGTAACAGCCAGAAGGAGTTGAGTTCGACTTATCACTTTTTCCATACGGATCGACTATAAATCACATTCTGATCCGATTTAAGCCTATTTGTCAATATGTACCGCTTGTCTGTCTGTCTGTCTATACATATAAATTTGCTATCTAAAATTAGAGCACAATTTGAAGCTACCTGAATGAAATTAGATATATAATCGTAATTTAGTGCATAAATATCTTGGCATAATTTTAATTAAAATCATATTATTATTTCGAATATGTCTCATATAACGATGTATTTTGTAAAGAATTTTTATGCGAAAAAATCAACAATTCTGGATATTTCTTAATAAAAGTGCAGTGTAGGGTATTTAATAGGGTTATTTTCTAACGACTACATTCCGGTTTACTTGTTTTTGTATGGAAATCTTAAAAATATTAGTAAGAGTGTGAGAATTTTGCTGCTGTTTTGCAGTCAATTGGAAAAATTAAAAGCGTACAAGTTAATGTGATTAAATTGGGTACATTTGCCATACAGATGAAGTGGCCATTTAAATTGTAAATATAAAATTTTTGTTAATACTATTCATAAGTGTTGAAAAAAACATAAAGTTTTTGGCTTGATCAAATTTTTCCATTTTTTGGACAGATAATGTACAATGTTCCTTAAAAGAAAACTTAGAAAATTAAAATGAAGTGTTCACAATTCACTTTGGTTAGCAGATGAATCTTTCTTCTGACTTAGTAATCTTTTAATATCAGACGCCTTAAAAGAACTTCCAATCTTTTGTTTTGTCAATATGAAACGCAATATCTCACGCATAAAGGAATGGAAATGGCTAAAGCTATTCAACATATTTTGCAGAACAAATTAACTGATAAATTGTCATTTTCTTTTGGCTATTTAATTAAACCAAGATACCATTAAATAATGAATAGAAAAATTGACCAAATAGATTTTATTCATGTATTTGCTAAAGTTACACCAATTATTTCGTATATGTTAACCTCAATAAGTCGCGCCAAGTCAATGTAGAAAACGGCAGAAAATGGCGGAGACAGCAAAAAGTCAACGAAATTTAAAAATAAGTACGATATGAAGAAAGACAACATTGCGGGCAATATACGAACATACATCGCATCATTTAGAGGTTGATTTAAGAAATTGATATGGAGAATAGTGAAAGTTGTTTACAATTGCAATTTATATGAAAATGTAAATTAATTACAAATAATCTTGTACTAATTATTGCACGATTATTTGTAAGGTTGTTGTGCTCACTGTATTCTTATTGTCCCATTCTCAATTCTGCTTATATGGCAGGTCGTTCTAGAATGATAAAGAAAAATTTAATCTCTCTTAATTGAGAGATAAATAAAACAAATAAAAAAAATTTAAAAAAAAGTATGTAAACAAAGAAAGAAATAAGAGAAAATTTTGTTGTTAGTTGAAAGTTATTGAACAATCCATTCAAATCCGAAGCCAAAAAAATAATAAAATAGAATCGTGTAAATGATTTTATTTATGATTGCGCATTTTGAAATTGACACCTGTTGCTTATGAAACTCTTCCTTTCTTTTCTTTCGAATAAAATCGCATTTTACTTAGTTGTAATTCGTTAAATTAAATTACATAAAAATGAAATTTTTTCATATTTTCACACTTTCAGCCAAAACTAATTAATTTTCCCATAAATAAATTACATTATTTTATTATAACACATTTAATATTTCTACTAGTTATCAATAAATAAAATAAATAATAATATAGAATTGTACGTTTTAAAGAAAAATAAATAAAAAACGAAAAACACATCGACAAAGTCATTTAATTTTGTTTTAATTATATTTTGCCTTCCTAAATGCAGTTTGAAATTCTAACTTTTCCTAAAAGTACATAGAAAATAGAAAATCATTAAATAAAAAAAGGATTTCAATTAAACTTTTTTTTTTAATAAAATCAAACTTTCTAAATTTCGCTTTTGTATTACTTTGATTATTAATATTTTATTATCCACTGAGAACCAAAGTTTTGTCTACTACATATTTGTCCATTTAGAAAAGATTAATATGAATGGTTAGCAAATTTTATTAGTGAGAATTTAAATTTTTTTGTAAGTAAGTTTTTTATTTGTTTCTTAGAAGGCGATTTTTCCACATTAAAAACAAATATTTCATTTTACTCAGAAATGAATGTAAAGAAATCCAGTGATTATTAAAATTATTTTTAAAGGCAAAACCATCTAACACTTTACACACTGGACACATCTTGGCCTTTTGATTTTTGTACTCATCTTCTATTGGCCGATATTCTAGAATCACCACCTGATTCTTTCTTAATTTAAGCATGCATTTCTATTTGTCCATTCATATAAATTTCTTATCTGTAACTCGATGGCAATTTTGAAGATATTTTTTCCTATTTTGTTTTTATATTTTATTTGAAAAGATTTTGCCGTCACCGTCAAATCGAAAATAATATTTTATGATGAGCATTGGAGAGAGATAACTTCATCAGCCCATCAATTTGATCATCTATTATCCACGACATTCGATGAAGTGGAAGAAATTATTTACTTTAGTGATCGCCTACACAATGATAGCAGTATATTTTCATTGAAGATACCAACAACACAAGAAGATGACACAGCAGCGCATACCATTGAGAAAATTGTGAAGCGTACACGAGATGAATTGATAACAAGTATGGCCTATGATCCATTGAATCGCAACTTATATTGGATTGATCAAAAAAATCGAAAAATCTTATTCCAATCAATAGACGCCAAATCGACCGATAGACCAAAAATTTTAATCGATTTTATATATGAAGATACAATACCAGATGGCATTGCCATTGATATATGTCGCCGTAAATTGTATTGGACAAATTCCAATTTCAAAAATGCTTCCATCGAACGTATCGATTTGAATGGAAGTGATCGTGAAGTCTTGGTAAATACTGATTTATATTTACCACATGGTATTGTAATCGATCAATTATCAGATCGTTTATATTGGGTAGTAGATCAACAAGGCATGCATTATACCGTAGAAAGTTCAAACTTAGATGGTAGCGATCGTTATATCATTGTAAAAGGTTTAGATAGTACGCCAACCAATTTGGCCGTTACAAATGATATTATCTATTGGACAGATCAACGACACAATGCTCTATGGATGCAGTTGAAGCGGCATCATCATCAGGCCAATATGCTAAAGAATCAAACTGACACATTTGGTGAATTTGACACTCCACGTCTTGTATTGAAATTTATAGAGCAGCCTAGTTGTGTGTTAGCTCGTACACGTTATATGACAAATTTGCAAAATGATAATCAATGTTCGGTAGTTATATCGAAAATTAAGAAACGTCTACTTCTTGCTAGACAACCGGAATATCAAAGTGGTATAAAACAAAAGCTACAATCAATGACGTGGCAACAGAATTATTGTCTAAATGGTGGTGAATATATCCAGCAAAGTGGCATATGTATATGTCAGATTGGTTTTAAGGGTGCTCGATGTGAGACGAATGAGTGTCATAATTATTGTGTTCATGGTACATGCTCTATGTCTTCCATGGGTTTTCCCAAATGCTCTTGTCAACATGGCTTCCATGGTGATCGATGCCAATCGTATAAATGTTCCGGTTATTGTTTTAATAATGGCATTTGTAAAATTGAGAATAATGGTGAAGCTAGTTGTGAATGTGAATATAATTATGGTGGACAGCGTTGTGAACAAAATTCTACCGAAATTTGTGCTTTATTTTGCCGTCTACTCAAACATGAAACGGACATAATTATACCATATGGTTGTTATGATATTTGCCAAGAATTAGCTGCCGATAATGAAGAAACAAATCTTTTATATGCTATACCATCGTTTCGTCAAATAGACGTTTGCCAAGGTCATATTATATGGACGAATACTTTAATCATTATTTTAATGGCTGGCATAATCGTTTGTCTGTTTTTGATATTAATTATTGTTTATACCATCAGACGATTTTATAAACCGGCACGTCCTAGAATTAAGAAAACATTTGTAGTACGTAAACAGCAAGCGCTATCCACAGATACACCTTTAACAAATCGTCCTATTGCCACCCAACAATGTGAGATTACCATAGAAAATTGTTGCAATATGAATTATTGTGATACGGTAATTGACGATAATACATTATTTTATATATAAATATATATATTTATAAATACCCTTTATATATTTATATTCTATATAATTTATTAATGCATTATTATTGTTTATACGTTTTTAGCCCTGTTTTGATCCAAAATTGGTACAACAATCACTGTCATGTGATGCACACATTAAAGAGGATAAAAAAATGCTAATCCATAATATGGAAGATGAATTATATTGATTGATTAAAATGTTACAATATATTTAAAATGTATTAAAGAAAATAAGAAGAAGAACATGGAAAACGAGGGACTTAAACTTGTGTCCACATCTAGTCCATCCAGAGGCCTTCAATTAACTTAGTTGGGTATTGCAGCAAAAAAAAGCGGCTCAAACTTAATTTTAATAGACAAAATAATAAAAAATCAATAAAATTACATAAAATAAAATATAGCTATAAGCTAAAAGAAAATCCTAATATAAGATTAGAAATAATGATACATAGCAGCTAATCCAAAGGAATTTTTTATAGGCTCTGTCCCGGTACTTTTTATTTTACATTAGTTAATTTTATGAAATTTTAATGGGTGACCGGAATTTTTCTTATGATGCAAAAAACACTCAATATGCAACAACCTCAACAGCAACAACAACAACAATAATACTAGTAAAAAATTATATTAAAAAAAAAACTGAAAAGTTTTTGCATATATTGTTCAGCTAATTCCTTTCCTGCACGATGTTTAAAGACTTTTTAAAACAAGAACTTAAAACCTTAAGCGTAAAATAGCAAAGGATGTCTTTTCAACTCAGCAAGTACCATAAATAAATTTTTATAGATTTCATAATTAGACAAATTTTATATTAATCAATATAAATGCATACGAATAAAGAGAGTTATTCAGCATTATCCATTATCTATATTTATTCGTTTTATTGCTTTTCGATCATTTTATTTTATAATATGATTTAGTGAAAATTGTACACTTCCAATTAAATCAACACTACCATTTTAAAAATCTTTCATTTAGCTATGGTTAGTTTTAGTTGTTCTAATTAATTCTTAATTTTAAGATAATTAGTCCTTTAAGCTACTCAAATGAATCGATTAATTTGTATTAAAATGTACTTAGAATATTTATGATCGTCAAAAAAAAAAAATTAAAAAAGTAAAGAAAAAGGTTACAATATGGCATTAAAATTCCAAAGACTATATATATTATAATATATAATATATTATATATATATTATATATATATATATTATATATATGTATATTATTTTATATTTAATTAACTTATTCAATTTTTTTCCATATGAATGAAACTTCATCATTTCACTTTCCTTTTGTAACACCAATTGGCTTTAAAACTGCACAAAGTGCAAGCGATTTGTTTTTATTTGTTTTTTTTTCTTAAATTTGGTTTTAAGTATATCTCTCAGGATGAGTATAAGCAAATAATATAAATAAAAATAATAAAAGTAATATATTGTGAATTAATTATAAAACAATTCTAATTATAAAAAACATTAATGTTATGTGATACAAAATAACGTAATAATGTTAATAATAACACATTATATTATGTCGGAAAAGTAACGGTACATGAAGTAACGGTAAGAATAGAAGTAAAAAATTAACAAAATTCCAAGAGTCCGTTATTCAATACCGTTCGTTAGAATATCAAAATTTGAGCATATTAAGAACTCCAATCATTTGCCGTTATTTTTTAGACATACTTTTATAATAATGAAGTATAGATTTAAATTAAGTATTTAAGTGATTCAAAATACTATTCATAAGGGCTTTAAAAATGGTTCCTTTTGCTTTTATTGTAAAAACGTAATTTTGTTCTTTTGTTTTGAAAATGTAAATATATACAAATAAGAATGAGAAAAAATTTATATGCATTTTATTATTTACCGGGTTTATGCACTTCAGAATAGAACCTTCTCCCTCCATTGGATATTATTATTTAGCTATGGTTATTTTTATATAAAAACTTTTCTTGAATTATGATTTTCAGCATTTATAATTACACTATAAAAAGTATATGATTATTCAATATGATCAATTCACAATTTGTAATTCGTAGAAAACTTTACAAAGGCAAACTTTTAATGAGCTTCTAAATACATCTAAAAATATTTTAATATAATCGTACACCATAATTCCCACTTCACATGCACTTCACAATAAATTTTTTATTGATAAAATTTATTTACATGAACGGTTCAATAAATGTTTTAATTTTCTTAACTGATCTCTCTGCCGGCCTTATTGTTAAATGTTTACCAAATATTGTGAATTCCATATTACCTAAACTCATTCCGAATATACATTCTTTTTTGGGTATTGTACGTAAACGATTATCTTCACCCAATATTTTTAATACATTTTTCGTATCGAGCACAACAATTCCCGATAAACCAACTAATGTGGGACACTTTGATTTTAATACACGCATTTTGGCACCATGTAAATCCATTTTAACTAATAACTTGCTAAATGCATCATAACCAGAATCATAAACTTCTGGTACTTTATCACCATTTTTTAAATTCAAATGCTCCTTCATGTAACCCTTCCATAGATGATTTAAGGGCAACATTTCTTCATATTTCATTTGTTTTGTTGGCAATGTGTATAAACCCAATTGAGCATATTGTCGCCTAGTTAACGTGGTTTTCTTCTGTTTATGCCGTTTCCTACTCAATTGTTTCTTATTTTTTTGTCCATTTAACATTGTTACATGATTGGTGTTTATGTCGACTTCATTCCGTCTCTCTGGCACAATTAAATCTGTTAGAAACTCTTTCAATTGCTGTACTTCAGGCTCCATTACGATACGCAATAAATTGGCTAAAACAAATTTTGTATTATAACATTAAGTTGAGTAATCTCACCAGACGTAACTAATTTATGGATATTATCAATAACAGTAGTGAGATGTTGAGGCACCTTCAATAATATTTGATTCACAACTTTACAATAATTGTTTTCTACTTTGATTATTTGACCAGGTATTTATTAATGAAATACAATCGATTTATTAACAAATGCACCAATTTCATTAAATATCGCGAATTACGAACTGTATAAATTAATTTTTATTTATTTACAATTGATAATTAGTGATGAGTTACAAGGTGCAGAAACCTAGTGCAAGTACTTGGTATATAATTGTTTAATTAGTTTACAAATATATGATTCTCTAAAGAATCTGCATATCTATTAAAATATTTTTAAGATCTTTAAAACGTAAGGGGTCTTAAAATATATTTTATATCTCTTCTGTTAAAAATAATTAAATTATTTGTTACACATTTAATATTTTACAGATAGGGCTTCTTTAAATGCTCTCAATATTAGTTGGCAAATTATAACAGTACAATAGCAATATCAATTTGTCTGTATAACTTCACGTCTTTAAATAAAAATTTTTGATTTACAGTAATGTTAATTGTGATAATACGCTCATTGAAATTTAATCTAGTAAAATACAATTTAGGAAATGGAGACGTTATTTGAGGAATATGATCATATTACACCATCAGAAGATGAATTGAAACCAATGCAAAAAATAGAATGTTCACAGCCAGACTGCACATCAATTTTCAATAATTTGGGCAATTTGGAGATGCACATGGAGAAACATCATAAAATACCACTCAAGCGAAGAGATAACAGATTACGATTATATTATTGCCCAGTTGCTAATTGTATTTATCGTGTTGACAGGGGAGAGGAAGGGAAATTTTTCAAAAATCTCAAATATCTGAAACAGCACTATCAAAAAGTTCATATGATACGCGGCTTCAAATGTCATCAATGCAATAAATCATTTATAACAGAAACAAAATTACAACTTCATGTACAGAAACAATTGTGTGATAAAAAGTTTATATGCCATGAATGTAAATGGTCATATGACAGTATGGAAGCATTACAAACACATGGTAATCGAAAGGCTCATCAAATACGGGACCCGGAAAGCGAGAATCATAGAAATTATGCTTATAAAATGCCTTCTACAAAGCCATTAAAATCTAAGTCGAAAGCGATGGAGAGAATTGATCAGAAAACTCAAGGTACAATTTATGGTTTTGCTTTTCCATCTTTTCATCCATTCATTATATTTTTCTATTAAATTTTTCTAGACAAAGTGGAGACATGTACAATTAGTGTACAAACTGATTTTCATATTAATGATATCAATCACTCAAATACTTTGAGCGATATACAATTATTTTTAAAAGACATAGAAACACAAACGGATCCATTTCTATACAATCACAGTTCCTGTGGAAATATAAATAGTAGCATGACAAGCGCAACCAATTATTTAGATCAAATGTTAGGACAATCATCTCACATGTACACACAAACATGTGATGATTTATTAAGTGAATTGGGTTTAACGGACATACAAACGCAAACAAATTGGCCATCATCATCATCATCATCTGGCAGGGAATTAAATTGTGTACAATTGACCTCAACTGCCACTTCGACTAATACTTTTGTGCATGACGAACTATTAGTATCCACTGAAACTCAGACAAGTTTTACCCAATGCTTATTAAATTCCTGTACAGATGTAGCAACAATAAATGCAAATACAAATTCAAATGGCAATGACAATAACACTGGCAATGTAACAGTGGTTGGTGAACCATTTAGTTGTCTTTACAATACACAATGTACACAAACTTGTGATTCCATATTGGATGAATTCAATTTTGATGCCCAAGCCAATGATTTTATTGATGGTTTTCATTCAACTTATACACAAACATGATGATGGTATGATTGGGATTTAATACAAAACTCTAGCACCAGGTAAATATATAAAATAAGTGGGATGGGTATCATTAAATTTGGAAGAGATTTGAGCTTTTTTTAATAGTAATCGAAATATTTAAGTGGAAAAACATTAAGGCTATTACATTCATAGAAAATCAAAATTTCATAAATATTCACAAATAGCACTTTATTTTTGTTCCAACAAGGTAAAGTCAAATACCGAAACGAAAGAAAAGAACTATATAACTTAATTTCTAAAAAGTAAATATATAAGTACGTTACAGAAGAAAAATATATGATAGTTTTTTAAAATATACATATATATGCGTAATTTACGCAAACTAACAGAATTTCCTGAAATATTATTGAAATTATCTTAGAGGCCGTAAAAATTATTGCAGTGAGCTTAGAATTTATAAGATGCCTTGGATACGTTTTTGCTTGCACAAATAAAGTGACATCTTGTGCTATTAAATGTATTTATAAATTATAAAAAAAATATCAGCAACAAAATGCGCTGTGCAACTTTGTTTACAATATAGAAAACATTATATAAATAATCAGAGCTATCTAGTGAAATTAAAAGTTTTTGTTTGGTTTTTTTTTTCGTTTTATAATAAGAAACTTACATTGCTGTTGAGTTTTCGTATTATTTGTATTTACATGGTAATTTGTTATTTGTCAGCACTAATCTATTTGCTTAAATTTTACTTGTTTTCTTTTTTTTTCATTGGCCCGCATAGCGTATAGAAAACAACTGGAAAAATGTAATGAAATTATATTAAGAAAAATTATATACATAATGTTTATATTATGTATAAATAAAAGTGAATTGATACAATTTTAATAGCATTACAATAACAAAGTGGAAAAGAAAAAATATCAATGTAAATAAATAAATAAATGAAAATTTGAAAAATTATTAAGTGAATGTCTGTTTGTTTGTTTGTTTGCTTGTCTGCTTGCCGTGTTTGTTTGCTTGTTTGTATATTTAATTTATCGCTTGTAGTGACGTTTGCGCGTTAAGTAAATTGTGTGTCCGAATAATTATAATAAAAAGAAAAAAATGGGCAAAAGAAAACAATTACGGCAGCTTACAACTAACAAGAGCAATAATAATAAAAGTAATCATAAGAATAGAAATGTATAGAAAGATCGATTTAAATGGGAGCATAAAACGCGCATTAAAAAAAACGTATAAAACGATTGAAACATATTGAAAGATTGAAAGAAAATTTTCTTTTCGACTCAGTTTTTGTTTGTGTATTTCTATTTTTTTTCTCTCGTTTTCTTTTTGATTTTATGTGAGTGTTGTTGTTATTTGTTTGTTTGTTAATCAGTTTTCAAAGAGAAAGATAAGTTAAACCGGTCAGTTTTTTTCGGGGTTTGATGGTGTTAAATACTCCGCGAAATTTCCATACGATTGGAAAATGGAAAATTATATTTTTTTGCTTTTTACTTATATTAATAAATATAGATTTAAAGTTAGTTAAATAGCAACAACAGCAAGAACAATAATAATACTAGTAGCAATAAATAATTGATTAAAAAAAGCAGCGCAAAAAACAAAACAAAAGAAAAACACATCAAGCAAATATCGTTTATATCGCCTATAAAAAGAAATAGTAAAAACAACCTTGAGTGTTTATTGTTATTTATTGCCTTTTTTTTGTTATTATTATTGATATTATGTCGTGCTGATGCTGGTGGTGGTTGTATTTGAGGTTCCATGCTGTACATTATAATACCCATTGAGAAAGGCAGAAAAAAATTTTTAATAAATGAAACGGGTGAGGCCAAGTTGAAAAAAATTCTCATAATTTGCACAAATAGTGAAAGGTTTATTTTCCAATTATTCTTAATTTGCTGTGTGCTTTTTGTGAGAAGTAAATAGCAAAAAAACGAAGAACTAAACATAATAATAACAAAAAAATAAATAAAGTTTTGCAGGAATAAAAAGAAAGTAGAATTTTCAGTGTCCGAAAAAAATTTTATATGACGCCTGGAACGAATTATTTATAAATAATAAACAGCTACTTCAAATCACAAAGGGTTTATAAAATTTTTAAACGCTTCAAATATCACACATTCAAAGTTACACATTCATTCTCATCGGGCATAATTTAAACAATTTATTGAAGTGTCGCGCTATTAAAGAAAAAATTGAACAATTTCCATTTAATTGATTTATTATTATTATGTGATGGCATAAATTTATACAACAACAGCAACAACCAACAAAAAAAACAGCATCAGCATTATTAGTTATAATAATAAGAAGAAAACGTACAACAACAACAGTAAATCAACAAACAAAGAAGAAGAATCATCGACATCAAACAGCAGCTGCAAGCAATCGCTAAGGTAAAAAAAATCAATGTTAATGCTGCTGCCGTATGAAAATCGTATAAATTCATCCATACATAGAAACGTACATGCATATATATATGCATGCAAAATGACATGTACATGTTATAACGGTTTATATATATAAACTTCCGAGTAGTTGCAGTTGTAGTTGTACTTGTAGTGTAAAATTATTGATTGTAGCGATATACTTTTTTTTCTTTTGTTGGCTTGAGTGGTTGATTTTTTACACACCTTTTTTGTGTGTATAAACAGATGGTCCATTGTATAACGCAATTTTGATATAACACGATTTTCAGAAAAAGAATTCTAGTTGATAATACATAATTTTATTAATTTATTTAAATTATCATTTGATTCATTGAAGATAGTTAACATGTTGCCGACTGTTTTTGTACCCACCTCCCAAATGGTTAGAGGTATACTCATTTTGTCATTCATTTGCTTTTGTATGTAATATCTAAAAAGAAGTGTCCAAGACCCTATAAAGTATCTTTATTCTTAATCAGCATTAAATTCTGTATCCAATTTAGATATGTCTGTATGTCTGTCTCGTTCACTCTGGCCATGTATTGTTAACATTCTCCGGGCCACAGAAAAGCCCGGAACGTGGCTTTTTGCCATGAACGTGGGAAATTCTTGCATGCCGTTTAGCATTGACATGACCACAGTTCTCAGTCAACTGAGAACATCTCAGTTTTTTTTTTAAACAAAATTTTAGCGGGTTTTTGCTCTCTATTTGCAAACTAAAAAATTGCTAAAGACAGAAAGCTGAAATTTGGTCCAAGTAGAAAGGCTATTGGTTTACAAAAGTCGTGCAAATCGGTGACACTGATCTTGCTTTTCTTTCCATATATAAAAACATAAAATGTAACAAATTTTATCCAGATCGATTTCGATATAGCGCGATATGAATTAATCGTGTTATACGAGGGCTGTTTGTTTATGAACTTTTAATTTTTCGTTTCACGTTTTGAGTGGTATTGAAACATCTGTTAGAATATTTAAGTAGAATAAAACTACCATAAATGTTTATTAAGGCTCTGAGGCATTTTCCAATAAAAGAAAGTGCTTTAGGGGTACAATTTCATAAGATAAGAAAACAAAATTTACCACCAAAATAATAAGAAAAAAAAAAAAAGAAAACACAGAAGGAAAATACAAATGAAACAAAAAATAGAGACGGACAATATTTTTTTCATAGGTTTATAATTGTATATTGACGATTGTTTCTTCTCCTTTTCTTTTTTTTAAATAAATATATCGCCATATGGCAATGAAATCGTTTTTCTAATTCAATGCTTAATGATCAACCACCATCCTATTATAACATAATTAATTGGCAAAAAACGAAGAAGAGGAAGAAAAGGAAAAAAGGAAGTAGCAAAAGTATTGAATATTGCGCTTAATTATTTATATGATCATATGATCTATAAAATTCTCAATGCGCACGCTTGACCAAAATTTAAATCATGTTTGTGACATTCAAATCTTATAAATTCAAATGTTGATTGTTCAAATGAATTAATTTATCCTCTCATTTTGATTATTATTATTCAAATGGATTCATTTGACCTCTGAATTTTCTATGGAAATCTTTTATACAAAACACGAAACAGAAAAATTTTGTCATTGTTTCATTCAACCTCAAATACAGAGAAAGTGTGAAAGTTAAGTTCAACATTTACAGAATTGATAAATGTTTAGATATTAATGCCAATAATATAATAAGCTTTAGTTATCGTATGAATGATGTATGTGGTGTCCATAATAATAAATAAAGAACGAAAAAAAAACGAAATCATTAGCATTTTGTATTTTGCTTTCTGTTTAGCATATTTAATATGGCAAATAAAAAATATATGCGCAAATTATGTGAGATATAACAAGTAAAAAAATTGTATTTGACTGGGGCTGAATTTTGGATAACCACCAACCAACCCACTATGATATTATGAAACTGCGATTGTTTCAGTTTTGAAGTAAACATCAAAAAAGTAAAAACTTGTATAATTGTATAATGTTGTGCAGGCGTGACCGATTTGCATTAAATTTTTTTATGGACCTTGTAAAAAAAGGGCTGTAATATATTTACAAGTTTTCATCATTCTATTTGTTTCAATTTTCAAGTTATGTGCGCAAAATTATAAAAGTTTGTTAAAAAAAAAATACTGAGATGTTCTCAGTTTATGTTGCACTGTAGGCGTGTCTTTTGACCGATTTAGCTGATATTCAATACCAAATGGCGTACAAGAACTTCCAATGTTCTTGTCAAATGTGAACTTGACAAGAACATGCCTCTTATTTTGTGATCAGAAATATGTTGAAAACACACGGATAGATGGACAGACGCACAGGCGGATATATTTAAATTAATTCAGTACTTGATGATAGAAATACTTTGTAGCTTCTCCGATGTTTCTTTTTTGGTTGTTACATAGGAAATGAATTGATTGACAAAATAAATATATCTCCAACCTCCGGTTGCTGGATATAAAAAAGGGCCTTGAGATAAACCTATTTATTTTACTTATAGCAAGTGATTTAAATTATATGTATATCGATTCTCTTGACGACTATATATTTTTACCATCAAAAAAATAAATGAGATAGTGAATAATTTGTGGGGCTCAAATCTTTATGTAAGGCTTTACCTTCTGAAAATTTTTATTAAAAGTTTTATTATAGCTAATGCAAGGGCATATCATAAAGGGGCGTAATGATTAATTATTTCCGTCATACAGCACAACCCATTTTGAATTTATTCAAAACTTTCAATTACTTCAATTTCTCTCTTCACTTTTAATTGTGCCTACCTGGTGAATTGATATTATGGCAGCTTCAAAATGAAGGCCTTATCGATCTGCATCATTTTTATATTCTGTTCAATATCAATATTGAATATCGTTATAAAAGAAATGCATAGAAAGTCAAATGATCGATAAATATGAAAATTGATTTACTACGTCAATTGAACAAATTACAATTTAAATTTAAGTGGATCATATTTCATGCCAACATTTAAATATAACATTTAAATATAAAATATAAAAAGCACAATATTAATGTTTTACATAAATAAATTAATGAATATTTATATTTATTATTTTTGTTATTATTATTGTTATTATTATAATTATTGTCGTCGTTGTTGTTATTGTTGTCGTTATGATGCTGTAAAAGAGAAACATTTGAAATCGCTTTCACAAATGATTCTGTTGTATTAAATGAATGAATGAGTGTATGGCATGCATGTATAAATATCAATACATAAATACACACACATACACATACACATACATATTTACATATTCGTATAAAAACATAGTCCATGAACATATTTGATATTGAAATTGAGTTTGGAATGTTTTGTTTCACGTTTAAATTACATTGCATTGTTGTTTGCAAGCGATCAAATACTTACAAACAAATAAACAATTCAGAAGTGTACCTAACTACATACAAAATTACTTACCTACACACATATAAATACCTACATATCATTGAAATATTAGGCATGATATTTCAATTCAAAGGATTCTAAATATTTAACTCTAATAGTAAATTAGAGACATTTAATTGCCTGCTGAGATTTAACTTTAGATAAATGTACATTCATATCCATATATATATATATATATATATTATATAATAACATACAAACATACCTACATACAAACTTATAAACATACAACTAATTTATGTGATATAGTTGATAGATTTGTGGAAAATGAAATGGAGAAACTTTTGTATTGTTATGTGGGCAATATAAAGGGTACATCAAAAACTATACGAATCTTCTTACATGGCTTCTGATCAATTGATCGAGTTGTTAAAATGTGGCATATTTAATAGTTCTAGATATGTAAACATTTGCAAATTCATTTAGGAATCAGAGTAAAACGCCGACATAATTTCCAATTTTTCACATTTTACATTTACATTCAAAGTATTTTTTTTTATTAATTTAAAAAAATGGAAAAAAACAAAAATCTAAAAAAATGTAATCGAACAGTCCAGCAATCCATGCAGACGACTTAAGTTCAAAGATGTCTAAGAATTTCATTTAATAAAAATATTAAATCTACATTTTTTGAAATTAAAATTTATGAATTCAAAAAAATATCCAAGAGTTTTCTATTTTGCTAATTTGCTGATCAAATTCCAGAAAAAATGGTTTTTTTCTTTATTTGCAAAATATTTCTCTAAAGAAGCGTTTTTTTTTTTTGAATGACTAACAATTTTTATGGGAATATTTGCGTTTTGCGAATTCTAATTTTAAGTCCATCCAGTCTATTTTATTCCATTCGCCACTTGAATTGTAAAACTGTGTAATGTCTATTGTAGTAAAAATATGACGAATGCCTAGAAGTTATCCTTTTAAGGGACACGCCTCTGATAAAGCATGATATGAGGTTTCTTGTTTCGGCGCTATATCTACATTTCTTCTTGTAATTTGTAACTTCCCTAATTGCGGCTTTTAAAGTAAAATTAAAAGCACGAGATCTAATATTAAACATTTGTTCTAATTTTTCATTAAAAATTTATTTATTCCATTAGTATAAGGAACGGCTACGTCCATGAAAACACTGCCTTTTAGGTGGTCTGTAAAATATGACAATCAATCTCATGTAATTTTCTAGTTTTGTACATTTATCTGATCTTTGTTTAATGAGCTTACAATACAAAAATTGTTTGTATGGCTTCGTTATCCACGGCTTATTTATTAAGAGAATGTGAAAGGTAAGACCCTTTGTATGTATGTATAAATTTATGAGTACATTGCATGATTCGCACAAATCTATAATATAATAAGTATTGTAATTGTAGTTGGGCGTGAAATGCTCTTAAATGAAAAGCTTACGTTTAATGCAGAACAGTGGAATATTTGAAGTAACCACATGACTGTTGCACAAAGTGCAAAGCGAATGATGAAAAATAAAAACCAGTAAGAATAATCGAATCTTAAATAATCACCACCCAGATACCAAGATATAACGATTCAAAGCTCTTTTGCAATTTTTGAGTAATCGAAAGGAAATGTAAATACAAAAAAAATTAAAATTTTGGTATTTTGTAACTTCACGTAGGCATGGCTGACAGACGTTGCGGATCTATGGCCTCCCTACCTACTTGTTGAAAATTTCAGCTTTCTATCTTTAGTTGCTTGCAGATGATGAGCAAGAAACCATAAAATTTTATTTAAAAAACGGTGAGGCGTTCTTAGTTCATTAAGAATTGTGGGTGTGTCTTATGATTGATTTTTCTTATTTTTAACACCAATTTGCTTGACAAAATTTCCAATGCTTTCTATTTAAAATTTAAGTTCAATATCGTCTTCTTTACTACAGGCTGAACACACAGTTTACAACACGGACAGGCGTACAGACAGACAGTCATGTCTAAATCGATTTAGATAATTTAATGCTGATCAGAAATATATGTACTTTATGGAGCCTTCGATGCTTTCTTTTTGGATATTACAAACATACTAGCAAAATGTATATACTCCCAATGTCTGCATACAAAAAGGAAAAGTGAGATCAATATTTATGCATTGGAATGTTCATATTTTATGTGAAAGCTCTGTAAATATATATAAGCAAGCATTTACTTTATACATAAATAAATATAAACAGAAATCGATACAAAGGAGAGAAGAGAGAAAAAAAACTAGGGAGAAGGTAAAACGATGGTAAAAATCAAAGGCTAAAGCAAAAAAATGAAGCAACAATACAGCCAAGAAGTAAAATGAAAAAATCAAAGTATTTAACAAATAAACTATAAGCAAATTTGATTTCATTCAACTTTACTGGCTTTTAATTAGCCTGCTTACTTGATTTGTCTGCCAATATACGCTGACGGCCTAATTGTTTATTTGCCTAAATACCTATTTGCAGCTTGCCTATTGGATTATTGCTTTGCTTGCCCATTATTATTGGTTTATTGATGTATTTAGTATTTAGAATGCATCGTGTTAGTTACAAAAAGTAAAGTGAATGTAATACATTAAAAAATGGTTGCATAGTAAATGTAAACAATTAAATATATATGGCATTATAAAATTGAAGAAATTAAATCGAGTAGATTGGTTTGGTCGATCGAGAAATGTACAAAGTAAAAAAGTCCGAAAAAATAAAATTTACATTACAAAATGTTCCATCAACTGAATCTGCTTGCGTTTTTCTTTTAAAGGTTCATAATAATGTTGAAATTAAAAAAGTTACTCAATCATTTTCAAGAAGATTTTTTCAAAGCTGAAATGTTTAGATTTATGTTAAATTTCATCATTTTTTATTAATATAAAATCAAGTTGGCAGCATATAAAGTATTTAACTGTATCAAATTGTACATATTGTCAGTTAATTTACTGGTTATCTGAAATATTTGATCACATGACACATGCCTCTAGAAGGAGCTGCAACATTAGATGAAAATATATCGTTTCCTTTAGATTCTTTAAAACTTATAGTCTAGAAGTCGTAGTGAACTGTATGAAAGCTTTAAATTGTTAGGGCAAAAATTGGGACTTATGCGATAAATCTTTTAAGGCCTGGTGTAATTGTCTCCATATTTTGAATAGGAGTGCAGCCTTTTATATCATTAGATGTCGAAGGGATCGCTGAGAACATATAAAATTCTAAGTCTAAAGTTAAAGGTAAAACCTTATCTATCTATTAAAATTGCCGCCTATTTATCTTCGTTCAGGCTGTGCGTCATGGGTGCCTTTAAGTGTACTCTCTCGATAACATCGAAAATATTATTAGAGTATCTGCCATATTGATTTACGTTACGTTGTGTTAGGTTGCCCATAATCCAATATTCTGTCAATCTACAACATTGGACAATAGAAATTTGAAGAAGCGTTTACGACTCTGGAAACAATTTGATTACCAGTGAGAATTTGGGCATATATTTTGCATGCTATTTACGTCTTAATAGTAAGCTGCTTAAACTCTGCTAAGAAAATTATACAAACGTAACGAAAAATTAAGCATTTCCAAAAGAGTACAAAGTTTATACGTCAATGAGAGCATAATTTCTTAAAAAAATTCAAAAATTCATCTGTAAGATGATGATGATTACGGTATCCATTTTTTTGAAAATTATTAAAATTAAAAAATTATTTTGCATCATTTATGTGTTAAGTTGTTGAAATTGATTTTCGTGTTGAAAATCTTTTATAATGATAACTACAAATTATTGATTTGAAAAGCGATTTATATAATTAAAGCGTTATTCATTTATTTCATTCATTCATTCATTCATTGTTCATCATTCATCACTTAAAGTAAAAATTCACATCATTATTTAACTTATTGCATGCATTATGTTACATATATAATAGATACGAGGGCGGTTTGATAAATCTTTGTTATCATAAATATATTTTGTACAAAAAATGACTTTATTTGTCAATAGATTTTTTCTTCTACTACTTACTTTCATATATTTAGCTCAGTTTTTTTTTTTTTTAATATGCTTCCGAATACTTTCAAGTAATGGATTTTTTCTTCTAATACGCTCTTAATTCGATTCGTATTTCTTATAATCTCCATTCAGCCATTTCTTTCAGTTTGATAATGCAAACCGTATATTCAGAGCGTATAATGCTTGGGGGAATTGTTCTTAACTTAATATGGATTATTATTAAAGAGAACGCACTTTGAAAATGATCGCCATAATCATGATGCGAAGAACTTTTTCAAGTGCTCGTAAGAACTTGATGTATCAGCTGAAATTTTATCATGCATTTTTGATTATCTCTTCGTCTAAACTTCTGTTCTGTAGATTTTATCCATGATTTATGATATGATGAGTTTTTTTTTGGAACAATATGAATATTCTGCGTTACTTATTTAGGTCGCGAAATCTCCAATGACGGTAGTTTCCTTTGGATAAACCAAAATAGTACTTTATCAATCAAAGAAATTTGCGTTTCTCGTTTTTCATAAAATTACTCAAAGTTGTTTGGTTTCAGTGATTGTAAAGCCTAAAGTAGAATGCTTATTTGAGACCACAATTGAAATTTGGGCCAAATTAAAAAATTCTACAGGCTTGACAAACATCTCATATTTAAATGTAAATATTTGTTTGTAAAGCAAGTGCATGTCAATATATTATTCATCCATATTTGTACGTTCATACATTGCATACATACATTTGATATGTGTAAATAATAGAATTAATAAGAGTGAAGTAAATAAAGTGGGAAAGATTCGTTGAGAAAGGTTTATAGCTGGCTAGATAATTTAAGAGGAAAAGGTAAAGAGAACAGAAGAAGTTAATACATGATAATTTTATTTCGTTCTTCCTCCTTAGCCATAATAATAGACTGAGTTTCAAGAGAAGCACATTATTTTATTGGTAATTGAATGCATTAAGAATAAGGTTGATTGTTTGCCTTAACTATTTATATGTATAATCAAGCTTCCAACAACAATAACATGATTTCTGCTTACAGTTGAAATCAAAATTTTTATTGGCTTCCTATATATTACCTGTTTTTCCTACAAAATTATCCTCTTGTGCAGTGAATTTGGGGGACTAAAGTAAAACTATCCATCTCTTTTGCAAAATCAATATTAAATATTTCAGTATAACATTTAAAATTTAAGAGATGGCTGGCCATTACTTTAAAAACCAATAAAGCGAACGCTTTTCGGGCTTCTTCGTTGCAATAGAAAAGACTTTGTTGGCTTTGTTTGTGCGACTTTTGGGGGAGTTGATTCATTTTGGCTAAATAATTTGAAGGCGATTTCCGCCAAACTAATTTCCTTATATTTCACTTAACTTACTTTTTTAATAATTTGACACGAGAATTAATCTGATTCATGGTACTTTTGAGTTTCTTAAAACTCCGTTCCCATAATACAAAACTGCGCGAACCTGATTTTCATTGTAACGTTAAGTTTCCTACAAAGCAGTTTCTAGGGGCCCTTAATTTATTTATAAAAGATTTAACTAAAATATTAAGTAATATTTTTTTCTACTCTTTAATATTTCTTCTTTAGATACAGCACACGAACAATCATGGATTCGTCTCAGATTTGCAACAGAAACATGTCTCCCAATTTTCATCATTACTTGCATTTCATGTCAATGAATCAATTTTTCGGAGTGATATAAACAATTTTTCCAAATTTTTTTTTGTTTGTTTTTTGTTTTGCTAATGTCGAAAAACGTTTTGAGTGGAACGGACAATGGGCATGCCAGTTCTAATAAAACAAATGCGGATGCTTGTATTATATCAAATTTAGGCCAAGTGCATATTGTTGGCGATATGAGAACAGGAACAATTACTACGAATAAGATTCATGAAAAGGCGACAATTAATTTTAAAAATATGGACTTGAAACAGAAAATTTTTATTCCTCTAACGGATAAAATGTCAAATATTAATATAACAACAACAAAGGCGGTAACAATGCCAATGCCCAAGACAATGACAATGCCAATACCAGTGCCAACACCAGTTACTGTTCCTGTGACTGTTCCTGTGCCAATGACAAGTAATAAAACCGATATAAAGAAAGGCAGTACCAACAGCAGCGATAGCAATCAACAACATATTATAAAAATTAATAATACAGCAGCAGCAGTAGCAGCAACAATATCAGTATCAGTATCCTATACAGAAGGCACCACAAAAGTAGTGGCAGCATCAACTTTAGGCAGCAATAACAGCCACAACAATAACAATAATAATAATAATAATAATTGTAGTAATCAAAAAGGCTTAATGCACCGACGTGAGTTATCCAGCATTAATGGCCAGAACACACAAAATATGCAACCACATCAACAGCAACAGCAATGTTTACGTGATCCTTCAAAATATCGTTACGTCCAACCGCAAACTGTACCATTGCAAATTAATAAAAATCTAAATAGTGGAAATGACACGAGTAGAGATGTTGTTGATAGCTTCAGAAGCAGCAACAACAGAAGCAGTATTAACTCCTTTAATTGTGGTAATAATATTAACTATATCAGTTGTACTACAATTCAGACTGAGAGCGAGTCATTAAGACCTAATAAAGATGATCCTTTAACTTTAGTGTATTATAAAGGGAATTTAATTTCGGGCAGTTTAGAGGCATTAATACAACACATAGTTCCAACATATGACTATTATCCCGAACCTTTTTATATATTTGCGTTCGTATTAAGTGCCCGATTATTTATAAGGCCGTATGAATTATTGGCAAAAATATCGCAGATATGGGAAATGCAACAACAAATGCAAACACAAGCACAAACACAAAAACAAACTAAATTACAATATGGCAGTGGTGCTGTAGTTAGTGTAGATCAAATAGATGATTGCGGTCAACAAATGCATAATTATATGGTGGCCCAAGAGTCAAAATTAAAAACAAAATCAAAACCAATAACAATCACTAGCGTAACAAATTCGCCAATGTTGCAGCATAAACTCGTTTCATATCAAACACAACAACAACAACAACAACAACAGCAGCAGCAGGAACATCAGCAACAGCAACAACAATCGTTATATCATACGCAAAAATCAGCACAAAACTGTATACGTTTATTGACCGAATGGATGGAAACATTCCCATATGATTTTCGTGATGAACGCCTTATGCAACAAGTGCGCATTCTAACACGCAAATGTGTTTACATTGATAATACATTGGGTAAGCAGGTTTCACGTATGCTACAACTTTTAGTTCAACGTTTAACAGCATTAGAGCAATACGAAGAATTTCTACAGGCATTAATGCAAAATGATTTTTATACACATAGTAATACCGTTAATCAGCAACATCAAACAGCTTATAATACTTCAACCGCTGCATCAATATCCTATAATAATACTGTTAATACAGCAGTGCCATCAACTCATTCATCATCATTCAATAAAATGGCATTAAATTCTTTAAATAGTCATCATTATCAGCAGCAACCGCAACAACAACAACAACAACAACAACAGCAGCAACAGCACAAGCAGCAGCCGCAGCAATTATTTGGTCATTGTTCTCATTATAATAAGCAGGCATGTAATCTATGTAATGTTAATTTATGTTTAAATGCAGCAACAACAGTCGCAACAGCAACAGCAGCAGCAACATCAGCAGCAGCAGCCGCAGTGAATTTGCCTACTTCATTAAATTTAAATTGTTCCAATTTGGTGACATCGGGCAGTGGCAGTAGTTATGGCAGTACCAATGTTGCCTCAGATAATGCTGGTGCTGGTAATCATGAGGTTTTCGGTATTATGGATTTATGTAATAGTTGTGCTCAATTAGCCCATCAATTGACCGCTATTGAATTGGAACGTTTATCGCATATTGGACCCGAGGAATTCGTACAAGCTTTCGCCAAAGAGTATCAAACTAATAAAAGTACAAATGCAACATCGACAAATAATGCTACAGTGGGCCTACATGAATCTGCCACAACATCATCATCATCATCATCGTCATCAGCATCATTAGCATCATCAGCATCATCATCATCATGCACTACAAGTTTGAATGATATGAAAAAAACTCGAAATTTGGAATGTTATGTAGATTGGTTTAATCGTTTAAGTTATCTAACAGCTACCGAAATTGTTAAGGTAACATTAAAAACCATGGCACAGGGTTTCAACGCAATAACCAAAAAAACTTATTTTTCGTGTTTATTTTTATTTATTGCTTTTTTTCTTTATATATATATTTTTATTGATTATTGGAAAAAGTACACCAAAAAGAAGCAACGAGTACGCGTTATCGAATATTGGATCGAAACTGCCCGTGAATGTTTTAATATTGGTAATTTTAATAGTCTAATGGCTATAATAGCAGGTCTTAATTTATCACCCATATCACGTTTAAAGAAGACTGTAAGTTTTTTTGCCAATATTCTTTCACCATTTGTCTTTTGATTTTTGATTTTTTTTCTTTCTTTATTTTGATTTAAAAACTATACATTTTGTAAATAGTGGTCTAAAGTGCAATCAGCGAAATTTTCAGTATTGGAACATCAAATGGATCCCACATCGAATTTTAATAGTTATCGTTCTACATTGAAAGCAGCCATGTGGCGTTCAGAGGGCGCTACTGAGGCACGAGAACGCATCATTATACCGTTCTTTAGTTTATTCGTTAAAGATTTATATTTCTTAAATGAAGGCTGCTCTAATCGGTATGAAAAAAAAAAGAGAAATAGTCTTAGAAGCAAATTCAATGCTAGTTCGTTCTTTAAGTTTTTCTTATGTTATTCGTTTATTGTTGACAGTTTACCAAATAACCATATAAATTTTGAGAAATGTTCTCAATTGGCTAAACAAGTAATGGAATTTAATGAATGGAAGAAAGTGATCTGTCCATTCGAGAAGTCTTCACATATTATTGCCTATTTACAAAATACATCAATATTAAATGAAACGACATTGGCTATGGCATCATTTGAATGTGAACCGCCAGAGAATACGGAGGAGAAAGATCGTTATAAAACGGTGAAAGCCGAAAATAAACAGCAGTTATTACAACAATTGCAGGATCAACAGCAACAACAACAATATTATTATAATAATCATTATCATAATCATCAGCTGCAGCAGCAGCAGCAGCAGCAGCCGCATCAACATTAGTGAAAAAAGGAGGTAAAAGTGAAGACCAACATTTCAGAAATCGAAAATTTTATTTGTTGTTTAAACTCGAGCTACAGAAAAATTTCAATTCTGTAAACTTGGAATTGCAATACTCTTTGATTGTTTTGTTTGTCTTTTTCAAGTTACATTCTCTGCAACGAGAGATATAGCAGCAATGCGAAAGAAGCAAAGCAAGAAGCAAAGGAAAAAAAGTAATATATCAGTTTTAAACAGCCAATTACACTCATTACGAAAACAAACTTGCCATGATATTTCGTTTTGTATTTCTCGTTTTTTTTTGTTTTTCAATTTTTTTTAATTTTTTAAGTTTCTGTTTATGTTTGATTTTTGCTTTTGTTTCTGCTAATACAACAATATTTTTTTGATTTGTTTTACATTTACAAAATTGTTTAAGCACGCAAACAAATGCAAATGCAAACGTAAACATCAATATTAATAACATAAATAACATGCTAGCCATTCATTTTAATCATTTTAAAAATATATTCATATACATTTACACACATATATACTTACATATATATATATAAAGACGTGTATATATAAGCATGTACAACATTTAAAAAAAATATATGTGTATAAATAAGAATTATTAATGAACGAAATGTCGAAATGTATCTTTTGATCTTCGATTTTTTTGTGTTATTTTATTTTTATTGTAATGCATATATATATATACAAATTTACATTATATATATATATATATATAAAATTGTTGTATATCGAAGTGAAAATAAGAAATTATACTAAAGTGCATAAGCCTTAAGTTATTAATTCATTATTATAGAAACATATTTGACTCTCGACCCTTGAAATTTTTATACTTATAACAATTTATAAAATGGCCTTTTCAACAAATGGGAAAGCATGGCATTTTCTTAATCTGTGCCAATTTGCTAGGAACCTGTAGGGCTATTGAAATATTTTATATATTTTATAAATTTTAAAGCAACCATCATAACAGTCATTCAAACACTCCAAATTACTCTGATATTTCTGCAGCTTATTAAAATATTTGTTAAATATCATTTGTCTCATACAACTATTTGCGATTCATGATTTGGGAATCTTGCAAAAAAAGAAAAAAAGTCAATTTTAAATATTAAATTTAACATTTTCGATTGTTTAGATGGTTCACAAATTTCCTTTATTTCCTTAATTTTTCGAAAAGGCAACTGGGTCAAATGATCAAATTCTCATATTTTCATTCAAAATGTCAGTCTTTAGCAAACATTTTCACAATTTTGAAAATTTTCCAATGGTATTTGAACAATGAAAGAATTGGATAATGATGAAAACATATTTGATTCAATATTGTTTTCATGTCCATTTCTATTAAAAAAAAAAGGAACGAAAATGATAGCACTATATTTTAATTAACAGAAAATACTGAAAGAACAAATATTTAATAGTCAGAATCAAACGACTAAAACAATTTCAGTTTTCATCATATTACTTACATTTTTGAATCCAGTACTAATAAAATTATATATAATTAAATAGAAACAAAAATTATAAATAGTTCTTAATATATTATTTTTTTATAAAAATGAAAATTTTAAAACTTTAATTTAATTCCTTTTTTCATTATTATTAGTTCAAAATGCTGTTTTATATTGACCCACTAAAATAGAATTAAAGGCGACGTTCATAAATATATATATATATATATATATATATATATATATTTGTTTGTTTTACAATTCGTGAGGAAAATTACTGTGATAAAAAACTGTTTTTGTTTTGCTTTGATTTTTTGTGCTTATAATTCATTTTATATTTAATTGATTAATGAATTAATTAAAAAAATTTATTTATTTGTTTTACTTTATAAGAAGTTAAACTTAAATTAACATCTAAATCTTGCTCATACAAGCATTTATTTTATTTTTTGTTGCTTCGCTTTTTTTTTTTTTTTGGTTCTTTTTGTAATTTTTCATTCTAATAGAAGAGAAAATGTGCTACGTGTTACGTACTTCAAGAGCTACAAATATCAAGTCAAACATTAAACAATTTTATATTTATTTATTTATTTATATTCGTATTAAAGGAATTAATTTTGTTGATTGATTTTTTTTGTATACAAACTTTTGAATTTTATATAATTTTTGTAATCATACACACGCACAAGAAACGGTTGAACCGCCTTCTACATTCAACATAATATGATTTATTACAGGCCAATGCATAAATTTATATAAATACATATATTTCTTAGAATTATAATATAAAATACATATATTTAAGGCATGTACTTAAAGCATTTATATTTAATAATTAAAATTAAGAACGCATAAGGCAATATTAATTAGTAATACTTGAATAGTATTTTCGTTCAATCAATCGATAAAATATAATGCAATCGAAAAGTGGAAATTTTATTAATTATAATGTAAAAGAAACAAAAATTTCGAAAACGAAGAAATTATTGAGAAAACAATCATTGCAAAACAAAAGCATATATAAAATTATTATTATTATAATTATGTAAAATAACTTTGATTGATTTTTTTTATTATACATAATTACGAAGCATTCAAGTCTAAACAGTATTTCATTGTAAACACACACACATACACGCACGCGTATACCTATGAAAGTATGTTCTTTTAAGGTAATTTTCTTTTTATAATCGAACTTTAGACTAAAAACAGTTTCGAAGAAAAGATCTTTTTAAAAATACATTAACCCGATTAAATTATAATCAATAATATTTAATAAAGAACTTCATAATAAACTTTTTTAACAACAAATCTTGTAATATTTATTATACTTTGCTTTAACATTAATTCTAATGCTTGTTTTAATTAATGTTCACTAACGTTAATGTTAGTTAACATTCTGCTTCGTTACAGCCAAAAGAATAGATGAGTCGTCGTGCGGTAAACCGTTTTCTATGATAAGATGTACTTAGAAATTATGTATATAATTTCTTCTTCTTCTTTTTCAAACGAATAATAAAACAACAATTTTTCTATATTTGCATTTCATTTCATTTCATTTCTTTACAGCAACGCATTGTTTACGTGTTTCATGGTTTCAAATGTTACTGTTATGTTAATGTGATCGAATATTTAAAGGATGTACGAGTCAAATATTTGCTAAATTATTGGAAAATGAAATTTTGAAACGATTTCCAAGTATTTAAATTTAATGGATTCACTAGTAAGAAAATTATTTTAGTTAATCTTCGATCCCACTCGAATTTGTGACACGCACACAGATAATTAAGACTGAAATTTCCATTATACGTGACCGATATGCATAATTTTTTCGCAGGCATTGTAGAATAGTAGCCTTAATAGGTGTACAAAATTTCAGTTATGCAAATGTTTTAGTTTTCAGATTATGAGCGTAAAAGGAACTGAAGTGATCTTAGTTAACACTTTACTGTGGACAACTGTATTTTGGTCGATTTGCTCCATATTCAATACCAATGAACATACATAAGTTTTACATGTTTCTGCCAAATTTAAAAGCGATATCTATATTTTTTATGCCGATCAACAATACATATATTTTGTGGAGTTTCCGACGCTTCCTTGAGGGCGTTACAAACATAATGACGAAATCGATATATCTGCACGCTCTTCCTTCAACCTTCAAACAAGAATATACGCAATTGCAGAGTCTCTACTCATTCTAACGATAATTTTAAAAACTAACTAAACTTAAGTAAGAAATTTAATATGAATTTCCCATTTCCCATTTCATTCGTTGAAACTAAAAGCGTTTTAGTTCCCCTTTTGCGAATAAAAATGCTTTGTTAAATTCTGTTTTCCAAATAGTTCTTTTTCGTTTCTCATTTAATCAAAATTAGAAAAAACACATTGAAAGTATAACATTTCATTTAAATTTCATGTAACTAAAAAAACATTCTGTAACTAAAAAAACATTCAAGCTCATTTTATAAAAAGGGGAAAAGGCAAAGAAGCAAAAACAAGGAAAGAGAAAAAAAATTAATATGTGTAAGAAAAAGAAAATACTAAAAACGAAAACATTTATTGATTCTTAACTTTAATTCAAGCTTGTTTTACAAAAAGAAAGAAAAAGGAAGAGATAAAAACTCAAAAAGTATAAGAAATAAGCAAATGCAAAAAATTTAATTATTTTATAATTCATTTTAAATAGGCTTTTATAATTTAGTTATTCATATTTTTTCTTATACAAATAAAAAAAATAATTTAATTCATTTCTATTTCTTCTTATTATTCTTACTCTATACTTTGCTTAAGATCTATAATTTAATTTACGATTTTTGTGTCATAATTAAGTAAAATAAAAAAAAAAAGAGTACAAGTAAAGAATAATATAAAATAGAGTAAGGAAAGAAAACAATTGTTTCTTGTTTCAGTATATGCTTTATAAATCTACACTAAAAAAAAAAGACAAAAAATTATGCAAAAATGTTTTGCACGTTTTTTTTGTTGTCATGCAAATTTCATTATGATCAATAATATTCGATCTGCCTTTCTCTCTATAACAAAGTGCTGCACATTTTTATAATTTTTTCTTTTTATATGCCATTTCTGAATAGATTTTATGTTTTTAGGCAGTCCTATGCATTTTAATATTTAATAAACAAAAAAAAAATTTATGAAAAAAGGGAATCTGAAAAAAAATCATATCCCTTATTATTCTTACAACTTTAGACGTCTCAACTTATTATTATTATTAGTGTTAGTTTTTGTACAAAATGTTTACAATTATTTATACGATTAACAAGGAGCAAAAGTAAGAACGAAATTGTAAATTGAAAATTATAAATTGTAATTCACATTTTTTTAAAATTCATCTTTTGTTTTCATAAGTTTAATATAAATTCGGTACACTTATCTTATGAGTAGGCAAACAAAATAAAAAATAAAAATAGAAGAAAAAAAAAAAACAAAACAAAGAAAAGAAAAACTAGGATTTTGTGGCATCTTCATCTGTTCGTTCCACTAATAATAATTCCTCTAATCTTTCTAAACGTTGCAATAGATCTCGTTCTGTTGCCACACGTCGATTTGTATCATCTTTCTCTTTCTGTAATAACTTGCGACGATATTCCTCATTTTGTTTACGCAACTCTTCATTCTGTTTACGCAACTCTTTTTGTGCTAAATCTAATTTACGTAATTCATCTTTATGCCGGCGAAATTCCTCACATTGTTTACGTAACTCCATTAACTGACGACTAACTTCCGATAATGTTAGCAATGGCACAACTGCTGCACAGGAATTTTGTTTGTGATTATTATTATACGGTTTGTAAGTACTGTGATTATTATTTGTGAGGCTGGTGTTTTTATTACTGCTGTTATTATTGTTATTGCCAGTTACATGACGTATTTGTGATGCACTAATTAAACGTCGTCCAGGCAATAAATGGATTTGTTGTTGTTGTTGTTGCTGCTGCTGCTGTAAACGTTGTATTCCTGGTGATGGCTGAATAATTTTTAAAGGTGGTGGTGATGTCGAATTTTCCAACTCCAATTCCTTTTCCACTTCAACATTTTGCATAGCAATTATATCACTTATACTTAATGAATCTTCCTCTTTAATTACATTATTATTGTCTGCTGGTGATGTGGCTACTATGGCATTAGAATTGTTGCTACTGACTTTATTTTGATTTTGATTTGCATTCGTATTATTATCATTTGCTTGGTTACTGTTCATCTATAGCAGACAACAATAAATAAATAAATAAATTGGATACATTAGATCTCAAATTTTTTTCACATTAAGATAAGTTTGATTGAAAGAGAGCATTGAAGGCTAAACAAAATATATATAAATTCTTGATCATCAGCAAATTCTAAGTCGTTTTAGATATGCTTGTCTATCTGCCTGAGTGCAAAAATTTGAAATCATATCGATTTCTAATTTGGCAGAAATATGAAAAGTTCATGTAGTTGATTGGGATTAAAAATGGTTTAAAAATGAGTCAAAAAGCACAACGTAAACTAAGAATACTTCTGTTTTTTTTAGGAAAAAATGTTTAGTTTTTCATGTCCAAAAAATTGTCGTGCGTACTAATCATGCCTACCAGAAATTATTCAACTTCAAATTATATGTCCGTATCATAAAATACCAAATAGTGTCTGGATGGCTGGTAAGCAGGATTTGTATCCAGCCAAATATAAATTTCTCACTTGAACGTTTTATAGTTTAATACTAACCTGTTGTTTTTGTTGTAGCGGTTGCTTAGATATTGGTCGTATTTTAACTAAACGATTTCTATAATGATAACAAAAAAAAAAATAATAATAATAAAACAATTATTAAGTATTTCATTTATTAAGTTGTAATATGAAATGCATTAGATTAGACTTACGCTGTGAGTGATGTAGGCAGACTTTGTAAAGTTTTTACATTCGTATTGCCATATAATTTTTTAAAATCATTTAATGATATTATTCGTATATTCTGTAAGAAGTTAAAGCAAAAGATTATTTTGATAAAATGTTGTTTGATAAAATGTACACATTAGAATTAGAATTTGATATTAAATTTGAATCTTACTTTTACCTTGCCCTTACTACTAACTAGCATATGATCTTTTGATTTTATAATATTTGCATTACATTTATTTTCAGCGATTGTTATCGTTTTAAATGAATCTGTTGCATTACAATTTGTCACTACCGCCAAATTGCCTTTAATTGCTGTTGCTGCATTACTTTTGTTACTGTGGCTTACAGGTACTTTTATTTTAATACTATTATTATTATTATTATTATTGTTGCTGTTGCTGTTGCTGTTGTTGTTCATATTACTATTATCTCCATTGTGATTGTTGTTGTTGTCGTTACTGCTGTTCTTATTATTGTTCTGATTTCGTTGCAATTTCTTTGCTTCATTTAATAATAATTTACCACCCTCTGACAATACCAATTGGCGTCCATTTTGTAAGGCTGTTGTCAAAAGTTTTTTAGATTCCTGTTCATCATCAGGCATCATTGATATGCCATGCGATTTTAATAATTTGACTGCAGAATCACCAAGAATACCAACTTCTTTAATATTATCCAAATCAACCATTGTTTCAGATGTGTAATCATTTTGATCTATTAAACCATCATCTGTGACAAGTTTACGTATTGCTTCCTCCATTGTGGCTCCATCAATGCTATTTCTTTTATTTAAACACATAATTGAATTAACAGCTTCAGAAGTTTCTTTCTAAATATTTCACATAGAGCAAGAAAAAAAATAAAATATAGAAAATGTTCATTAATAAGAGTAAATATAAGTATTTATTAAGTAAATATATGTAATTTATGCCTTTCTATGATATATCGGCAACATACCTCATGTTCTTTATTAAATTTTATATTGATTTGTTGTTGACGGGCTGCTTCTAATTCTTCCAATAGATCAGCTTGCTCTGTTAAAACGGCCAATGCTATTGGTGTACGACCAAATTTTGATACAGCAGTTACATCAGCATCATGCTTCAATAATAAACGTACAATCGATTTATGACCTTTCTCAACAGCCCAATGTAATGGTGTCATTTTTAACTGGAAATTGTTATGAAATTATTATGAATTTTGATAAATTTTTAGAATGAGCAAATATGAACATTTTTTTTTTGTACCATATCTCTTGAATTGACCAAACAACCTCTGGATAATAATATTCGGGCGACTTTTTCATTGCCATAGAAGCATGCCAAATGTAATGGTGTCCGATCAACTTTAGTTTTTGAATCCTTATTAATTCCACCGTTCAATAATACTTCACACATCTCATATTGATTATTCATTGCTGCAAAATGTAGAGCCGACATGCCAAGCTTTATATTCATACGTACATAAATCAATAATGATAGGGGAAGAAAAAGAAATGGAAAAATAGTTAAAAAAAAATAAACATTTGGGTAACCTGTTGCTTCCATTTTAGCCATGTACATGATTGTCAACATTTTATGTTTTATTTCCTTTTTTCTTTTCTTTTATATATATATATATATATATATATATATATATATAACTTACCCAATCTGATGTGAATGGTGCGGCACGGGCTAAAGCATTTTTGACACCCTTTAAATCTTTATCTCGAGCGCATTGTAATAATTGTTTACCCGCATCAATGGCTGGCGTGGTAACAGTAATGACATTTTCATTTAGATTACCACTTATCAGAGTCCTTTGATCGCATTCAGTGGTACGCTAATATAAGAACCATAATACACATTTAACCATTGACATTAACATTTTAAATTAAATTTTGTTTATTTTATTAATAATACCACTTACAATTTTATAATTCATTAGGTTAGCTAATTGAGAGATTGTAGTACCTTCAGTTGTAGGATATACTTTACAATCAGCCCGCAATGTTGCTACAATTTTATTACCGCCACCAACGCTACAAACACTTGTACTAACACCGCCACCGGCACCGCCAACCATTTCAAACAAACAAAGCAAAGTAAATTATGTTGATTTCGTTGTACGCTGTAATGAGATGTCCACTCATATATTCTTACATAGCAATTAATTATTTGAAATTATGAATAAAAACTTAAACAGAAAATAATAAAAGGAAGAGGAAATAAAAGACATTATAATTTTCCAAGCTTTTCGTAATTTCCCTCAATATCTTTCAGTAGAAAGTTTTTCATTTTATTTTTTTTATTCTTCATTACATGTTAGGGTTGCCTATACACATTAAACAATATAATTCACTACATTACTATTATTAAGCTAATGGAATAAAAGTCTTGAATATTATTAACAGAAAACTATTCCATTGATATATTTATTAATCAATTTATACAGACAAATATATGTTTTAATTCTTTTTATACAAAAAAAAGCGCGGCACTTATTAAAATGTTTTCTTCCATTAAGATTATTTTGTTTATCATATTGTAATAATTGTACTAGTTTGCTTTATTATAATTTGTATACTAGGTTTTTCAAAACATCCCTGTATCAAAAAGAAAAGCGAATATCACGATAAAGATATCAGATGATTGTAGAAGAAGCGGAAATTATTTTATGGAAAATGTATAATTTTTGTGTTTTGTTTCAATTGTTTTAATTGCTTCAATTACACCATTTAATTGTCACACAACATTTGTATTAATTCTTTAACATTGACCTGCGCATGCTACCACAGAATTTGTTATTTTTATTATATTAATATACACCACCATTTCCATATCCGTCCGTATTAAAAATATAAACGGAAATAAATATTTCATTTAAATTTATTATCACTTCATTTACCTCAATATAGAGTGATGCTTTTTTTGTTATAAATATTTTAATTTCACCTAAAATTTTTCACGCGATATTAATTTCTTTTTGCAAACATTAATTGCGGCTCGAGTACAGTGCAAAAATTCAATAGACGTAGCAATCGTATAATATACACACAAAACGAATGACAGCGTAAAAACGGAATATACAAAAAGGCAAAAAAAAAAGAAAACAAAACGCTTTTTATGCATTAGGGGGCTTCATGTAATAATGTATGCATAATAATATTATACAATTACGAATGAGAAGAAAGATAATTAAGGAAGAAGCGAATGTATAAATATATATAATTGAGAGATAGTAAATTTCCTCTCTATCTCTCGGATATCCGATTTTCTAACATTTACCATTTAACTTTCTCATCTGTGTCATTTATATATGAGCATGGTTGCAAACAGAATGTATGACTGGAGTAATACAAAAATAATTGTACAATACAAACTACAACCAACTTCAGCCGTTTATAAATCATTGTTAAATAATCTGCAAATGGAGAAAGTCAAGGTTTTAGAGCAATAAAAAAATACTTTATTTATGTTTTTTAGAACAAGTATTTTTGTTTACAAAAGAAAAAGGATAAATTACATTTAAAGTAGGAACGTATAACGATAAAAATAATAATATGATTGATAAAAGTTGAAAAAATTGTGCTCGCGAATGAACATTTTTATTTGTACATATAGAATAGAACAACAGTTAAATAAGTTTTCTGCAAAAGTTTTTTGTTGTTGCTTTTGTGTTGTTTATTTTGCATTGTAATAGATATGCAAAGAACGTAGAAATTTAATAATGGAACCCTAATAAATACTCTCGAATTTAATGGAATGTTGTTAAATAACATTAATAATTGCGATAATTATTGTTATTGTTTGAGATAATCATTTTGTCATGGGTGGAAAAGAATCTAAACAATCTTGCATTAATTATGAAGATGCAATAAAAAGGGGTAAGTAATCAGATATGATAATTTATATAATTGTATATGTATCCTTACAAAAAAAAATTTCTTATCTTCCTATTATATCACATTTCTTCTGTTATTCCGCTAAAGAGTTTTTGCTTGAGTGTGAATGTTAGGGGAGGTTAGGGGGTATTCTGTGTATTTAAAAGTTTAATGGTGTGAGAAAAATGTAACTTATGTGCATGTCGTGTTATTTGTCCCATTAATGAATATGACGTCACAAACATACACCTGTTTTGTTTTGGTTTTTTCTCTTGAAAATTGTTTTGCTTTCCATCTCTATCTATTTATTACACCAGTGACGCTTATCACTTTCTAGCAAGTTACTTGTTGTCGAAATAATGTGCATGATTTTGTTTGTTTATTTATTTTTGCTTGTTTAGTTTTTTTTGTATTCTCTTGCTTATTTGTTTGCAGTCGTTGAGTTCTTTTTGTTTGGTTATTATATGACTTTTATTGTTGTAGTAGTTATATTGTGCGTTGTTGTTTAGTTAGTTTAGTTAGTTTTATTTTTTTATAATTGTTTGCTTTTATTTATTTTCTGTTGAGGGAAAAAGAAAAGAATTTTAACTTATCCTTTATGTGGTTGGGATTTTTATTAATATTATATTTCTTAGATTTTTATACCTACCACCCAAAGCCTAAAATTATATACATTTTATCATTATGTTTGTAACACTCAAAAGAAAGCATTGGAGACCCTATAAAGTATAAAATATACTTGATCAGCATAAAATCGATTGATCGATTTAAACATTTCTATTTGCCTGTGCGTCTATCTGTGTGTCTTTAACATTCTTCTGGCCGTCAATACTAAGATATCGTGCACCAAATTTGACAGAAACACTGGAATTTTCTGCATGCAGGTTGATGTTATAAACGGAAAAAAAATCGGTCAAAGGCCTTGCCCACAGCATAACGTAAACTGAAGGCACCTCAGTTTTTTTAAACCAAAATTTTAAGATATTTTACTTACGCCTTATTCACTAGTTGCAAGAAATAGGTAGCCGATATTTTGCGCAAATATTAAGGTCATTATTACTCTTTTATGTTTACGCCTTTCACCTCAAAAAAATGAAATAATCTCTCTAGTGTAATATCATAGTGCTTAGGTGGTTGGTATACAAGATTTGGCCCCAGCCAAATACAATTTTCTCACTTGTTTTTTTTTTTTTTGCCTTAGTATCTGAAGCTGAGCTTAGACGGTTGAAGGAAGCTTTTAAAAAATCTGTTGGTGTTGGACGTTTATATTTGAGCCGTAATGCATTTCAACAAGATGTGTTGTGTGAAGGAGTTCCAGCCTGTATCACAGATCTATTATATGCTGCCTGTGGTGGTACTGCAAAAGGAATTTCCTTCAAAGATTTACTATGTGGCCTTGTTTTAATAACGCGTGGCAGTGAATACGAAAAAACAAAGTAAGTCCTTTTATTTATGAATATAATAATGCTACAATAAGTATGTATACTGCGATCTGTACTTAATATGCTTTAACCGCATTTTATTTATATATAAATATATATATATAGATTTCTGTGGAATTTATGTTGCAATGATTCTGGAGCGTATATACAAAAATCCGATTTACTTAAATTGTTTAATTTGCATTCGTACGGAACTACTTCTCTATTCACTCAAGGTCAAGATCGTATAAATTTTGAGCAATTCGAAAATTGGATATTACGTAATCGCCATTGCAGTGAATTGTCCAAATGGTTATTGGCAAATAATTGTTTAAGTTTGACATCAGAATTGGAAACGCCTACATTTTATCAAAGTTTAGCTGGTGTTACACATTTAGAGGAGAAGGTTCATACATACTAAAATAATATCCACAGCCAAAATGATGAATTACATTTTCTCTATTTTCTTTTCCCATTATTAGGATATTGGGGATTTGGAAAAGGAATTTTGGCATTTGAAAAATTCATCATCTAATGGTCAATTAGATTTGCAATTTATTGGGCCACTCTTAAGTCCACCCATACCTAAGAATGCCTTAAAAGGTTTATTTAACGCATTCGATGAGAATCGCGATGGTCATATAGATTTTAAAGAATTGTGTTGCGGTGTTAGTGCCGCCTGCCGTGGCCCTAGTGTCGAAAGAACAAGATGTATGTATGCCTTAATTTTTTTTATTGTATTCATAGAAATAAATGTGTGTAACTAATTATAGCCTATTTTACCTTTTTACCTATTTTATCTTATTCTATTGCGATTTGTGTGTGTACCTTCGTTATAAAAAATAAAGTCTGCTTTAAAATATTTGATGTGGATCGCGATGGTATGCTCAACAGTGAAGAGACGTCTCAAATGATTAATGTATTATTGTTTGTGGCAAAAGAAAGTCGTAGTACAAATCAATGTAAAAGTGTAAATAAATTGGACGCTTTAGAAGATATTTCTAAGTTTAGTGTAGATAAACTCTCTGTTCAAAAGTCAATAGTACGATCGGCACCACTAACAATAGCAACAGCAAATGTAATAATTTTATTACAAATGTTTATATGTTTATTTGTCTACCTTGTTATTTTTTCAAATAGTACATCTGTTTTTTTTTTATTATAACGGTTTCAGAGTTCGGGGAACATTGATTATTGCTCTTTAACGGTTGAGGATTTCATGATGTGGAATGTGGATAGTACTTTGAAATTGTTACAGCCATTTTTAGATTTAATCTTTGAAGTGTGCCATATAGTTTTTGGTTTATGGCCTCAATGTCGTCATATGGAATATGATATCGTGAAAGGCTGGTTGGAGCGTGAGGAGAGACGTAATTATCGCATTGGTCAATTTTGGTATTTAATATCACACGATTGGTGGTTAAATTGGCTGCAATATGCCAATAATAAAAACATATCATGTAATTATTGTAAAAGTAGTAACAATAATAATAATGGAACGCGCAATACATATTCTAGTTGCACTTTAATTGATGAAGCTTTAGTTTGTGATGAAAGTTTCAATACAAGTTCATTAGAATCAGTTGGCGATGCAGGCATCTTGTCTTCTGATGATTGTAGTTTAGGTAAGTTTAATAATCAATTTACTCGAATATACACTTAGTTATTTTTTATGTAACTACGTACGTAGGTTCTGTAAGCAGTGGTATATCAACTGGGCATCATATAGGTTCACGTCCTGGCCCTATAGATAATAGTAATTTGATTGCACCAAATTTACATAAAAATGTGCGTACTTTAACGGGTGAAGGTGGGCATTTGAAAAAAGATACTCCTTTAGTACAAAGGCATCATTTCGAATTAATACCAAAATCATTGTGGAAAGCTTTAAATCGTTGGTATGGTGATAACTTACCATTACCTCGTCAGGTATGTACATACTTTTCTTTTACATTATTTTCACATGAATTAGCAAAGGAATTTTAATTTTATGTTTATGCCGTCCAGGTTATACAACCACCCAATTCGGCTGAAGTAGAGTTGGAATTATATCCTTTAAACTTAAAAATTCTACTACATCAAAATGGTAGTCAAAATCATATGACAAATACTTGGAGTGGTGCCGTTACAGGTGGTTATAGTTTGATGGCATCTGGTGCCAGTTTTGCTAGTAATGTATTACAACCGCCTAAACGTTACTTGGCTTATACGGCTGCCTTTAGTCGTTTAGCCACCGTTCAACAAGTAGGTGCCTTTTTATGTGATCAATTACGTATACGTACCGAAGATATACGATTATGGCATATACCGCATGGTCCACCTGATAATACCGCTATTTTATTAGATGAAGATAACATTACATTGAAGGAATTATTAATTAGAGATGATGATCAAATACTAGTGGAAATACGTAATAAAGATCAAACATGGCCAGAAGAATTGGGCTCATTATCATTTAATCAAACGAGCAGTGCGAATAGTACTAATAACGATCGCCGCTTAACCCGTACATCAATTATGTCTATACAAGTACCTGGTGCTACTGGTCTACATAATTTAGGAAATACATGTTTTATGAATGCGCCTTGCAAGTGCTCTTCAATACTCAGCCTTTAGCGCAATATTTTCGTCAAAATATGCATTTATTTGAACTAAATGTAACAAATAAATTGGGTACGCGTGGTCATTTGGCTACGCGTTATGGGGAATTGTTGAAAGAAGTTTGGAATGCCACAACAAGATCAATAGCACCATTAAAATTACGTTTTTGTGTTACAAAGCATGCACCACAGTTTGCTGGTGGTGGCCAACATGATTGCCAAGAGTTGTTAGAATGGTTCTTAGATGCTTTACATGAAGATTTAAATCGTGTCATGGATAAAAAGTATAGTGAGTTAACAGATTCAAATGGTCGCCCAGATAAAATAGTTGCAGCTGAGGCATGGGCCCAACATCATTCACGTAATCAATCTATAATTATTGACTTATTTTACGGTCAATTGAAATCGAAAGTTAGTTGCTTATGTTGTGGTCGTGAATCGGTACGTTTCGATCCATTCAGTTTATTAAGTCTACCATTACCTGTCGAGAATTACTTGTATTTTGAAGTATTAGTAATACTTTTGGATGGATCGGTACCCATAAAATATGGCGTCCGTTTAAATTCCGAATCGAAATATGGTGATTTGAAGCAAGAACTTGAACGTTTAAGTGGTTTACATTCAAGTCTGATGTGCATTTGTGAAGTATGGAATTCTCAAATACGTTGCATCCTGATTGATGAGGAAAAAGTGCGCTCGCAATCAACCAAAGAATTATATGTATATCAATTGCCGGAAAAAAGTTATCGCTCCAGTTCACAATCCAGTTCAACCTTAGGGGCTAACATTGAGCAGGGTCTAAAGGATATCCAAAGAAGTGCAGGTAAAAGCTTACTCATTGGAAATGAATTTTTCTGGTTTCTGCATTAACTAAACAATCCTTTGAGAAGTTTTTCTATAAAGCTTTAAAATTTTATATACAGGCGTATGTGGATTGAATAGATGTGAGCATACAATTTTGTGCTCATTTTCTATGCAACGCATTATATTTGAAAAAATTGTATGGAAAAATATTATAATTCAGTGTTTTTTCATTGAAAATTAATTTAAAGTCGTATTTTGACGTACTGTACTAGTCCGTTCTTGAGGCATCTTTTGGTATAGCAAACTTTTTGAAATATTTTTTTTTTATATTTCACTTTGTCTTCAATTCAAATTGCTTTAATCTTGTTTTATAAGTAAACGAAGCTGGCCATAAAAGCACATCAAAATTTGATACTGATCGATGTATAATTGAATGTTGTTAATTTGAATGTAATTGAACATTATATAATTTTATAATCAAAATAGTAAGTAAATTGGCTTAGGGTATTAAAAAGTCGATCCCTACCGTTTATTTTGCTTTAAATTATTGTTGCTTATGTAATATTGAAATTTTCTTTTTTCACTTTTCATGTTAAAGTTATGCTTAACGCTCACGATTCGTTTAGCTCATTAAACATGCTTAATACAACAACACCAAATAACAATGGCAATAATCATAATAATAATAATGACAGTCACAATAACAATAATAATAACAATGTAGCATTTAATTTCACAAATACGAACGAATCCATAATGAAAGCCAATGAATCGTTAATAATGTCAACAACAATAATTACAACGCCACCATCAAAAACCACAATAAAAACAAATCAAATTGATACTGATAATCAATTAAGTACTAATCAATTCTGTAAATATGATAATGCACTGGCATCTTATACAACAACAACAACAGCAACAGCAACAATGCCATCACAAACAACAACAACAACAACAAAAATGTATTTTCATAATAATAAATTTAATAGTATGCCATGCGCTGTAACCATTCCAGATAATTGTGCGATTGGCTGTTCTGGCGCTGTCAATGCTGCTAATATCGATGGTAAGATAATTACAAATCTTAATGCAGACGATCTGGAGAGTGATAATGATGATAATTATGATGCTGATAATGATGATGCTGATAATGATAATGATATTGATGTCAGTGTCAATGTTAATGTCTACAATAATGCTGACTATGATGACGATGATGATGTTCAAGTAGCAACGAAGGTAAGGCGGTGCTTTGGGAATACTATGTGCATGCCACAGAATCTATTGTGCTTCAAGGTATGGTTTTTTATTATTGTAATATTAAGATTAGCAACTAATCAAAACTAAAACTAAAACTATTCTTATGTATTTAATACTGTACAAAATGATTATGTACGCATGTGTCTTCTCCATTCTTCCAAACTTACGCTCTGTCTCTCACTGGCATTGTCTTAAAGGCATTTAACTTACGTAAATAATTGTGGTACAATCTTTTCATTAAGTATAGCAATACATTCCTTTCTATATCTATATATGTTTCACATTGAATTTCGCCATCGTTGGTGGATGCCTCGATATTATTGGCAATGCTCGAAGAAAAAACATCTTGTATTAGATTGATTAAACAATTTTCCAAAATTCATGTATATTTTTTCTTTCTGCCCCATCTGTAGAAAAAAAATTTATTTTGTATAATCAAGGTTGACAGAATACATAAATATGTATAAATTCTAATAATATAACAATTTAACTAAAGCTGGCAGAATTTGACACAAACCAAGAAAAAAGTTCTTGCATACATCAGTTTGTTTTATTTAAAAGTATAATTGAGACAGACGAAATGTAAGTAATTCTTATTACATTTTTCGCTACATATTAAATACATAGTAAAAATTTTCGAAATTCTGGACTAACTCAAATGGTTTTGGGTTTTGGTATATTTTGTTATAACTAATGAAACTCATTTTCTCTTTTCTTCCTCTCTTTTATTCAGTATTCTTTTATGGCTGCAGTCTAACATCATTGATTTGAAACTGTTAATTTTTCCAAAACATGTTATTTTTGTAGCTTTTAGTTTCCATTTGATATTAACAATTCAGTGTTGTATAAAAAAATTTTTTTTTTTTTGTAGCTTAATGAAAAAGTGCATAGACATTCAGAAATGTGAAATTTTCCTGAAACACTATTTGTAATATATTAGATCAGCGATGCATCTAATTTTCATTTTAGCAATTTCTAATTCTTCATATCCTTAGATCGTAATTTTGCTAAACACAATTTTAGTGTTCAATAACGTATTTTCTCCTTTATAATGTATTCATGTTATGACCAATCCCAGTTGAAATGTTAGTGAACATTTTTATTATTATTTCTACTGAAAAATCTATGGATTCTTTTGTTTTATTTTTTATATCGTCCAAATTATTTATTTATTTGTACTCATTTGTTAGTTATTTGCTTACTCGTTTGTATTTGGACTACGGTTTTTTTTTCATTCCTTTGTACTAATAAATTTTGATTCATTTCACTTATTTCTAGTTTATTGACAGTCGTATAATGTATTGCGATTCCCTTTTAAATAAAATCTAATAACTGTAAATATTGTAAAATTTGAATTACATTTATCAATGCTTATTCTAAATGATGACAAGTCTTTGCCTTTACGTAGCTTCACGTTTTAGTAGATCTTATGACAATCTTTTAGATATTGTGACAATCGTTCCTTATAGTAATATCTAAAACATAATAAAAAGTAATGTCAAAGACGATAAGCATCAATTAGCTTTCTAACATTTACTTTTATTTCCATTATGTGCGTTAATCATAATATTTTATATTTGGTTTGTAATTATTAGAGATGTATTTATTTGTAAAAATGTAAATTCGTTTAGTTTGAATTGTAAATTCATTTCTTCTTCTTTTTTTTAATTAACTTTCAGTTTTTCAATGTTATATTTTTTGTTTTGATCAGATTGAAATTTTTATTCATATGATTTTAATATTACATTTTTATATCTATATAAATGTGTCCATATATATTTAGCATACCCATAATTTAAGTCGCAGCCCGGAAAATACATTTAACAATGAGGTTTCACAAAAGCGTATATCATCATCAAAATTATTAGCAATGGAGGCGATAACAATGATGAGTACATCAACACAACATTCCGGTGATAATTCCATCGAAAGTTCAATGGCCGAATCAACATTAAGTAGTCCGGGCAACAATAATATAATGAGCGACATAAATTATCAATCTATGAATAATGATGATTGTCCCTGCAGGCAAAATATTTTGATTCACGATAGACATTTACCTCAAAAGTACCTGCCTAATGATTTAAAATTGCAACGGCAACAGCAACAACAACAGCAACAAAAACAACAAAATGAAAGAATACCGTGTGGTAGTAATGATCACGGCAATGATACAACATTTACTCGTCAACAATTGAGAGCTGGTAAATATCTGATAGCTGTACATCGCAAAATAACACGACAAGATAGCTATTTTTTATCGCATCATAAAACGCGTCCAAGTATATTTGGTATACCATTAATTATACCAAATACAGATGGGGCCACTCATAAAGATTTATATTGTGCTGTTTGGTTGCAAGTTAGTCGCTTATTAAGTCCCTTGCCAGCTGTTACCGATCAAGCGAACCATGCTGCCGATTGGTGAGTTATTATTTTAATCGATTTTTTCAACTTTGAACTTTGAGTTCAAAATTGGTTAGGACAAATAATATCTAAATTTAAATTAAAATTTAAATTTATTGCGTATGTCAATTTCCAAGTGATGACAGTTTAGGTTATGATTTCCCTTTTTCATTACGTGCTGTCAAAAGTGATGGCTTATCGTGCGCTCTCTGTCCATGGTCAAATTTTTGCCGCGGCTGCGAAATTCCGTGTAATAATGATTATATTATGCAAGGATTTTTCAATAATAATTCCGATAGTAAGTTCACTATTAATATATCAGTACAACTATGCATATGTGTAAAACAAAATATAAATATAAATTTATTATTAACAAAAAAAAAGGTAATAGTTCCACACCAAACTTTCCAATAAATTCTTTTGCTATATCTGCAAAAGACTCAGAGGCCAATAATACGAACAATTGCAAAAGTGCATTAAGTGAAAATTTTACAATCGCCATTGATTGGGATCCAACAGCTTTACATTTAAGATACCAAAGCACTTTGGAAAAGCTATGGATGGATCATGAGACGGTGGCTATGTGTCGTCGAGAACAAATTGAACCAGTCGATTTAAATCATTGCTTGAAAGCATTTACCTCCGAAGAGAGACTGGAGCAATGGTATCATTGCAGTCATTGTAAGGGTAAAAAACCGGCTACCAAAAAGTTACAAATCTGGAAATTACCACCTATATTGGTATTACTTTGCTTAAAATATATCCTATATATTGAGTTGGGATAAGTTTTGCGCAACTTCCAAAAGAAATTCAAAGATGCTTACGCTTTATTACTGTCTTTATTATTCTAATCAAAATTTATTTTATTACCAAATTACATTTACAGAAATGTATAAATGTACTTATCATGATTGTCTTACACTTGAGAAAATTTATGGACAGAATTCTTGGCCCATACTTGCTCAGGTTTCTATATAAAGACGATATTGCATTGGGTCCAAATCCTCTAAATTAGTTGGGTTTGTTTTATTTGCTACTTTATACCTTTTAATGAAGTAGCATTCGATATTCAGAGATAATCTTATCAAACTAATTCTATGGCCCCATCTATTCATATCAACATCAACTTAACATAATATAAATGTGTCTCTCTTGAGTAATTGTTTCTTCATACTGTCAGCAAACTATAGGCCGATCAAGTAATAAAATTTAGTATGTAGACGAATTTCGGCTAAGGCCTTTTACAATTGTAGGCATTTTTATTGTCATCTTCTCTACAACGGTTTATTTTTACCAGATATGTTTTCGATGTAAACTGCTACAAAATTATACTTTTTTAATACCCTAAATCTGTTTGCAAAATTTATGTTAGAATTAGAGCTTTACATATATAGAATCTTAATATGTTCTTTTGTTTGCCTGCTTGATCATGTGAAGTGAAAATGATGTTGGGCACTGTATAGTCGGCCACAATAAGTTATAGTATGCGATTTTTAGTTTTCTGATGGACAAAACCATTAAAACATTAATTAATTTGTTTTCATTTTTTTATTATGTTTCTAACAGATTGTCCATTTGAAACGTTTCAATTGTGTTAATCGCAAATGGGTTAAATCGCAAAAAGTCGTCCATTTTCCATTTGATAATTTCGATCCTACACCATATTTGGCGGCTGTACCACAGGAAACCATTTTACGGCATCGAGAACTACTAACAATGAAACTAACAGCAAACAATGAAACGTTAAAAGAAGAAAATGAAACTATATCTGAAAATGATATTAATACAAATGAACAAAAGCCTTTAGAACAATTAAATTTATTAGAAGACGCTAATGAAACTAATAGCAACACTATGCAAATATCATTGCAAAAGGAGGATCATTTAGACGAAACTTTAAATAATATTATCAATTTACAAGACTATCATCATACTCAAACATTAGATAATTGTAGTAACATTGTGAAACCATGTTTAAAACAAATGAAAGATGTGCATGGGAATATTGAAATGCAGCAATTTAGAGATGATATCCATTTACATAATGTAATGAAACAGAATGAAAGTTGTACAGATGAAATGATAAAGTGTCGTGAACGTTTAGTATCAAGTAGTTTAACAAAGACACCAATTATTGATGGTTACTTTGAGGATTATCATCAACATAAATTGAAAATTGGAGAGGATAAATTTGATCCTAGATATAAATTGTACGCTGTTGTGTCACATTCTGGCATGTTAAATGGTGGCCACTATGTATCGTATGCAGTAAATCCAAATGGCAATTGGTATTGTTACAATGACAGTTCATGCCGTGAAATTGCTAGTCCACCAAATATTGATCCTTGCTCAGCATATTTACTCTTTTATGAACGTAAAGGATTAGATTATGAACCTTATATACCAAATATTGATGGTAGAAGTGTGCCAAATGGTAGCTTAAACATTTTAGAAATGGAAGAAAGCGAGAACGATTTGAAAAAATTGTGCACTATAGCTTAAACAATCTATGCGGAAGGCAAGTCAAGTGGATTAAGAATTCTGAAGGATTAAATTAAAAGAAAGTAGTGGGAAGGATAAAGTCCAATTTGCCAATCAAATTATTTAAAGCTTTTTAAAAAATTGAATATCATTTGACTTTGGTTGCCCCCGTTACTTCTCACTCTATTCTAGGCTGTGTTTATCCTTGAAAATTCTTACATGCGAAATATTCTTATATAGTATTCTTATGATAAAATTTTATAAATTAGCGAATCTGAGATAAATTTTTCCACATAATAATAAGAAACCTGACAATTCTTTATGTTGTTATTTTGTTTGTTAATAGTCTTTCCCTTTACATTTGTATATAAAATAAATATTGGATAAATTTCTTAGAATTAATATCTAAATGACAAGAACAATGAACGTTGTACAGATGTTCCCAATCTTTAGTGCATATATATCTATAAAATCGTCTTCAGCGGGTAAAATTACGAAGTCAAGAGCACATTTTATATGGAATTTTACATTTTGCTTAACTGTGTGTAAATCTATCAATGAAACCTTAAACAATCGTGGAATACGGTATTCAATCATTTGCTCAGCTTCATAAGCAAGTGACGGTGTTACATTTTGTAATTTTGATTAATGTTACATTTGGGAAACTATTTGATCCGATCATCCATAACAAAAATTGAAGGTGCATTAATTTTGTCAAAATGTTTGTAACACTCAAACAGATGTGACGTCGGAAATTGTAAAAAATATATGCTTAATATGCTTATATACTTAATCAACAGACATGTACACACGCCCATTAAATTTAGTGCAATGTCTGGAGTGGTTATTTCACCCTAGCTTAATTTTATAAATTCTTATTTTATCACCACTACTACTTATACATAAATGTCATTAGGTAACAATACTTGCTTATAGTCAATACATAAATAAATGACCTAATTCATTTAAAAATACTTAAATGGGAATGCACAATTTTATTAGCCTATGTAAAATTATCTGGTTATTCTTATTATTAATTTGTGCAATTCATTTCCGCATGCTTAAAAGAAGCTTTGCATTTCCATTGGAAAATGTAATTTCATAAACTTTTCTGTGTATTATTATTATTTTTATATTTTACATTAGTCTACTTATTACTTATTATTAAATGGAATAGTTTGTAAGTAAAAAAGTAAAAACAGAAACATTTACAGAAAATATATTTAAATGTGATTACATTTAAATGTGTTTATAAGAACAATGCCATTTTAAATTCTATGTCATTTTTGTTTTTTTTTCATTCACATCATTTTCGTCTTTTTTTTTTGTTCACTTGTTATACTTGTATATATATTATTTACGTATACATAAATGTAAAACAAAAAAACAAAAGCAAAAATTAATTATTGTTCGAAATGCTTTTATGCATTAAATAAAAGAAAAAGAATATTAGTTATCAAATTTAATTTTCGATAAAATACGTATATATAAAATATAACACATATACATACACATGTGCATGTGTAGTAAATGAAAATTATCTATTATGTGTAAATGAAAAGTATGTTATTGATTGAAAAGTACATTCTTCTCTATATGGCATAAAACATTTGCATGGCTTACATTATTGTAAAACGCTTTTAACAGTATTCCGTTAGCAGAGAAAGGAGAATAAATAAATGAAAAATTATTGTAATAAAATTGGCAGATTTGTAAAAATGTTTGAGTCTATTTTAATTAAATTTCATCTACGCTTAAATAGAAGAATTATTGCCAGGGCCGTTATCTAATAAAAAAATTGATGTGATTTCCTTTAAGAATGCCAAAGAAATTTTCAACAAAAACTGTTTGTTGTGAAATTCTGTATAAAATTTTTCATTGAATCAGTTTCTTTTTGTAAAATATTTTTTTCTAAAATTAGTTACAACCTTTTAGCTAGTAATATTTGACTCGTATTAATTTAAGTCACTTTTGATCAGTTATAACATTTCTAGTTGTTTCTTTTAAAATATATTTAATATAGATTTCTTTCAAATTTTCATTTCAACAGTAAAACTTTAATAAATTTCACAGAAATTTATAATTGTACAGTATAATCACGTATAATTTGAAAAAATAATAAATAAATAAATAAAAATCAAATGATCAAAACCTGGATTTCCACACACACACGCACATACACACTCAGCCAGTGCTTTTGATAGTTTGTTGCGGTGTTTCATTTCACTACATTTAAAAGATGTTGCGACAAATGGGGCATGTTGATTTATTACTTGTGGTAAACCATTTAAACAAGCATGGACCATGAAATTTCTTTTTACATGTTTTACATGTCAATTTTGGCAATTGGCATGTATCTTGATGTATAACCGTGTAACAAACATAACATTCTTCAATACCTTCAAACATTTTATCCAAATTAGCTTTCCACAAAGCTAAGCCATCAAGTATAGCACCATTCTGATGTGTTAATAATATGGTTAATTGCATGACAATACTGCGTGCTGATGCCTTTCCACCAATTTGTTTATTGCACTCTACTTTTACAGCACCAAGCGGATAATTAACGGCCAATGTTATAACAAGTTCCATTTGAACGTCATCAATTGAATAAATGGCCAATACTTCACGAGTTGATGTATGCACAGTAATCTATTTATGTATGGCGTACGGAAAGAGGTGTACATTAACATTTTACAAAGAAAAAAAGTAAACATTTCAAGTGGTAATGATCGTAAGAACAGAATAATAACATTTTTAGATGTTTACATAATTAACTTTTTCCTGATGTGCCTGATTAACATTGGCTAGATAAAAATTAAGAAAATCCAAGAAATCAAGCATTTCTTTTATAGATTTTTACAAAATAAGAAGATATTTGTGACTCAGCCATCAGAGCGTCAATCAAGCATAATTGAAAAGGAAAGTTGATTGATTCTGCTGATTAAGATTATTTTGAAAGGTTAATCCCTCAAACACCCAAAACTTTGAGTCTGATTATATTAAGAAGAAGGCAAAAGAAAACAAATCGTTCTTTATGATTTAAGAGACATCTTATTATGTTTGAAGATCACACTAGAGCTAGTGAATATTGTGCGGCATACCATACAAAAAAATTTTTATACTTTTGCAGGGCCATTCAAGATTCACTTACTTGCATATTATCATGCTTCTCTTTTTTACTAGCTATTTTCATTAATTCTTCATTGCAAATAATTGGTGATACAAAATTTGTTGTTAATGTATCTACGAAATTTTTCTGTCTAGATGGACTTTCATTCCACCAAGCACGCACTAATGCTGGCAATTTACTCAATATTTCACGATATAAATGGCATGCGTATCGTTGTACTGTAAAGTTTGCATCTAAATTAAAAAAAAATAAAAAATAACGTCCGTTAAATAAAATGTAAATCAATAATTCAAATGTCAAAAGAACGAAAGAAAAAATATATAAACAATTTAAAAAAAAATCCTAATATTATTGTTTTCTGTACTGAATAGATAACACAGAAGATAGAGAATTCTTTTTTTAAAATTTTTTTGGAAACCTTTTTACATGTAAATTGCGTAAATTTCGCTGAATCAAAATTGACAAGTTGAAAGAGAAAGAGAGACTATAGAGAAGAATAATTGTGATAAGAGTTTGAAAATGGCAATAAATTTTGAGAAAATTCCAAGTGAAGTTGAATTACCGCTTGGTCCGCCTCCGCCGCGACCAACCGTTTTAGATGAGATTAACGCCCGCAAAGCTTTAGTGGACGAAAGAGTTGTCAAATGTAAAGATATTAAGCCTTTGTATCATAAAGTTAAGAAGGCACCACATAAATATGTATATAAATATTTTTGCGTTTGCCCACACTATCGTCCAAAATATCGTTGCAAGCATTCGGGCAATATCATAATTGATCGGGATGTTTTAACACCTGAAGAACATTTGGTGTATTTGGCAACACCAAAACCAAATTATGCTGCGCCACGTAAAATGCCACGTTTTTATCAGAAACGTTTAATTATGCCAACGTGCACGGCCCGTATTAGTAAATTAGCTGAAGCGGATTTGAGTCGCGTGAAGGAAAATTTTCAGAAATTTAAGCATATATTAAAAAACCGTGCCCTTTATTCATTGGAACAGCAAATGAAAAAGAAAGCAGACATTGCATACACAGATATAAATACAGCTTTGGCCTGGATAGATGAGGAAAGGCGACTTAAACGTGTAGCTAAACGTATGAATAAACAACGTTGCCAAAAATTAAATAAGAAAATCATTCAAACGCAAAGGACTCAAATAAAAAAAATTATTTGCGTGTTATTTGAGGAAATGAAAGATTTCTTATTAAATGATCAATTCATAATGGACGAAGGCTCCACTTTAGTGGGTGTTATCTTAGAAACCATACGAGAATTTACAGATAAGGAATTCTATACGACCAGTAATTTACGGGAATATCAAAAGATTTTAGCCTTCAATTTGGCCGTTTGGATAAATAAATTTATATCGAATCTTAATATACATATTGCACCAGCACAATCGCAAATGCACCAACAACAACCAATTGAAGATTATGGTCAGAAATTGGAGGAACGGCCCACATTAGAGTTACAAACACATTTGCCGCTGGATGACTATATATCATGCTCATTAGAACATGAAGAAGAGGAAATGGCTGCCAGTACAAAATATACAACAATACCAAGCGAGGAATACGAAGCGGACGAAGAAGAAGAACACTTCAGTTATGAAGCGGAACAGCAATAAAAATGGAACTCAAGGAATGAAACATTTCAATTCTTACTTCTAAATTGTAATGTTTAATGGAAAATTGTGCTTACCTTTGATTTGTGTCCACGTCAAATATTTAAATTTATTATTGCTCATTTGTTTAGCACTGTGATTCTTCAAGATTTCTTCGGGCATTGCTCGAAATAGAAAATGCAATAGTGTCTATATACATAAGTGGACAAAATAGCAAAAAATTATAAAAAAAAAAAACAAAACAATAGTTTTATTAGTACCAGTAATTGTAAAATTTATCAAATAGATGATGCACAATAATAATTTTATAATACCTGTTCATATTTATTTTCACTAAGCCAAGCAGTGTAGACGGAACGTAAAGCAATCGATGCTTGACTGCAAGCATTTATTATACAATCCCAGAGCATTAGATAATTGAGGGCTTCTTCGTTATTAATGACATCCATTTCACATATTTCAGTTGGTTTGAAGCTAAAGCAATAAATCAATAAGATATTTATTGCATAATTTTAATAAATACATATTTTGCTCTATTGATAGTGTTATTATTCTCATATTATAATGCAGGATTCAAAGATCACATAGACAATTTTTTTCCATTATAATCTAATTTGTCTAGTAGAAAGTTTTTCATATGAAAGCTCTCTTATTTTTGATGTACTTATGCATACCTTTTCAGAGTTTTTAAATTTCATATTAAAACAATTTAATTCTCTGGTATTACCTTGGAAACATTAACTAAACCAAATGCCTTTAAAAATTTTAAAATGTGGAAAAAAGCCTTAAGAAAAGTTGAAGTAATGTATTACGATTTAGCACATAATATGAATAAGAAAAACATTAAATAGCATGAATATACAGATAGACAAACAAATATTGTATTGTCCATACAAATTTGAAGTTTTCTATTTTCGTGGATTCTAACAAACAAAACAAACCATCTCGCGACATTTCTTAATATATATAAATTATTCTTATTTAAAGTACTCTACCCGAAATCACTCTGACTAATCTTCACTTACCTAAATTCCTTATTATATTTATGTATGGGCATTTCATAACGATTTAAATAGTCTTCGAAACGACTTAAGAAATGCCATTTCAATTCTTCACATTGTTGTTGTTGTTTTAATTGTTGTTTTTCCATTTGCTCATTACGCTTAGTGATAATTTCTAAATCATCGCTTATAAAATTTGTCGTCAATTGTTTTATCATGTAAACGCATAAAATCCTTATCGAATACGTTGAACTTGCAAGATTTTTAAATAGGAAATTACAAATATGGTCCAATGTCATTGTTGTCGATGATTTACAAAACTGTAGTGGTGCAAAAGTAAATATATTTCATTTTATTTAAGAAATCAGAATTATTTTACAAAAGAAACTACTTACTGAATATAAATCAGCATGATTTGTATTGTGCAATGTTTTTGCCAATTCATTTAAAAATAACTGCCAACACAAAGTAAATTCTTTCGATATATCTAGAAACGAATATAAAGAAGAAATCGTAAAAATCATAGCTTTAGATATCTTATAATGTAATATGCTGAATAGCATACAATTCGCGTTTTGTAGTGTTATAAAATAAACGCTATAAAATATAGCATAAGATTTGATTGGTATTATTGCGCATCGCACTAATACCAATCAAAGCCAACAAAGAATTAAAAAGTGAAGGTGATTTAATATAATATGTAATAATATTGTTGGTAATAATTTTAGTTTGTTTAAAGTTTTCTGAATGAAGCATAATGTAAGTTTTGAATAGACAGCCGGAGGGAAGCTCTACATCAGACATTTAAACAATTGCCAATAAAAAATTTATTATAATCACTGATATTGTGCTTTAATCATATGAAAACACAACTCTACGTAACTTCGTGCCAAATCTATGAAAAATTGACGAGAAATATATTATTAAATAATAAAATATGGAATATTTACCTAGATATTCACATGCACGGTAAAATTGTTTAAATAAACTTAGATATGAAGTACGATGGAAGACGTTTAACCATTCATCATAAACATTTTTTATTAAATCCGTAGAACTTTTCTGTTGTTCCATAGCAAAGAAATCTGTTACAGTTGTAAATAATTTAAAAACACTTACTGCAAAATAGAAAGTCTAAAAAAATAAATAAAAATTAAAAAAGAAACAAAAAACAACAAAAGAAAAAAGAGAAATGAAAAAGAGTAAATAATCACATATCAAAGTTATTAAAACCTTTTGATCCAACATTTGTAAAGCTATTTCCATAGATTTAGTTAAACTTAAAATCCAATGACCCAAACCGATACGTATAACATCCCAACATTCAAGTGTTAACATATAAGGATTACATTTCAACATTGTTATTAATAAATTCATATACTCCACGGCATTTGTAACATGTGTAATATTTTCATGTGGAATCTCACTAGAATAATATAATAATAATATGACAATTATTATGATTATTTATTATTTAAAATTTAAGTCATCATCATCCTATCACGTACCTTTGATATGATAGTATTGACTTTTGTTGATGTAACTTATCCTTATAAGAAGTAATAAATTCTACAGCAGCTAAAATGATTTCTTTATCCACAATTTCATTAGTAGCAGCATTATAATAATTCTCTATTAGACAACGATATGCAACAGCTTTTGGCCATATTTCTCCTGTATTGATTCGCATAATAGAGCCATGAATTGTTATAGTGTGTGCTTCCAATTTTGACAAAAACGTATGCAGTACATGTACATAAGCTTCATAATGATTAATATCAAGGAGATGCTCTTGTAATTCTTCAAATAGTAATATGGTGGCATTATCATCGAAAGCGGCATATTGTTGCAAAAATTTTAAATATGGAATACATTGGACATAACGGGAACAATCACTTTGATACTGTTCTATTAAATGTTCTTTTAATACATGACTGGCTTCTTGCATATTGCCCAAAAAATCCTCCATCGTCTTAGATAAACAATCGATTACAGATTTGTATGATTCATTAGACTTAACAAAAGAAAAAGAAAAACTACAATAAAAAATAAATATCTACACTTTGTAGGTGATGATTTTTACATTCAAAACATGTATATTAAAAAAATAATAAAATAAGAAAGTTAAACAAATGAGTTTGAAAAACATTTGTTTTAAAAAAAAAGGACAAACATCTTCAAATTTTACTCGTACTTTTCAGTACTGTTAGTGCCAGTAGTTGCTATCGATTTTCCTTGGTAAATATTCATAATGGTAAAATTTCTTTCATATAAAAATTTCTTCCAATGTAAGGCTTTACATTACCAGTGGTAATAAAATTAATTCGATTATACGCAATTTTAATCCACCGATTCCTAGCACGCCCACATATTAAACTACAAAGAAAATTCTAATCTGTTGTTTAATAAAAAATATTATCGGTATGAACGGAGATACTTAAACCGATTCAGAACGTAGTGTTATGTTATGAAAGGGTGGGTTTATTTAAAGCTCTCTCGCAATGGTTATATATGAAATCTAATAGATTTATGTAGACTGACAATTGATTTCAAGTGGTTTGAAAATGTGATCTTACTTTAAGTGATTTGGACGATTACAAAAACTTACAATTATTTGTCTATAAATACTTAGCTTTACTTACTTTATTGACAATAACTTACCTTATCTAAGGCATTTTTCAAAGTTTCTCCAGCTGCCGCCAATCGTATATATTTCAACAATTCACTACTTACATGTTGACTTATTTTGGTAATTTTTTCTGAACATTCTTGCTGATCTTCTTTATCGTTTACTTCATTTTGAACGTTTTTATCATTTAAAGCATCATTATCATCATCATTATTATGGAATAATAATGCTATTGTTGCAGCATTGAGTAAAGCATTTTCATAAATTCTTTTCACTTCAGACGTTCCCGTAGAGCCAGAGATTTGTTGAAAACCTTTGCTGGGTATTACAGTATTATTCAATGATTCCACAAATAATGTTACATTTAATATATTTTCAATTGCGTTCGTATCAATATTTAGCAGATTTTTTAATATAACATCTATCTTATTTAAACGTTCATCGTTACTTTTTATATTGTTTGTGGCACATAGTACTAATTGTGCTAAAATATTTGCATATGATAAAATATCGTGACATGTTGAATTTTCTAGAAGTAATAACTTCTCCAATAAATCACTGCAGGCCTTTAATAAATCATTATTTATAATAAAATTATTGGGTAAAGCCATTTGCCAACAATTCATTACTTCGAGTAACGTGTCATCTGTTATATATTTCAATTCATGACAATTCAATAGATGCGTATTTAATAAACATAGAAATGATTTATTCTTCATTTCTTGACTGCAATATTTACTTTCTGTATAGCACACCTTTGGAAAGATTAATATTAAAAGGATAACACAATCATCTAGATTGATGTTATCATGATCAGTGTCGTTGTCGGTGTTATTATTATTATACATTAGAGGATTTAATAAGATTTTTGCAAATTGATCAAGTATCTCATTTATTGTATCCAAATGTAATATCATTTCATCATTATCCATATGATTAAAGCATTTATGTAATATGTGATAGACATGTTTTGAATTATTATGCAAACCTTCATTTATAATTGCGACAATTGAACGTTTTGTTTCCTCTTGTGCCAAAATATCACGTGTCTCAGTTTCCAAACACCATGGATGCGATAATAAATGTTGTAATAATAATATTTGCATGCAACATTGTGGCAACTGAAAATCATTCATTCTCTAATCAAAATAAGCAACTAATTTGAGATTAAGCTATCTAAATAAATAAATCTAGCATTCGTTACCAATTGGCATGGACAGACAACAATATATAATGATAGTTTGCAAGGATAAATAATATAAAGGCAATATATACCTGAATTAAAGTTTCTTTAATAAATTTGAAACGTTCCACTTTCTCTGGATGTTGTTGTAATATTTGAAAAATTATATCCATGACACAGCTTAAATTATTTTGATCGTTCACATTGTGATCTAATAAAATTATTAATATTTTATAGATGCAATTGAGAGATGCTAATAAATTATTCTCTGCAGTTATTTTATTAAAAAATCCTTCATCATTGAACATTTTACTAAGTGAGTATATACATTTAACGAATTGCAGCTTTTTCATTTCTAATATCTTATGTAGGCAGTTTTTAAATAAATTTATTGCTACGCATTTCAATTCTGTATCTACAAATGACGAACTATACTCCGCAATATTTTGTAGGTTCATAATATCATCGCTACTGCTAAGATTAGTTTGGTTGCCATCTTTCGCATCGCACGATTTAGTTTGTTTGTTAGATGTGCCATTGAGTGATAAGTTTAGAAAAATTACTTTATGTTCTTCTAAAATGGGTGAGGCCACATATAAATCATTGGCGAATTGAATAAGACGTTCCATAATAATCAATTCATTAGCATCGTGTTCTCTTTCCTCTTCCTCGCTCTCCTCTGTAGTCGCATCATTAACGCAACTATTGGAGGTATCTCCGATAATTTGATTTAAATTTTTCCAGAATATATTCAATAAATTTGTAAAATATCCCTAATGCCCTGTCGCGTTTGTTCTTGTTGCTGTTGTTGTTTATCTAAATATGCTATTAGCGTTGAAGTATGTGAAAAACAGTGTTTTATCATAATAGAATTTTTATGTATCAAACATAATTTGATAATATCGATGACATTCTTCTCCATTAAATTTAATGAGAGAGTCATGTGATTCTGTTCATTATCATTATTATTATCACAATTTGCTAATTTGTGTATAATGTAACGTAAACACTCATAATATGCTTTAATAACAGCAATACTTTCCGATTTAGATGTTACTGCCGTTGTAGTGATACCAATCTTGAAATTATCAAAAAATTCCTTAATCATCTTGGTATAATCTTCCATAGCCGGATGGATTTTGTATGATTGTGAAAAGAATGGCAATATATGTGGGCATATAATTTGGGCATTACCATTAAAATTATTCCGTAGGAGAGTTGTAATTTTAGGCCATAACATTTTATAGAAGTCAATTTGGAGATACCTACAAAAGAACAAAAATGAATATTTTTGATAACTCGATGTACAAGCAACTATGAAATTTGGCTGCTACCAATGCCTGCAGGTCTATACTTAAAGCAGGCGATTTCGTCTCAATATAGATCAAATAGGCCACGAATGTATAAACTAATTTAAATTTTGAATAATATGCAAGAAATCAGTACGAAATATAAAGGAAGCTTGATATTTTGAATGATGCTTCTGCATGGGTGTAGTCTACTTTTTTATAATCGTATATTATTGACTACAAATGGCATAAAATTTGCAAATTTATATAAATTTTTTTAAGTTTTGTACTCACAAAATTTTGATCTAATATATAAAATATATATATACTGTTGAATCTCTATTACTACCTTTTAATTGCTACAAGCCTAAATATTGGCAGAATTTCATATATGTGTATTTATAAATAAGAGAATTACCAATCATGAAAATTCACTTGTAACAATAGCATGCATCCCCATATATGAGAAGCAACTAAAGCATCAGACTCATCAACATTTTGAAAAGTTAGTGGAATGAGTTGTTGGTTATGTGGAGTAACTAAGTCTTTATGATATGAAAGTAGATTATAGATGACTTCGAACATTGCTGCCCTTATGACATTCAATTTATTTTTAGTGTAAAGCCAAAATTTTGATTGCGCCAATAATTTTTTCAAATTCTCTTCAGTTTCTTTCAACTCTTTACTATTGGCTATATTTTGGATAAAGAATGATAACTCTTTAAGACTCCAAATTACTAAACGATTATATTTTTGTTGTGCCTCCTCTGCAGATAAGTTTTTCCCCGACAATGTTGATACCGTATGAAATATTAGATTTTGCGTAACATAATCTATTATTTCATTTTGGCAATGTAAGCAAACTTCACAGGTACGATCAGTATTATGAATGAATGTCTCAGCAAAGCTATTGCTAGCAATGGAAGCAGCTGGAGCATAATTATCAAATTGACATGCCAACCATACAGGTACTAATTGTTTTAAATATGGTGCTATTGCTTTTTTACATTTATTTGCTAGCAATTGTAATGTTGTTTGTGCTAATTCTCTTACGTGATAACTTTGATCATTTGCTAAACTGTGATAGAATTTCGGCCATAATGGTAGGATAGCTTTGACTTCCTCCAATTTCGACTGTTTTATACTTATGATAAATTCTTGGAGAGCTTTCTTTTTCGTCATCGGATCCTTTTTTGTCATTTTCTTCAGTATCATTTGAAATTCAGATTTTATATTGGTATCATATATATCAGAAATTTGCTCCGTTGTGGAAAAACCTGGAGCCAATGGCACAAGCCCCAAATCAGAGTGAACTGAAAATCCAACAAAATTTGGTATTGATCCTAGCAATTCTGCACTGCGACTGCTGCTCGATGGCTATATGTTAAAAATTATTTTATTACTATTTTTGCCTTGCTAATTAATTATTCAATTATAGTTTATTTACTTACTTTTACATTATTTTTTGTACGTGGTATATGTTTTGATTTTCCACCCATTTTACTAATTTTAAAAAACCAAAAATTATTCCTTATTTCAAAATATTAAAATTTACATACGTAGCTCAAAAACTTTCGTACATATGACAGTTCTTATTCTTTTTAATAACATTTCGAATTAGTACCAGTAAATTGATAACATTGCAACGAATTTTTGGATGATTCAGGACCTCGTAGAATATGTATAAACGTATAAAGGTTAGTCCTTGCTCATGCCCAAAATTCCAAAAAGCCAATTTTTTAACTTTTTACAAATAGGACATTTATGCCGCAAGTTCACTCTGGTGTTAAATCAATAATGCAACCATTGTACTATGAATTATTCAAATAGATAAGAAGGGGAATACTTATATTCTTTATATAGACTTTTATTAAAAAAGATTAAGGACACGTGCTCTGTTAATAAATAAACTAAAATAATAATTCGTTTTAATGATAAATTAAATTAAAGATGACGAAATTTATTACATATTTCAATTTATGCCCGATACCGGAACCGAAAGATTTTCTAGGTATTTCACCAGATAAGGAGGAAGGAAATATTATAACTACCTTAGATAAAAATATTACGATAATTATAAAGATAAGCACACAAAAACAAATAAGAAGTTGGACTTTCTTAGAAAAATTATCTACAAAAGTTGTGTTCGACAAAAACACCGAGAAATATGTGGGGGTCTTTGCTGGTAAGACTGTTCGATGCTGGGCCGAAAATATTACTGATATTAATAAATGTAAAAAATACAAGTTTCAAAAATCAATTGCAGATTTAATTAGCACTGATGATGAGACTGTAGTCCTCTATACAGATGGCTCTTGTGAAACATTACAAGTAGCTATTGAAAAGCGCAAAGAAGTCGTAGTCTCTCAACAATTGGAATATACAACTAATTTGCAGTTTAGTAATGCTTCTGTACGTACTTTAACAAATGGTAGCCGAATTGTTACATATATTGAGTATAATAAGGCTACTACTGAAAGGTACTTGGTATATCTGCCATTAGAAAATATGAAAACAAATCGACCTGCTAAACGTTTTAAATTGAAACGGGAAAATCTAGACGTTCATGTTGCCGGTTTTGCGATAATTGAAGGGACAGGTACACCTATCCTACTTACCATATGGTCTGATAAGCGTATCTTTTTACTAACTTTAACTGATGATGTGTTACCGGAAGCATCCCCTGGAAAATTTGCATCTATTTTACCACAATTAAAAACTGATACCCCGCTTTCAGTGTTAGATATATCTGGCCATTTTGTAGCCATATATGGAGCAAATGATGGCCAAGATGGTGCGTCTCTATTACTCTACAATACTCAGTATAAAGTTCTCAAAACGAAACAGTATTTTAAAGTTTATTTTGACTTTTCAAAACTGTGGGCCATAAATAATTATATAATAATGGCTATGGGTCAAAATCTCGCAGCAGTCCAATATAGACTGTTAAAAGAGGTTTTATCTGAATTAGTTGGCACACAAATTAATAATAATGACTGCTATACAGCCCTTGAAGATGACCCCATAAATGAAGAGGAATTATTAGAATTTTGCCTACAATACAGCAACGAAAGCCTTGGCAGTTTTAAAACGGAAAATATTAGAAATTCATTGGAAACCGTTACAGATATTATTGAAGCAGATGGCAAAACAGAAAGTTTCATATCAAGTGATCAGTTTCATACAAAATTAAATGAATTAACTCAAATGAATTTGCATGTAGAAGTAATAAACGCTTCATCTGATGAATCCATAGATGAGCCCCGCATTTCTTTAATGAACAATTATGAAGATTATGGTTTTATAACGACTGAAATACAAACGGTTGCAATGTATTTGGAAAAGATCGGTGCAAGTGAGCAAGAAATTACCCAAAAACTTTTAAAAGTTTTAATTAAAGCTGACCTAATAGACGATGTTGAAGTTTGCTTGAAACGTTATACAAATATCTCGGAGAGAATGCTGTCAAAGACACTACAATATATATTGAATCGTTTTAAAATTGAACAGGCAAAAAATAATAACAATAGTAATGATAATGGGAACATAAATCAAATGGAGTATAATGAAGTAACAAATGGTAGTATAAATACTGAAGAGGAAACAGATGACGTTACTTTAGATAATAATGTAAATCAAATTCATTCTGTTGATAGATTGCTTAAACCAAGCCCCACTAAAATACCTCTAAATTCTAATATTCAACGAATACTAAATACATTATTGTCATGCAGTATTGATCCACCAACTATTGCTGGCTACATAAGGCAAGACATCGATTATTCGGAAGTATTAATTATGCTCCAATATCTCTATGATATGTTAACAGATTTGGAAATTACAAATTTTGAGGAAAGGCCAACGCATGGTGATGACAACAATGATTTAAGTGTTCATTTTGAAATGCAATTGTTTCGTTGGTTTGGCATCTTACTAGATGGACAATTTCAAAAATTAGCTCTATCGACAGATATTAATCTCATGGAATTATTATTTAAATGGCATGAATTATTTTTGAAATATAGACAAGAAATGGATGAATTAGAGAATACTGCTGCTCTGTTATATAATATTGTTGAGCGTAAACAAAGTTTAACTTACAACTATAACTCCAAATGGTATTCCATTGAAGAAGTGGAATTATATTAAAAGATGATTTTTCATTTCGTTTTTTTAATTTTCTATGACACGAATATACAGTAAAATGTTAAAAATTCTTAAAAATTTCCATTCGTTAATATTTAATGCAAAGTAATTTAAAATCTATGTGGCAAGGCTTATAGCAGTAAGTATTAGGCTTAACTTATACAAATTTATTATAAATAATGATATAAAATAAGATACGAATAAGTTCCTATTAAATGCAACCAAGTTTAGTTTTTCATGTAGAATATACAAAGCAACAAGTAAGAACTTTATAATCGACTAGAACCGATTCTAAAATATCCTACACCACTCTGCTTATAGTCAAGTAAGAGAATTGAAAGCCCACAAAATTGAAAAGATTTTGTCTCAATTATTTGAAAAGTTCATTATAGGAGAGGAAGATCCCGCCTGAATGTGGTACACATAGTTTTTATGTTAAAATAATTTCGCTAATTATCGCTAAAGTATATTGAAAATTTAAACTTTTGTCCACATAATGACCTTTTACGAAAAAGGTTTTTTGTGAGAAATGCTCATAAAAGTGGTCCGATTTTAATCATTTTCACAAGGGTTCTTCTTTGGGTTAAAACATATCCATGGAACAAATTTCATTAAAATATTGTAAAATCTATGATCGGTAGCTTGATAACATTTTTACATGGACACAGGTCAGGCGGACAGATAGACAGACAGACAGGCTAAAATTGAATTAGGAAATGATTTGCTATATTAAAGGGTATAAAAGAAAATCTTCTATACAATTAACTTATATGTTATGGATTAGTGATGCATCGGTAACTTGATATTAATTCAGCCTTCGTTACAATTTTGATTTCCACTTTAAATTGCTCGTGTTATTTTGTAAGTTTTTGTTAAAGAAGAATTGTTTTAGAATGCTAACTTTCTTTTTAAAGTAACTACATTTTTGTAACACCTAGAATAATGGCACCTACCCCTCGCTTACCTGTATTTTGGAATACTTAATCTTTTTTTGATGATAAAGTGGAAGCAGAACAAATATTTTATCCCAAAGTATTCATTTAAATGATTTTTTTTAATGTTTCAAAGTGATAAGTATAAGAAGGAAAAAATGCAATAAAATAAACAGAAATAGTAGCATCTGTTCGTTACGACTATTGAGTACCCTACTTCTGTCATTTTCTACTATTACAAACTCAAAGAAATTAAAAGTGTAGGTTTGCGTAGGCTTTGATAGAAAAGACAAGAAGAAAGGGGTACACATCTAAGTTCTTCCTGAAAAAGCAGGACTGTTTTCAGTTTACGTTGTATGGTGGGCGTGTTCTTTGAACGATTTCGCTCATTTTCTATTTCAATCAACGTTTAATGAACGTTTTAATATTTAATTTGAAGCCGATATCTGCCTTTTTTTTTGTTACCAGAAGAATGTTTACCGCACACGGTCACATGAATAGACAGATTGAAGGACAGACATGTGTAAACCGATTCAGAATTTGATGCTGGTAGAGATTATTTAGTAGGGTCTTCAATGCTTCGTTTTGATTGTTACCTCCTTTGGCTGATGAATTTAAAAATCGAAATGTTAAGTTGATATAAGTGAGTTCATAGAGGTGATTCTAAATTAAAGTAAGATAAATTTACGTTAACGTGTCTCAAGCATTACGCTCATTAGCACAAACTGTTCTCTTTGTTCGTTCGTTTATTTATATTTTCTTTTTTCTTTTTTTTTCTTTGTAAAAAGGTGGATGTAAAAAGGTAAAAAGACAATATTTGCTTTAATTACAAGAAAAATATTTAGAAATATCTACCTGTTTTTTTTTTACTAGACAATAGGTAAAGAAATTCTTTTGATATTCACATAATGCATAATTAAATTCTATGTAAAGACTTCCTTTATTTTCTTTGTTATTATTTATTTCGTTTTATTTGAAATTCTAATTTAGTAAATTGTTGTTATTTGAAAATTTTTGAAAATTTTGAATGCTTTGCTGGGAGCCATTTGTTTCAATTGAATTTTATTCAGAGACCAACGAAAAACTACTTTCTATTTAAGATCTGACCACATAAATTTTCGAAGGATAAAATGTAAAGAGCGGCACTTTCAAATGATGTATGTGTGTGCATATGTACAAGTGGAAATGTCAGACCTCATTACAATCGATGATTTTATACCCTTAAATGCTTATTTCTATTTGCAAAGTAATAGTAAAACAATGTAAGAATTGGGAATACACCTTTTAAATTTGTAGCAATTCAAACATGATAAAGAAATTTGAGCATGCCCGAATCTTTTAAAAACTTAACGTTGCTTAAGTTTGCTGATGGCTTTAAATAATATACCTGACTTAATACTTCTAGAAATTTAGCTGATGTGATAATATAACGAATCTGGCGTAATCGGCATTTTTTCATTTTTTTTTAAAAACCTCCTTTCTTTTTTAAATAAAATTTATTGATTAATCCATATGAATTCATAGACATCATTTAACATTTTTTATTGCTATAGAGAAACAAGCTTAAATTATTTAATGATAATAAAAAAAAACAAGTCATACAAAGCTCTACAGAGACTTTGAAATATCTCATACATAACTTGGAAGCGCTATTACTTTATTTAGAAGATTTATTTATAAAATTTTAGGGAATTCAAGCATTAGTCCATAATTTGCTTATATTTACTTTATACTAAGGGGAAATGTGAAGATTTATCTAAAATTTGTATTTCAAGAATGGAGGATAAGAGCTGCTTTACCAGTGATCCGAATTACCATTTTATTGCTATCATAATAATTGTAACTAAATTATGATCTTTTACATTGTGTTATTGAGACCTTTAAAAAATATCCTGTATAGCAAATTTTACATTTACAAGTAATCAAGAACGCCAATCAAGGATTTGTAGAAAAAGTCACACTTCTTGTAAAAATACCTCAACAGAAATGAATTATTTTGAATTGTTTTTAAAAATGGATTTTAGTTTCGAATTGTTCAATTTTTATAACACATTTAATAGGAATGATAACTAGTAGTCATAGGCTGTTTGGATTAAAGAAATCAATGTTTAAAAATGCCTATTACGATCAATTTGACTGATTTATTCGTTGGCATTACATAAAATTTCGATATAAATGAACAGAACAGAACAGAATGTGATGAGCTTGTTATTGAAAAAGTCAAGGAATTGAAATTCCTCGAATACAATATGAAGGTAAAATTTTGAATGAAGTTAACCCAAAATTCTTTGGTTTAATTCTTATAAGAACATTGTTCAAAAATTGTTAATGCTTTTCAAATATGACTGAAACATTGAACTAAAAATTTTGCTGTAGGTGTAATGTACGCAAGTTTGAAAACTCTGCTCGTTTCTGCTTGTACATTTTCCCGTGGATATGTGCGTATGTGTATACGTGTATGTGTGTGATATGCGTTTATGGGCACGTAAATATGTATATTTGGAATTGAAAATTAAAGTCACCTCGGTCTTCGTACAACAAAGAAATTAATGACATTAAAAAAAAGAAACAAACCAAGTCGAATAAAAATGTGCAACAGAAAAAAACATCCTCCTCTTTTTTTTTTAGTTGTTTTTCAATGCAAGAAGTATAAGGATGCTGATATTGGGGGGTAGAAGGGTGAAGAGAAAGAAAGAGAGAAAGAACAAGAGGGAATAATAAAAAAAATTTGAATTTAAAATAAAATGAAGGAATTTTTTTTCATTGTTTTGTGTATGCGTGTGCTTATGCTGCGTATCTGTTTGTATGTGAAAAATATGAATATGTAGCTTTTTCTTTGCCCATGCCTTAACGTTAACAGTTTTGCATCTTTTTAATAAAATGAAAAATCCACAAATCCACAAGAAATTTCTAAGCATTTGATTCAAGTGAAATTTTCAATACATGTCATTCGTATAAAGTTCATACATATATTAGGTGGGCGTGTTTTGCGTGCTTTCATGTACGACTAGCGAAACGTAATAAATGAAATTCTGATATTTTGCAATTAATGGCGGCCAATGTAAAATATGCAAAATTTACTTCAAGAGGTTTCAAACAGCTACCTTATTAATTAATCTAAACATCTAGATCGATTTTATCAATAAAAACGATTAGATAACTATTTGAATAGCAAAATGAAATGAATGAAACTTTCTCGAATTTCCATTAAATTTGATGATATTAATTAACTTTTTACAATTGAGATTATCTTTAATAGAAATAGTTATTAAGAAATTGTGAATCGCAAATTTAGAATTTAGTGTAATATATGAATAATATACAAATTTTATTAGACCTCTTAAAGTTGTCTCACCGGATGCTGAAAATATTTTGATTTATTTTAGTTAAATTTACAATTGCTATCAAAAACTTTATGTGAATAAATTTACGCTAAACTCTACACACAAACATTTCAATGCATAGGCCGCGAAAGTATATCCATTTATATATATATATATATATATATATATATATATATTTTTATTTTTATTTATTATTTTCCTTATAAATGTTCATACACACATTTACATAAATATATAACTACAACGATAACTATAAGTTGAGAGATATAAAACTTAAAAAACATTTTTAGAAAAATTTTAAAAAGAAGTGAAAAAAAACAGGAAAAAAGAGGGAGAGAAGACAGCAACAACAATTGCAATAACAATAACAATAGCAATAAATATGAAAATTATATGTAGCTGAAGACAAATCTTAAATACCAGTCACTGTTGCCAATTTTCGAACCATTTTTTTTCGCATCGAATTCAGTATTTTGCGTATTCTTTAATTTGCCACAAATTAATAAAAAGAAAACGAAACGAAATGACATACATTTTTTTATAAATTTGATTATGTATGAGTGACCGATTTTTTTGGGGGGGAAGGAAGTTTGTAAGATCTGCAATTTATGTATAAACCTTGCGCTTTTTCCTTATAAAAAAAAAAACAAGCACAAAATGTTTTCAGTTTAGTTTTAGTCTTTTTGAATGATTTGGCTTATTTTTCAATAATAATCGTATCTGCATGTGCAAGTATTTTGAATGTTCATTTCAAATCGTTGGCGTTATATTTGAGACCAGAAGAATATCAATTTAAAATGAACATATAGACGGACATACAGACAGATATAATTGCCTTTATTCAGGAATTACTATTGATCACAAAAAGAAATACCTGAATCTCGAATATCGCAGCAAATTGTTGCCACAAAATTAAAATACCATCAGTCTGTGGGTGGTGTTGCTTATAAAAAAAAAAACTCGCAATATAACAAACTGGCTTAAACTTGAAATTTAAAGTGATCAACCAAGCGACCGGTTAGGCAGGCGTGCCAATACATTATACATTATATTTATATATACGTACATTTATGTACATATATTTATATATATAATATATTGATATATGTATGGACCATAAGTTAAGTTTATAGCATCAATATTTGCTCTGGCAAAGAGAGTCTTAATTTTTTTTGCATTTTTATTTTTTTTTTTTATTATTTTTATTTTTATTCTTTTTAGTGATATTCATTTTATGATTATGCTTTAAACGACTAAGAGAAAGCCTTAACTATATATATAATCTTAATCAGATGGATAGGTGGACATGCCAATCCATCTGTCCGTCTGTTTGTCCTTCTGTTGTAAACATTCATGTGGTCGTACAATTCAAGATATTGAGCTCAAATTTAGCAGAAATATTGAACGTTCCTGAACGCAGATTGATTGTGTGCAATTAAGACACATAATTTAAAGGACACGCCCACAATACAACGTAAAGTGAGAACACTTTTGTATTTTGAAATAAAAATTCAGTATTTTTCATTTGTAAACTGAAACAATTAGAAAAGTGAAAATTTAGCACGAAAATTACAGCCACGCCCGTGCTAAACTATAAAATAATTAATTATCACATTTTTTTCTAAATTTTCTATCTATGACTCAAAAAATACTGAAGATAGATTCTAAAATTTTTGCGCTTGTATAAAAAGTGTAATAAAAATGACTCAAATAGGCCCCATTTACCAGAAATTATACAAAAGTGAAACATTTCCTTTAATCTTTTCCAGTTTTTTTTTACCCATTACTTAAAAACTACAACAGAAATAGAATGCAGAAAGTTGAAAATTTGTACGATAATAAAAAATGTTGTTCTAAGATATTTGTATAATAATTAATAAAATTTAAATCAGCCCCGCCTACCCGAAGTTGTATCGAATATATATCAAATGTTACTTTTTTAATCTTTTTAAGTTCTTTTGTATAAGTTTATTGGATAATTATATGCTGGACACAAGTGTAGGGTGCAGTGTAGAACTCACATGTACACCACAAAAAGTATCAAACAGTGCATTGATGGTGGGTATCTAAGATTTGGCCTCAACCAGGTATAATTTTTTTAATTGCTTTTTTTTTTGTTTTGTTTCTTTTTTTTCAATTTTATTCATTTCAAAACATAACAAAGATGAATACGTTGGTTGGACGGTTCAGTCGATTCGTTCGATTCATTTGACTCTTTCAACTCTTTCGACTTTTTTTTTTAGTTAGTTGATATTGCTTCATGTTATTTCTTCTGCTTCTTCATCATCTTTTTTTGGTTTTCTTCGGTCTTTTTTTTTCTTGTTCTAATTATATGTTACATTGGTCCATAGATTCTGTATGTTTTTTTCTTGCGGTTGCTGTCGCTGCTGCTGTTTTTTTTTTATGCTTTGCGGTCGTTATTATTTTATTATTATTGTTAATATTATTATGTTGTTATTCTTTTTTTTTCGTTCTTATATAAATTTGATTTGAATTTGTTTTTCTTTCTTTGGGCTTGTTTTTGGTTGCTTTGTTCTTTTTTATGCTTTTTTTTGTTTTTTTGTTCATTCGTTCTGTTCTGCTTTGGTTTGGTTTGTGCGGTTCCTTTCGCTATTTGTTTGTGTGATTTCTATTTTCTTGACATTTTCATGTTTGTTTCTCCGGTTATTTATTGTTCGCTACATTGTGCCTTTTTCTTCTTCTACTTCTTGGTCATTTTTTATTTAATTTTAATTTTTTCTCCCTTTTCTTTTTTGTTGTTGTTGCATTTTTCGGCTTTTTCTTGAAAAATACATACACATATATAAAATGGTGTGTGTGTGTGTATGTGTGTCTGCATGTTTAAAAAAACCCGGCCGGTACTATGACGGCGATGCCGATGCTAATGATGTTGATGATAATGATGATGATAATGATGATGATAATGCTAATGACATTGGTGATTTTCATTTATGAAATTCTGATTTTTAGAACATAAAATTCGTTGCCATGCGCTCAGCATGCCAGCAGCGTGACAGCAGCATCCACATTTTTTGTTTGCTTTATTATAATATTTTTCTTTTATATTTTTTTTTATACCCTTTTCTTCTTCTTTGCTTATATTTTACATTTTATGATTTCATATTTTCAAAATTGTGTGCGCTTTTTTCTTTCTTTTATTTTTTTGTTGTTTTTTTTTTCTTTTTCTTTTATATTTAATTTTTTTATTTCATATTTTATGATTTGTGTATTCCAATAAACGTGAATCATTACATTGCCATGCATCTTATATCTATAGATGACTATTTGTTTCATGATACTTTCTAATTCTTCTTCTTCCTCTTCTTCTTGTTCTTCTTCTTATCATCTTTTTACTCTAAACATTACTTTATTTGAATAAAAATTTTTTTGCCTAAAGAGAAAAGGCCGTCAATTTTTTATTGAATTGTTTTCTCACTTTTCCCCTCTGTCTGTCTATATGTCTGTCCATTCAATTGTAGCAACAATTTTACGTCATTTTATTGAATTTTCATGTTCATTTCATTGTCTCATGCTTTTCTTCGTTTTTCTGCTTCATTTTTTCTACCTTCATGTTATTGTTAGTGTTGTTATTGTTCTTATTGTTATTGTTGTTGTTAGTGATGGTGATGGTAATGGTGATGATGATGGTGATGGTGCTAGTGTTGGCGTTATTACACAAGTTGCTACAGTCATGTTTGCCAAGATATAAATTTCATTATTATTGCATTATTCTTACTTCTTCTTTATTGCTGTTCTTTGTTCTCTCTTCACTTGAGCATTGTTTTGAGATAAAATAGCCCAAAGAATCTAAGCATCAGCAAATGAAATAATTGAAATAGAAATAGACATAGAAATAAGAATAGGAATAAGAATAGTAGTAGTAATTGTAAGAGAAAAACCAGCATTTTAAGCCTGAGCAGAGTTAGTAGCAGAGTAGTGGTAGAAGCAGTTGCAGAGGCAGAGGCCAAGTCAACATAACGTAAAATGTCAATATAAAGCCAAATATAATAAGAACAATGGTAAAAGTAAATGCATAAAAAAATGCAAGAGCATCAGCAGCAACAGCATCGGCAGCTTAAACATCATGAATAACAGGCAACAATAACAAAAATAAGTAACAATAAAGATGGCCAGCAACAACAATATAAAACATCTCAACATTTTAGCATGCATGAGAAAGAGGCCTTAAATATCAATATAAACACGATGATGCCAGCGAATATTTCAGTTTATCGTTTTTATATGAACGCGTACAAATTCTTCTTCTGCTTTTCTGCTTTTCTGCTTTTCTTTTTATATTTATTTATTACATATAAACATACCAATATAAACTAATACACACACATATACAAACATATATAACTAAAGATATGCACGCATACATGAGCATATTTATGTTATATATGATTCATGTGATTTGATTTGGTTGCTGAAGCTGAAGCTGAAACTGAATCTAAAGCTGAAAAAGTTAAAACTGAAGATCATTTTGACCGGATCCTGCGGTAACGTATGCATGAAAAGGGGGTACAGTTTCGTTGCAACTGAAAAGTTGAAATTTTCAAAACGTTCTTGTCTGTTTTTTCATCTTCTTTTTTTTCTTCGTTTTGCTTGTTTTTCATTTTATTCAGTCATTTCTTTTTGCTTATTTCTTCAAGGTTTTTTTTTTGCTTTTTGTATTTCTTTATTCTTCTTTTCTGTGTTTGGTTGTTTTATTTTGCTTGTCCGTCCATTTCAACTTCCATTTCAACTTTTATTATACATTTTTTTAATATAATTTTATTGGTGTGTTTTGTTTTTCTTTTGTTCTGCCTTTGGTCGCGATAACTTTTTATACTTTAATTGAGGTTCACAAATTTCCCTTTTTTCCTCTTTTATTATTTTTGTTTAATTGTTGTTTTTTTTGTTTTTGTTTTGTTTTCTTTTCTTTCTTGTTTCTTTTTGGAGGGAAAGGGATTCTGGTATATTTTTTAGTATAAAAATTTTAAGAATTTTCTATTGTTTGTAAAGTACATTTCAAGTGCCCAAATATGCATTGTGGTCGTTTATGATTGTTATTAAAATGAATTTTAAAGCGTAAGATGATTTTAATTTTCCAGGTTTATTTTTGTTTTGCCAATGTTTATTCTTACGATATAAACCACAATTAAAACAAGTGAGAAATTTTTATTTGGCTAAGACCAAACCTTGGATACCCACTACTCAGTTACTATTTAGTAATTTATGGTACAAGCAGATCATTTAAAGTTGGTGGCATGCTCGATTTTCACGATTTTTATACAAATATTGTAAAATAACGGTTAGAAAAATTATAATTTTTGCTTCAAAAAACATAAAGGTGTTCTTAGTTTATATTGCATTGTGAACGTGTCCTTTGAACAATTTAGCCCATTTTTAATATTAAACAACGTACATGAACCTTGTAATATTTCTGCCAAATTTGATGTTCATATCTCGTTTTATTGCGAACAATATGAATGTTTATTTCCCACAGACACCTGGACAGACGGACAGACATGTCTTAATTGGTTTAGAATTTTATGCTAATCAATGAAATTGATTTAAAGCCATGCTTCGGAATTAAGTGCCTTTAGAACTCAGCAAAATCATTCAGAATATTTTACATTTTTTAACTGGGCTCTTTTGTTCACAAGACACTTAGTTGTATCGCATTTTGAATGTATAATAATGTGATTCAAATCAAGAGATCAGCTCTTACAATTTTATAATTTCCTAATTTTGTACGCCCCTTAATTTTTTGTATGAATAATTCTATAAATACGCACACACATACATACATACACACACTTTCATACGTTTAATGCGGTTTCTAAATGTAAGATGTAAAATACCTTGAAAATCATAAATCTCTTACCGGAATTGGAAATTTACCAAATTTTTCATTTAACTACTTCATATATTCCCCAACAATAATAACAACAACAGCAAAAAAACAACCGCTATTTAAAGAAACTGATCATAAAAATAGAGAGCAAAAAATAATAACAGAAGAAGTGAGCAAAAGTACTACAAACAAAACTATAACGGTAAATGGCAATGTAACTGTAACATTGAATAACTGTAACTCGTCAAAATATCATTTTGAAATTTTACAATTTACATGATCATTTAATTTCAACATATAATAATGATAATGCTATTGCCAAATAATCATAAAATATAATGGTTCATTATAATCATTATCATAATTAATATTGAAATGAACGAAATAAAATGAGAAAATATAAATTTTGGAAAACATGTTAATATCAACATTTATATAAAAAATATTTAAATTTGTAGAAAATGTAAATGTGAATTACATCATACAATTTATCTATTATTTAAATCATTGATCGACTCCACTCATCCATTATAATAAATAGAAAGTATAATTGATTCAATAAGCAACAGTTTCACTTAACAAACGTAACGTAAATTGAAATTATTGGAAAAAGTTACACGGAAATATCAACCATTCACCATTCTCTCTCTTTTTTGTCTCTTTATAACTCTTTCCCTTTTTATATATTTGCATGTAGCCTTTCTCTTTTACTATCTATAATAATACGAACAACCATGAACATGAACAACACACATTCGCATAACTAAAAGCAAAACGTTAAAGCAAAATGTCAATATATAATCTATATCTTTGTGTATGTGTGTGTGTACGTGTGTGTATGTTTACTTTTTATAAATATATGCACATGTATTTATTTATGAATTTATATATGTATGCATGTCATCCATGTGTATTTAAATAAGCAAATTAATGATGCAAAAAAAAAAAACAATTTAAAAAAAGAAAAGAAAATGAAAAAAAAACCGCGAATGACAACATATCACTTCATTTGAATGTATGTGTGTGTTGTAATTGTATTACATATAAACGTGTCACTGGATTTTTCGTTTTCTTGTTTATTTCTTCTTTTTCTTCTTTTCCTCTGTTTTTGTTTTTGTACGTTTTTGCGTTTTAGTTTTTGTATTTTTTCACCTTTTTTGTAAAATATGTAACGAAATCAAAAGCCGTCTCGATCTCTATGCATTTAAAAGGCGCACTATAATTTAAATCGTACTTTTTTTATAGTTTAATTAAAGACTTTACAGTACAATTGCAAAATGTCCGAATATTTGTCCATTTTTTTCCATGCTAAGAGAAAAATGTTATTCATGAAATTTAATGGAAATGTAAAATCAAGAGAAAAAAATTGTTGATAAACTTTATAAAAACATGATACGTGCAATCAATTTTCTTATCCTTTTATATTTTTATTTAGCTTGAGTTAAATGTTTGATGTGAGTAGAGATGCTGCCACAATACGCCATGTACATTTCAATTGCAACAAAACTAAATAATCAGCTTAAAATGTCATTGAATATTTCTCGATTATTATCATCACCATCATATAAAGTAAATCACATCAACGATATATCGTTCGATGGCAAAACTTAATTGAATGAAATGATCTAGAAAAATGAATGATCAAATCACAGAAAAGAAAATTTGAACAATTGAGTAAATGAGTATTTTCTTCTCTACATACTTTTTTTAGCCTATTTTTCTCAACTCGAAATTTAATCCATAATAATAAATGTTTCATAAAGGCACAGTCATCTGTTAACAATTCATTACCTTTAAAAATCAGAAGTTATAAATAAAAGTGTAAAATGCTAGACTAACCAAAACATATTACAGCCATATTTTGTGAATTCAATTTAAAGGGAGAATTATCGCTCTAGATAAATGTTATCTAAATATTTTCAATAAAATTTTATGCAACAAATTTTGAGGCAATGCCATGTCATGCTAATTTTTGTAAAAATGCATTATTATCTCTGAAGTGGCATGTCCGAAGCAATTTTTTCATCTTTTGATTGTAATAAAAGAAAAATCTCAATTATGGTAGAGGTTTATTAGAAGGCCTTAAACAATAATAACAATTTTTCTTATAAAAAGTTATTTCTAAAGTAGAAGAATAAGAAAAACGCATAATAAAACTGAGTCGATATCTACCCTGATTTATTTTTATTTTACACTTTATGTTTTAAGTAATAAAATTTATTAATGTAGTCGAGACATTGAGACCTTTGCTTGGAGAACAAATATCAGAAGGAGAGTTAGAAAGTATTACCAGAATGTTCATCAAATCATAAAAAAGAAAAGAAAGATAGATTTATGTTATCGTAGAATCTCATATCGATAAGTAATCACTATCCACCATCCAATTTTATAAACATCTAGAAATAAGAATCTAAGGCGTTGCATTTTAAAACGCATTCTATAACGAAATAATTATGCTTGTCTCTTGGTTCACATACTACTGAAGCTCTTGCAATTTCAAAGTCGAAGTATCGACTTCATATTCGGTCATACCCATTACACACACAAATAAAGCGGTCACACCCACTTAAACTTGTATTGCATTACATTTTCATTCATTCATTTTATTTTGTTCAATTCACCTCATTGCTCAAAAATATTTGAGCCAAATTTAAACATTTCTAATGCAATATCTGAATAGATAGTAAAGAATATTCAGCATGTATATAATTCCTACTTTGTTGTATTGCCTTAATACACATACACAAATACAAACACAAACACTTATAATTAAAAGAGAAATTTATTATTTATGAATTTATGTGAATTTATGGTACTTAAAAATGCATTAGAACATGCATAATGAAATAATTTGCAGTAATATGAAATGTTAATATTAAATGTTAATATATTTTGTAAATGACAATAACAATAACAATAACAATAACAATAACAATAACAACAAAATAAAAAGAAATATTCACAAAATAACTGGGCCACTCTAAAACATTATATTTTGTTGTTGCTCTTTCTTTCACGCAAAGTGCATATTATTAGAAATAGATAATTCTATATCTATTTATCTATAAATACAAATAAATTTATTTAAATTTATACAGACAAACAAAATAAAAAATAAAATAAATAAATAAATAATGGCGAGAATTTCCACAGAAACTGAAACAGCCTTTCACTGAATGAATCATTCGCCTGCATTTACATAAAAAATACTAAAAAAAAAACATAGTATATATGGCATAATCGATTAGTTGCTAACTATAAAATATCTTATATTAAATCGTGTACAAAATTTAAAAGAATCTCCCAAAAAAAAAAAAATCAGAAAAAAAAGAAAAGAAAGTTCAATTTCGAAAAAGTTTTAAGTAGAAAATGTGAGGGGAAATTTCTTTTTTTAAAAAAAAAATTCATTAAAAATTATATTATGTCATTATATAAATTATGACTTAAGAAATCATAACTCATATCTTTCATTTAATAGAATATCATTAAAAATAGTTTTCCTTTAAATTATTTTAAATATATTTATATTAAAATAAACAAAAACAAAAATCATATGATTATGGAAAATAAATGCTATGATATAATTCAATATTAAAAAAAATTTTTTTTCAATTAAAAAGATTTTATGACATATCATCATTTTTGTGACAATCATAATTTTTGTAATATATCATAATTTTTATGAAATAAGAAATACAATGTATGATATCATAATAGCTCGAATTAACCAAACTAAATAACGAATAGGATTTAAAACTTGCCACACCAACTTAATGGACGCCCCATCCATCACAAGTGTTATCCAAAAAAAAAAATAAATAAAATAAAAAACGGAAAAAACCACAATTAAAATTTTTAAAATAAATAGTAACAAGTAGGGGCAAGATTTCAAATTAAAACCGGAAAAAATGCCAAAAAAAAACGAATGCAAATAAACACAAAAATTAAAAATTTTTTTTAAATGCTTTTCTTCTATTTTATTTGCTTGGTTAAGGATCGAAATTGTATATTTAGCGGCTTATGTATGTAAATATATTTTGAGTGTGTGACACGGACAATGTTTCATTAAAATGTTTATTGCAATTGATTTCTATCTCACGTACTTGATCAGAAATATAAAAAAGCAAACAACAAAATGTATAACACAAAATTCTAAATTAAGATGCAAAGTCAACAAAAGCAAAATGTAATGTATTTGAAATGCTCACATTGTCATCAAATATACTGAATTAATTAATTAAGTACACTTTTTAAATACACATAAGAATTCAATATGAACTAATTTAGAAGCGCAAAGGAGAAATTAATTTTTCGAAATTTCCATAATTTGGCTGGAATGATTTCTTTCAATTTCCATTTTAAAATGTCCAGTTAACTTAAAAGTGTAAACTGTAAAGAAAACCAAATTATTGATGGGGCTTTAAAGTATCAATAAATAAAGGAGCTCCTTTCATATGAAAAGTAAAGTCATTTGAGAATGGAAATTTTAGATCATCTATAGAACGAATATGAAACAGTGAAGAAGGTTCAAATAAATGGAAATGAAGAACCAAAATTTATTACCATGAATCTATGACTTTAATTTCCATGACGAAAGATTTTGCATGCATGTTTTGGGGGTACTTCCTTTTTGAACTACTTTTCCTATCTCTTGAGTAAATTGTTACAGAATGACTTTGCAATTTGGAAACGATATGAAGACAATTATAAATAACAATTGTAAAAGTTATGAAGACATTTCAGTTATGCCAGAATATTATGAGTGTTCATTTGTTCGCCTACTTAATTGTCTATCCATCTGTCCATGATATAAATTTATTCGTCTGTTCATAAAATTCCACATTATTAATAATTTTTCAATGCAAATTTTATTAATGATTGTGTGACAAATTGAAGAAAAATTAGCTACTCAAAAAGTTATGATTTTGTAAGAATTACCTGCTTTTGCTTTTGATATTTTTTCAAGCATTATTTTGCAATATTTTTGTTCGAAATTAAGAAACCTAGAAAAAAGGTGGATTTCTCACAATTCCCCAAAAAAAAGATCTATCTTTTTTTCATTAATTGTCTAGATTTTTATTAATAATTTTCATGTTAGAATTTTTGCTTAAAAAAATTGAAAGCAAAAAATGTAGAGTGAAGTTTGAAGTATAATTTAACCTAATATTTTGCAAATATAACCTATGGGTCATTAAGTTTTTAATTATGCTATATACATATGTAAGTATGTATATATGTAGACATGGAAATGCCGCATGTTGAAAATGTGAAATGAGTCTTATAAGACTCTTCATTAACAATTTCGCAATTAGGTGTCCGGTAACAATTTAAGATAAAAAGAAAAACGGCATGAAAACATAGATAAAATAAACTATATCTCGAAATGTCAATTTTAGATAAGTTGGCTTTGGAGTACTTGAAATAACGGTATATGAAAGCCGATCGAAACGTTTAAGATTTTTAACAAATTAAATGGAAAACAAACAATGAGAATTCTTTTGCCATCAAGCGAATAGAGATTTATTAGCCCATGTGACATGGGCTTCTTGTATGTAATTTAGTTTACATAGGTCTTATATATTATTTCGCATAACCGAATGCCGGTTTAATTGCGTGCGTTCAGACTACATTGAAGTCAATCAAATCAATATTAAATTAAAAAAAAAACGTGAATGATTTCTCTTCAACTCTCTCTCGCATTCTATAAAATATTAATATGCAAACAATATTGTTGCGATTGCTGTTGTTGTTGTTGTTGTTGTTGTTGTTGTGCTGCTGCTGTTATTGTTGCTTTTCTGCTGCTTCTTAACATATCCGTGTCTTGTTAATAAAATTAAAGCGTATTATGCAATGAAAATAAAAAAGGCCATTAAAAACATTGAAAACATTTCAATAAAACAAACAGAGGTAAAGAGGTAAAGAAAAAAAAAAGGTGCAAATAGCAGCAGCAACAAACAAAGAACAGCAAACAACAACAACTATAAGACGAACAATCGATAAGAATTTTATAAAATATGATTAACAATAACAGCAGAAATGGTAACATTTACAAGTCAAAAACAAAACCAACAAACACAAATTTGCTCTAAAAATTTTTTTTGCTCATTTTATTATACAATGCGTGTATGTGTTGCTGTGTGTATGCATGTATATGCATGTGTATATGCATGTGTGTGTGTGTGTGTGTGTGTGCGCACATGGTTTAAAAGCCTACAGTCATGGATTCATTTCTTGTCATTATTTTTTATTATTATTATTATTATTATTTATTATTATTTTGTTGTTGTTGTTGTTGTTGTATTTCTTGCTATTATGGCAGCCGACAATTTTAATTTTTGTTTTATTCCATTTCATTTTATTCTTTTTAATTTGTTATTACTATTGTTGTTATTGCTGCTGTGTTTGTCGTTGCTTTTTTCTCTGATTTTATTTTACGCTTTGTATTTTTTATTTATTTCTTATTTGTTGAAATTTTTATTTGAGTTTTTTGTTAGTTTTTGTTTTTTCTTTTTTTCGTATCATTATTGTTATTCCACAGCATACAACCACATCTTATGTGTCAGACATATTTATGTGTATTAAACTGGTTTATATACATATAAATAAAATACTCGCATCGCATCGCATCGCATCACAACACAACACAGCACATCACATCACATCACATCTCATCTTACCTCACAATTACACCAAAAAAACAAATACATTTTCTAGTACAGGGCCTTCGTTGCGTATTGCTATAAATTTATATACATTTACATACATATATATATATATATATATATTATATATATATATAATATTTATATATATATATTATATATGTGTGTGTGTATGTGAGTATATAATTTTTTAGAAAGAGAAATAGTTACAAATAGTAGCGTTCATTATAAATTGTATGAATTTGAATCGCATAGACGTTATAAAAGTGTAAGTTTGCTGCTTAAGTCTTTTATTATAAGAACGAATAAATCATAAGTATGATGGTATTCATGATGCAATGCATATGAAAAATGACACATTGTCAATTATATATTATACATTATACTTTAAAGTCACTTTTTTATATATTCTCCGACATTCGAACGTGTTAAACCATGAAAATTTCGAAAATGTTAAAGAAAAAGTCATGCAAAAAAAAGAAGAAAGGCAAGCAAAGCAACATAACAAGTATTCATGCAAATTTTTAAAGAATGATTTTAAGGAATTTTTTTTATTATACACTGCGGTCATATAGGTAGGTGTTAAATTTTTTCGATTTTTGTTCGATTTCAATGTTAGGTGGCATTTTTTGCAAAATTATTTCGTACAAATTTTTACTTCTAATTAAATATTAAACAGAAATTAAATGACATTTTTTAAATGCGTCTCTTATAAATTGTAAACATTCACAATCTCAATATGTTAATTGAACTTTTACAAGAACTGTAATCAAATTTTATGATTTTATTCCTTGTGACTTTGATACATTAAAATAAACATAAAAGCAGAAACTTATCTACGGTTCATTAAGAAATTTGATAGATGTGAAGATTTTTGATATAGAAAATTTTACAATTAACATTTCATTTTTATGCATTCAATAAATCGCTTAAATATTTAAGAGAAAGTTCTTATAAAGTTGAACATTAACATCACAAGTAATAATTTTATAGTTGGCCAGTATCGACTGTTAATGCTTTGGACTACTTTGCTTAATGTGATTAAAATCAAAGTTGAAGCTTTTTGTCCATATAATGATTTTTTTCAAAGAAGACATTATATGAGAAATGGTCGAAAAAATGGACCGAATTGGATCATATTTGTTACACATGTTTCTTACTTTAAAATACAGTTTGGCACCAATTTAAAGTTAAAGTACATTTAATATTGTAATTTTTCTCCATATAATCCATTTTTTTAAGAAATTTGGTATATAAGGCGTGGTCGAAAAAATAATCTAATTTTAATCATTTTCAAGAGGATTTGTCTCTGGATCAAAGCATATTTCTGTATCGAATTTCATTGTATTATCTTGAAAATTGAGATCTATAGCTTGATAAAAAATTTACATGGACAGACAGACAGTCATGCAGACTTAAATCGTTCATCGCTATAATAAAAAGTTGGAACTATGGAACTATGTCAATCTCTTTCCTGCACAAACTTATGGTATCCTAAATCAAAAAAATGGTGTAGAGTATCAAGTAAAAGATTATTTAATTTCCTTTGTATAATCATCAATTCTCCGTATGGAACGTAAGAAGATAATATAAGATATATAAAAATATTTAATACGTCCCAAAATAAGTTCCGTTACATATTTAGTCCACAAATCATCGCATACCAAACCTTAGAAAATTATAGAATTTGGTTGCGCAAGTTTCTTCGTTTATTAGATCATATTTTTGACTCATTGCACTGGTTCTTTAGATAGAACATTTTTAAAGGACACTTTAATAAAAATATTAAAAAATGTGAAAGTAACTATCCAAATGCTCTAATATTTACATCTTAGTCGAATGAGTTAAGCGTCGAAAAAAATGATTCAAGCAATTTATAAAGATTAAGAATATTTTAAAAACAAAAAACAAAATAAACAAAAAAAAAGTATATAAAATAATCTTAAACTTCCATTCGATACCAATTTCAGTCTACTTTAATACAAATTGATATTAAAATTAAATTTCATAATAAAAAGTGAAATAGAAATGAAAACAAAATAAGTAATTGAGAAATTTATTGATAAAAATGTTGAATGAAGCAAAAAAGCACAGAAAAAAAACCCACAATTAATGCACGTGTTTATTTTAAAATGAACTTCAAAATCGAATTAATAAATGATTGGAAATTTTATATTGAATTTTTCTGTTTGTTCTCCATGAAATTGAGAATTGAATTGAGAATGATTTTTTTATTGAGTTTTACATAAAAAAATAATAATAATAATCTAACTGTTTTTAAAATAAATAATCTCTAGATAAATCTAGATTTTTATTTATAAAAAGTTTATAAATAAATTAGAAAATAAATATATTAAATATATGCATACATATGCAGATACAAAAATATAGACACAAACTCATGCAAAGAATGTGTAAACAAGATTTTCAAGATTGTTTTTTTTCAAGACTGTTTTTTTCATATCATGCCACAATTTAATGGCATAATAATAATTAAATTCTACTACCACTTGTCGAGCAAAGTAGTATAAATTTCTGTAGATTTTTATAACATTTAAAAAGGCGTTGACGTTCCAGGCGTTTCAATAGCTTATTATAGCATTGAACTCAGAATTCGATTAAGTCTGTCTGTCTGTCTGTCCATGTAAATTTGTTACCCAGCTATAGATAATAATTTTCGAGATAATTCAATGAAATTGGATACATTAATGTGCTTTGGCCATAAGATTAAATCTCTTGAAAACGGTTAAAATCAGATCATTTTTATACTTTAATATAAGAAATATGTTGTCCAAATTTGTTCCAGATTGGTCCATTTTTACATTTACTTTCCATATAAAATATCTTTTAATAAAAAAAATCATTAGGAAATGAAAATTGAATATATTTTGGCATTACTTGGAATTTTGTCACAAAAAATATGATTCAGATCGATTGATTTTTTGAACTTCCTCTCATAGAATGAATTTTTTAAAATAATTTTAAAAATTATAACTTTTTCAATTTTATTGACATTTAATTCTCTTACATTAAACAAAGAAGTGTAGAGCATCTAAGAGCCGATCACCGAACTACTAAAAATTTCTTACATACGTTGTTTGCTTGTTTGTGTGTGTGTGTGTGTGTGTGTGTGTGTGTGTGTGTGTGTGGCATTTTGAGTTGCCTTAATAGCATAAAATTCAATAGCTCAAAAAAAAACTCCCCCATAAATAAATTTCTAAATTTACATACACACAGACATATTTGCAGGTATTTAAAAAAAAATTGTGTTATTATTGTGAGGCGTGTTTTCTTATTCTTAATAAAATACTCTAAAAAGCAATTGAACTTTTTTTGATTGTGTTCCTTTTTTTGGGGTTTTTTTCATATTATTTAGCATTTTTGCTTTGTGCATTTTGTATAAATTGATAGAATTAAACATGATTTAGAAGAATGACGAATGAATAAAGGAGAAGGAATTTTTTTTCTATATATAACTAAATATTCATATGTGCGTGTATGTGTATATGGGGTGTGTGTGTGTGTGTGTGTGTGTGTGTGTGTGTGTGTATGTATGTATGTATACGTAAAAGATCATTTCATTTGTAAGTTAAAAACTCTTGATCAAAACGTTCAATTGATTGATTGTCTCAAGATCACTTCTATGAATATTCAACAGCAGCAACAATAACAAAAACAAAACAAAACAACAACAACAACTTGCAATTTATATAAAAATTTCTAAAAATTATATATCTCAATTTTTGCTCAATTCTTTCTTTCTCTTTCTCTCTCTCTCTTTTCCCTCACTGCCTTATTCTCTCACGCTATACCTGTTTTAAAATCTATTTTTTATATATTTATTTAGTATATAAAATATATACATAGTCTATAGAATACAGGTACGAATGAAAAAGGTTTATAAGCAAAGCTACAAAAAAACCAAAAACACGTAAAGAAATAAATAGCTCGATTTTGTGCTGTACATAACAAAATAAATTTCATTAAATATTAAAAAGTATATAAACAAGAAATATCTATATAAATGTATATTGAGTATTTGCGTGAGTGTGCCTGAGAGACTTAATTTGTTATTTATTTTGTCGACTGGTTTTTATTTGCTTTTTTTTTTTTTTTTGATATTTTGTTGGTACTTAAGTTATAGCAACACCACCAGCTCTCGTGTCAAGCAAGTCAGTGAACCGTTCGTGTTTGCTTGTATACCTTGACTGTATATATTCGTATATGTATTATATATATATATATTTATATATATATATCCAACTCATACTATCTCTTTCTCATTCTTTCTATCACTTAGTCTACGTCTTAACAACAAGCTACAAAACAAAGCTGTACGTTGATATTTCTTTTTAAACGAACTATCAAACATATCTATAGATATATTTTGAAATATGTATATATATATATATATATAGGTGTATATTTATATATATATAAAAATAAATGGAGGGAAAAAAACCCGCAAATCAGGTAAAATTTTAAGACATGCATAATAATAGTAATAAAGTTAATGATAATGATATTAATGATAATTATAGTTATGATTATGATGATGATGATAATGACCAAGACGACGACGACGATGACGACGATGCCACTACGATAACGGCAACAACAGTAAGCAACTACATTGCTAATGACGATGATGCAGATAATAAAAACGGTGGTGAAGGCGACAACGTTAAAGACGATGATGACGACGACAACAATAACAACAAAAACAACAACAATAACAACATTAAGACGATTATACTCTCAGTCTTTTAATCGAACACGTTTACAGGTACGTTCAGTACAAAAACGATCAAGTTAGTGAATACAACTATTTCTCTATCTCTTCTACTTCCACAGCGACCTTCCATTAACTTGTGTATAAATGTATATATAAGAATATATATGTATATCATTATATATATTTATTAATGCGAATAATAAAAAGCAAAAAATGTATAATAAAAAAGAAAATGGAAAGGAGAGTGAAGAGCAAAGAAAGGCAAAGGTAAAAGAAAAATAAATAAACAGAGTACAATCTCAGTTCAGTTCAATTCAGTTTAGCTCGGCTCAATTAAATAAGGAGACAAGGTATGGCATGGTAAGGTAAGGCAAGGCAAGGCAAGAATCAGAGTCACCAATACCGATACATTTCATTTATAGATTTGTATTCAATAAACGCGTTTAGTGGTATGGAGTGCTCAAGTTATATTTTAGCCAAAAATTGAAATTAGTTCAAAAAGATTGGGCTACTTTAAAAGAGCTCTACAGCATTATATCTAAATTAAATTCTTAAAACGCTTAAAATATTTCAAGCGTTTCCAGCATTTCACAGAAGAATTCAAAAAAAAAGCAAGAAGAAAAAAAACAACAAAAAACAAAGAAGAAGAAAAATTATAAATTAGAAAGAAAGAAAATAAGGAAATATAATAAGAAATTATTATAAAAATTAAAAGCTAAATTCGTAGTAATTTAAAAAAAGTATTAAGAAGAAGAAGAAAAACAGCTAATGCAATGAAATGGAATGGAATGATAACAAAAAAATCATAATGGAGTTTAATAATATAAACAACAAAACAAGCAAAAAATTATAAATTAAACAGAATTAATATAATTAATTAATCATCTAAAAATAACAAAGCATAAACATATTTAAAAAACGTATTAAGAAAAAATAAAAAGTAACAATGAACTGAATGAATAAACAGTAAATAAATATTAAATATTAATAAAAATTTTATTTTTTTTTCTCTTGTTTTTTTTTTTAATATGCACAAAAATTACACCTTTTTTCATTAAAATTTACATTAAATTATTTATAATTTTTCTTCGTTTGTCTAATCTCAAATTCAATTCATCAAGTGAACCTAATAATTTTATTTTTTCTGATTTATTTTTTTTTTTTTGCCATATCATTTTCGATTATTTTCATTTTATATTTTTTTATTATTACACCTTTTTTCATTTTTTTTTATTTATTTTTTTTTTTTGGTTACGCGCATATCTCTCAAGTGCAAGTTCATCAAGTGCACCCAAAACCAATAATTATCATTTTTTGCTGATTATTGTTTTTTGTCACTCATTTTGCTAGTGAAAATTTATTGTTGTTTTTTTGTTTATTTTTTTGTTTTATTTTATTTTTTTTTTTTTTGGTTAAATAGCTTTATATATATTTTAACATATACATACAAACATACATGTATGTATGCAAAAAGAAAAAAGCAAAATATTATTACTCATGCAAATTAACGGCGCTATTTGCTTATTTGCTTATTTTTGTTTTTGTTTGTCTTTTCATTTTCTATAATCTGTCTTCTATTTTTTTTTGTTTCCTTTATGTTTTTTTATTTTTTTTATATTTTTTTGTTAGAATATTTCTCTTTCCTTAATTAAACATCGGAAACATTCTCGCAAAGCAAATACTTTTGTTTATACCTTTAAAAAAATCTCTAAATGGGTAAGTGTTTCATTTTCTTTATTAAAAAAATTAAAAATTAAAAAACAAATAAATAGATGACCAAAATCGACCGTAACATTCAACTTTAAATTACTGCATCTAATTGCAATAGATAACTATACAAAAAACAAACCACTAAAAACCAAAAACAAAAAAAATTTGGTATATGTACAGTTATCTTGTATATTACAAGATAAAAAAAATTCGATTCATTTAATATGAATTTTTGGGATTCCGCATGTGTGAATAAACCTTGTCCGCAATTTGGTCAACATAGCCCCTACGAAGCCAACTCCAATATCACCATAATTGATATGATTTGCAACTAGTGATTCTAATTTGGTGATATCAAATTAAATGTTTGGTACGCTTGCATGAACTCATGAAAGATCGGTCCTTTCAACGATCTTTCAGTTGATCTGATTCTTTTCGGGGACTGGTTGCCTCCCCTTTGCGCAGGGGCGTTGGCGTAACCAATGAGCTGCCACCAAGTATTCGATTATTGCTAGTTGACAACTTGACAAATGACCATGTAGTCCATGTTTTCATTATATTTGCGCATGTTATCTGTCAAACTTACAAAAAGTAGCAAACATTAATTCATTCATTAATTCAGCATTTCAACATTTCTTTTTTCTTAATTCTTTCCTAATTCGTTTTTGATTGGGGCAAACATTTGCACAAAATGAATATAAACTCAATACTAATTTGATTGATTATGCCCACTAACTAAATCTACATGATTTAAATCAAAGACGTAATAAAATTATGATAATATTTTCGCATGCTACTTTTATTATCCTCTAATAAAACAAACATAAAATAAACCATTAACTAGTTAATTAGTTAGTTAGTTAAAGGTGATGGTCAAAGGTTATGTAGAAAACTTTACGAAATCTGCAGCCTTCACATTAGAAAGTGTTAAATTCGCACAAGAAATTCAAACGCTTTAACAAAATTTCAATAAATGTTTTATTATCACAAAAGTAGTTAATAAAGTAAAAAAGCAAACACAGGAAGAAGATTTCATTCTACGATGTCTTAAAGAGATATTAAGTGCGGCAAATTAATACGATAATACAAATAAAATCAATTTGAAAAATTCTATTACAAGGGAATTTTGTCAATTAAGGTTATGGTTTAGTTTATCCGTCCTCTCTCTCTTTTTATATAAATATATTATATATATATAATATATATATATATATATATATATATATATATCTAAATGTTAAATATGTGTGAGATATGGAGCAATTCATCCAATTATTAATCCAAATTCATTTAAATAATAAATATCGGTGAAAACAATAATAAAAAAATCTCATGCTATAAAAATCTGCTCTCATGCTACTTTATACGAAAAATTATTTGTTTTGCCCAAAACTTTTTGACATTTTTTTTTCTAATAACTTTTATATTGTTTGACTCGTTTATTTGGAAACTTTTCCTCAAATTTTTTCAAAACTGTTGATTCATTATCGAAATATTGATTTGTTATTATTTGTGGAAATAAAAATTTGTCTTGTGTGTTTTTTGATGATAGTTTAAGGCTGATTCTGGAGATTTTTTAATGTAAATACCAAAGGATTAATTTAAATGCTATTCAGACAAGAAACTACTCCATTTTCTAGTCAGGGAAATAACATTTCACCATAAATAAGCACTTTCATTTGTTAAGACCTCACGAAACTTACTTAAACTTTAGTTTGTTATTTAGTTGATTATTTAATTTAGTTTATTAAACATTTTACTAAAATTGAAGGCATCTGACATTAAATCAATCTAATATGACTTCATTTCTTTCTTCTTATTCTTCTATTGAAATTTGAAAAAGTCGTTATTTGCTTTCAAAGATTTACAGTGTTTTTTTTTGATGATTATTCGATACGATATCGATTAGATAGACAAAGATGTTTGTAAACTATTAAAAAACGTTTCTCCCTGCAACTCAACTCAATCGTACAAAAATCATTAATTGTTATGCATTGTGAAATTACATCCTGCGCTAAAATGTAAAACGAAATCCAAATTCCAGATGAACTATTCACTATCAAGTGACATTTTCACAATTTATAGAAACTTTTTTAAATTTAACAAAGAAAACAAAAAAACCAAAAAAATAAAAAATTAATAAAAAAATACAATCGATATAAATCGTCATGCCTAGACTTGACAAATGATATTTTGTATCAATTTGAATAATACAAATTCAAATGAAAATCGCATGTTTCTTTTTTACATTCTACTGATTTATTTGCAAGACGATTCAAACAAAAAAATGGGCCAATTTAATATAACAAAATTGTACATTTTTCATTTTTACAAAATTCAAGTTGTGAGTGCCATATTTGACATTAAAAGTGATATGATACCGATTCGATTATAATTCGCGCGTTTTAAGCTTTTATCTCTGAATGGATGAGGCAAAAAATATTTCTTATGAATTTGAATTAGTCTAAATCGATTCATTAGAATTGTAAATCGGCAGGATTTTTATAATGAATGAATAAATAATTATTTCAATTTTAAATGTAAAAAGCAATGAAAATATTTAGCGTATCTTTTGAAAATGTCCCTTAAAGTTAAGTTTAATTTTGAATACGCGACCGCAATTAAAATGATGGGTGGGAGAATGTCGCAATCGTTATTGGATTGTACGTGTCCATTATTTAAAAATTGTCTTCATTGAAGAACATTGTTCAGAAAGAAAAAAGTTCAATTGATAAAGTCCAATAATAATAATAACAATAACAACAAAAATAATAATAAAAAACTATCATCATATTTGGCAATGTGTCAAAAAAAAGAAGCCTAAGCAAGAAAAAACAATCAAAGAGACAGCAAGTTGAAAAGTTGGAGTGAAATTGAAATAGAATGAAAGAAAATATAAGAGGTAACAAAAAGAAGAAAAAGAAGAAGAAGAAAAGGTGGCAGGTAGCAGTAAATGCATAATGCATTAAAAGCTCCTTTTTTTTGTTGTACAAAAATAAAATTGAACTGGTTGACTGACTTGGCATTACAAATTTATTCATTTAAATGTAAGACGTAACATATTTCATTACATTGCCCTGCCCAGAGCGCTTGTATGCTCTGCACTGCCTTGCCTCTGCATTGCTCTGCTCTGCTCTGCTCTGCTCTGCTATTACAACACAATGCCATGCAATCGAATTCAGTGCATGCGATCCATGGCTTTTTTAATTGTGGGAACATTTTTTCTTACTGTCCGTCTCTTCTCTTTCTCTTTCGCTTTCTCCTTCTCTTTCTTTCTCTTTCTCCTTTTACAGTTTCTTTGCATTTTGTAGTTTTCACAACTTTATTCACCAAAATATAATTATTTATTTATTGATTTATTGATTGATTATTGTTGTTTTTGTTTTTTTTTTTTTTTTGTTTTTTTTCAATCTCTTACAATTCACTAACACTGTAACACCAAATAAATGAGACTAAATGATGCCATTAAATTTAAAAAGAATTGAATCAAGACAAGGAATGGAAATACAAATAGAAATAGAAGACGAAGACGAAGAAGAAGCATAGAGTAGTAAATTTAGCAATTAAAAAGAGTAGAAAAAAAAGAATCATACAAATAAAATAATTATAAATAATTTTTATTATTTAATAATGAATTTGGTTTGTAAACATGTGCCCTGTTTAATTTGTTTGTGCGATAAAACATTCTCCTTCTTTATTTTTAACTCCTCCATCTCATTGTATCTCATTTTATCTATGAAATATTTTATTAGCATTTATTGATGTAAGTAGTTTGTTCAAACTTAATGATAATAATGATAATGACCATGATAATGATGATAACGATAATGACGAATGATCTTGTGTATGTGTGTGTGTGTGTGATGTGTGTGTGTGTGTGTATATGAATAAGTGAATCATAGTTCTGGTCGATGGCCATTACATACAAATATACATACATATACACACATATATAAACAAATACAAATGAAAGCATTTATTGCAGTTACACACACTCAACCAGCCAACCGAAACAATAAGAATTTTATACAACACATAAATAATACGTGTGCATAATACATACATACATACAAACATACATACATATATATACACATACACATACACATACACATACACATAAACATAGACATATACATATACATATATGAAAGAATCTATATATAAAAAATCATCAATAAAACATGAACTTTTTTGTTTAACTTACGTTTGATTTCGTCAATTTTACAATTTTTCATTTTAGTTTGATGGGCTACGAAATAAATGAAGAAAAAGCAAGAATAGAAAACAGCTAAAGACAAAAGTAAAGAAAAACAATATGAAAGCCGAAGAAAGCAATAACAAACAGCGTTTCACAACATGCAAAATTGTCATTCATATAAACATTTCTGAATTGATTGGCGTTTATCAGCGTTAGCAGACGCAGAACTAGAACTAGAATTAGAAATAGAAGTGGAAGAGGAAGTGGAAGCTACAAAATAAAGCAACGCAGCAACAGTAGCAGCAAAAGCAAAAGTAAAAGCAGCAACAATCGCTTTGGCAAAGCCATCCAAATCTTTCTAGCTAAATATTTGTATGGTAAAATTAAATGCAATATAAATGACATTTTTTTTTAAATGGGTGTAAGGAAGTTCTACACTAGTTCCTTCCACTCTGAGTAGAACTCAAACGGGGCGCCAGAGTTCAATGTTCTCCCTCACAAATCAAGTTAGATGTATAAGGGACCCGGTCGTACACTTTGTATCGTATAATTGTTAGGAAGAAAGCAAAATAAAACTTCTACTCTCCTTTTTATCAAGTCTTTTATACAGTTTATACCGGTGTTTATTGTTGAACATAACAATTTTCCTTCACTTTAACTACCTTCAAACGTTTTTCGTTTTCTTCTAATATCGAATCGTTTCTTTTTTTTTTTTTATTATAATTTTTATTTATTTATTCACACATCCGATCACTTTTGCTAAGGTGCATCCAATTCCTCCCTTTTGAATAATTTCACACGTCTGATCTCTTGGTAAAGTATACGAGAGATAATTTAGGAGGCCGAGGGCAGAGGAATGGTGGTTAATAGGTGTGGGAAACACGAGGCTTTCAACTGTGTAGATTGTGTGTATGTGTTTTGGTTTTTTTTTGGTATGTGCTAATGGAGAGAGAAACCTGCGTAGGTACCAACAGTCGCCTCTTGGCATACACGTTTTTGCAAGCTTTGGTACTGACATGCGTACGTCTACGCATGAAAACTCAGCCAACTGTCTTCGCGGTAGTGACTGTTTAGTATAATTATGCATTCGTTATCCTTCTTTCGAGTCTCCCAGTTTATTCAATCCTCTTTAAGCTCTGCAAGCATCCACAATCTTTATTTTATTAGTCTTTCCTTAGTTGCCTTCTTAACAAAAAATAAAATAATTGAAAAATAGAAAAAAAATCAAAAAAAAAGTGTACAAATGCAAAGATTAATTAATTAGAATCCTTTAAAATACCATGAAATTTATGTGGGAAATTCTTGAAAGAATCCTAAAAATTAGCAAATTAGCCTCCGCATACACAAAGAAATACATGCAAAAGTTTTGTACGTATGTATGTATCTATGTATGAATGTGTGTACGTGTGCGTGTGTGTGTGTGTGTGTGTGTATGTATGTAAATGAAAAAAAAATAAATATTTCAATATGAATGTGATCCAATTAAAAACGCAGACAACTTTAACCATTTGTTGTTGTTGTTTTTATTGCTTTTTGTTGTTGTTGTTCTTCTTTCTTAAAATGTTTTCAAGCCACATCAAGCGATTTGAGAAATTTACCCAGTTGACATGCATGTAACATGCAATTAATAATGACTTGACATATGGATCCAAGTTTACATTGATCGATTCAATATCATACTTTGTCCGTCCATTTAATTAACTTTTGCAATTATTTCTTGCGATTAGTACTTTGAGGCAATAAATTTTAAGAAGGTTTAATAAAATTTGTTTGCTTTAGAAGCGTATTTGCTTTTAAGGGCAACCACCATTGAAATTGTTTGATCTCGGAAAATGTTTACTGTTTAATGATTAATTTCGATTGTAGCGACGTATTATTTTGAAAAAGAAAAAAGTACACAATTTTAAAGCAATCAAAATTGCTTCAAGTTAAATTTAAAATCGAAAATTTTGTATACCCATTGAAAAATCAATCGGAAGATCATTTCACGTTTTTGTTTTCTTTTCACATTTCATTCAAGAATGATATGAAAAATTGTAGGGCAATTAATTGTTAATACAAATTAATTAGAAAAATTTTACTTGACTTTTTTCTTCTTTTCTTTTAGGTTTAACTGTTCGTTTTTTTTTAAATTAAACGATCTTTTTAAAAATGAGGCCAGAATTTTGTGATTGGCTTTTTGTTAACTTGTCTTGAATAAAATTTTTTATTATCAATTGTTTTTTTTATTATTCTTCTTGCCTTTTTCTTGTATTATTTGTTTAATTCTTCTGCCGTTGTTCGAGTTTTTTATTTTTGTCATGTTTTTTATGTGCGACATCAAACAAAATCAAAAAGCAGCCATAAAACGTAATTTTCCTTCTGCTTCATACGTTTTTGAAGCTTCATTAAAATGATATATTTTATATACTTATGTATGTATATATGCATGTGTATGTGTACATATATACATATATATTTATAAATGTAAATTGTGTTTTATATTAAATTCACATTCAAGCCACGTTAATAATTGGAAAAAAGAAAAAAACTTAAAATTAAAATTTTTGAATTCTTTCTTGCTTCTTTCATTTTTGCTTTTTCTTTCTTTTTGTGTGTCTGTGTCTGTGCGTGTGCGTTTGCGTATGCTTGTGTTAAATTAGTCTACATAAGTATTAACGTTTTGGGAATTTCTAATGGATTCATTTCATAATTTTCATTCTACTTCTGACTTTTTTTATTGAATTTTTCAAATATTCTTTACTAAGAAAGTTCAACTATTTCATTCTGATTTGCACAATTTTTCAATTTTATTTTAGTTGTTAGCACTCAAGACCATAAAAAATATTTCAATAATATTCATTGGAGCAGTGAAAAGTGGAAAGTGATAAAAGGAGTAAAGTGTAAATTAAAAGAATCACATTAATAGATTTCAATAAATTCGTTTCTCTCTTCTTTGATTATTTTGGTTTTCCCAATTTTTTATTGCTTCCTTTTTATTCTTTTTTATTTTGTATTATTTTGTTTTTATTTTTTTAGAGTACTTCAATTCATTCAAATCAATCGCATTTGCTTCTGCATTCGCATTTAGATGAGCATTTTTATGATGAGCTTACTGATCCAGGTGGGTATTCAAATACAAACAAATCAAAGAAAAGTGTTATGTTCTCTTTGGTTATCTAGCTGTATGAGTAATTTGGAAACGTCATAAAGCTAGCTTACCGAAGTTAATATTGACACTAAATCAACAAAATCAACTAAACCATCAAAATCAACAAAATCATCTACAATTTTATACAATTACCTTGTTCAATGATTGTTCAATAAAGGTCAAATTAATTCATGAAATTATTCGAGAAATTCGTGCATTACATTTTCTTAACTTACATTTTCATACTTGAATTATGTATTTGGCACTTTACGCCGGTAAAATATGTACATCGGTGAAAAGTTTTCAGGAAAAAATTGATATTTTCAGATCGCTCTACTTAACAAAATATTGACTTTTTAAACTTCAATGTTTTGTGTAGATGGCCACGGTGCTAAGATATAAAATTCTTATCAAAAGCTGATTTTCAAGAACCGAGCCACAAAATGCGAGCTCTTGTTATTCTCTAGTCAATGTATATTTTATCAACTACTAAGGGAAAATTCTATTGTGAACAACTTTAATTGATTACATGTATATGATTCATAATTCAATCCAATTTAGAACTTTTTCTTCATACTTTACTTTTGTATTATCAATAAAAATAATTTGAGATTTATTGCCCTTTCAATTACAAAAGTACAAATCCTAATCAAATCAGAAATTTATGTATTTTAAAGAAGGCGTGACTCCAAAACTAAGTGTTTCAAGCTACAATATTCAAAATATTTTGACTTGACAATTTTGATCATAAAAACAGATCAAATGTATTTCGACAGCTCAATTAAAACTGATGTAGACTCTTTAAAGCCATGATCTATGAAAATCGGCGTTAAAAGTTTACTTAATTAATTAAATGAAAAAATTTATAGAAGAAGTGAAACGTGAAACTAAATTAAATTTTTTTTAAATGGTCGCATCATCAAATTGTTTATTTTGAAAAATATGTACCCACATTATTCCTAATAATATATTTAATAATATAAAATAACTACAAATAAAAAATAGAAATTATTTAACATTTGAAATTTGCAGTAAAAATGTATACAAATCGTTATTTACGTTAATAAAAAATGAAAAGTTTCGTGTCATTCTCATTCTTATTACTCTTGTAACTGTTGTGTATTATGATTTATTTCGCTGAAGTTGCTTTATCAGTTTGTTCATTATACTTTCGATGCCATTCGAGATTTTGCTTCTGTACAGTGTCACCACGTTTTGCAGCCTCCTTACCACTATATATCATTAAACCACAACCGACAGCTGTTAATAGCATCATTACATTTGCTATACGTATACGCATTTTATTACGACAGCGTTCCATAGTTTCTGGGCTTTTAATTGATGGAATAGAAGCAAAATTATAGAAAATTATTTGTTAAATCAATTAAATTGTTAGTCAATTAAATTATTTCATTAAAATATCTCCACGGACAGACAGACAGACAGACAGACAAATTTAAATGAAACCAAAAAATGATGCTAGATCTATCAGCATAAATATATTAAACTCTCTGCAAGAAGTAGTGTACACAAAAGTAAAATTCTTATTAGGAAATTAACCTTAATCAAAATATAATTTATGACATTGACACTTTGACGAAGTGCACAAGATTCAATTTAAAGAAAAAAACTTAATGATAAATTAATCAAAAACTTTGAATATCACTTACAATAAATAATCTAGAACATAATTTTCATACATTTATAATTAACTTTATACTAACAGTAATCTTAATTTGTATATACCTGACAAAAGATGGAACTTCTGCAAGATTTTTATATTTGCCAGTCCAAACAAGAAAACGTTTTTCCAAATAATTGGGCGAATAATTCTGGACACCTTGGCACACACAGTTAGTCTGGAAAATATTGCGCTTCACCAATGCCATGTTTGATAAATTTTTATACAAATTTTTATACATTTTTATTATACAGCAAATTAAGTGCAATAAAATGAATCAAAAAATACACAATTAACAATTAATAAATTATTTATTTCGTTAATGTTTATTTGCAAGTATTATGTAAAAAACATAATGGTAGTAATTAATACAAAACAAAACAAGGAAAACAAATTAATTGCATACACTTTCGAACACTTATTGGTTAGTTTAATTCGGCAGAGACATCTCTTGAATGAATTCTTCATTAATTACATGAAGTTGAAAACTATCACCTGTTTCTTTGCGAAATGTGCCTTCAATAAACTGTCAACATTAAATAACGAAGAAATGTTTACATTCATTATTAAATTCTCCAGTTGAATAACTTTGTACGTAAAATGAATTCAAACATTTTAAAAAATATCGCCTCATTATGCCTTAAGCACAAACCAATTCATTTATGTCGTCACCTAAGTGATTTTATAGTGAGCACAGCAGAGAATTTACTTGCCAAGAACTTGCTGATAGAGAAGGAAAACGAGCAGGCCTCGCAAATAGAATCAAATCTTTTTAATCAATCATCGATACAGCATAAGCCAGTGCTTGTTCAAGATGTATTAAAGAAAAAACCAGTAAATAATAGAAATAAATTCATAAGACAAAATGCTGTATCTGTGCCAACATTGAAAAAACCAACCCGCAAAAATCGCCAAACTGAGTGTCAATTAATAAATGACACCGAATTAGGATTAGAGTTTATTAAACTGAGTTTAAATGATCCCCAATTAAGTACACTGATGATTACAGCACGTTCGCAAAAACGACGTAATAAAAATCGTCAAATTATTATTGAAGGACGTCGTTTAATACAAGAAGCACTTGAATGTAATATACGTATGCAGACTGTTTTGTTTAGTCAAAAAGAAAAACTTTTTGAAATTAAGGATGCAGTTGCTCGAGCACAAAATTTAATGGAAACTAAAATTTACAAAGTACCACAACATGATTTAAAATTATGGTCTACGCTTACTACACCTCCCGGTGTAATGGCTATATTTGAAAGGCCGTCTTTAGTAGATACATTAAAAAAATCTAACAATGCTTTACCAATCACAGTAGTGTGCGATAATATACGTGAACCGAATAATCTTGGTAGCATTATTAGAAGTTGTGCTGCATTGCCATGTTTGCAAGTTGTCATTACCAGTGGCTGTTGCGACCCATGGGAATCGAAAGCATTACGCGGAGGTTGTGGTGGTCAATTTAGATTACCCATAAGAGATGATGTTAATTGGCAGGATGTACCCTTAACCATACCATCCGATACAGATTATCGTATACTTGTCGCTGAAAATAATTTACAAAAAATAGTTACACAAAAGGAAACCACACATCAACTTTGCGAATATTCAGCTATTGAATACACTGGACATCATGAAGTACTTATTATCGGTGGAGAAACCCATGGTGTCAGTGAAGAAGCCTATCGATTTTTAAATACATTTGGTGGCAAGAAAAACCAATGTATTTATATACCATTGGCGGCTGGCATCGATAGTTTAAATGTAGCATCAGCATTAACATTAATTTTATATGAACTAAGACGTTGCATTTTAGAGAATACGAAGAATGCTGCACTAAACTCACATGAAATACCAAGAGAGGAAACAATCAATAAAATGTACACAGGAGTAGAGAATAATGATCACTTGCATTTAAATATAAAACGAGACTTATAATGTAATTTTAAATATAAATAAATAATTCTTTGTTTAACACCGTTTTTTTGAAAGTTTTTGTTTGTTACAACTATTTAGTTTACTATTAACTTAATATGCGTCATATATTTGTTTATTTTTGATTATTATTTCTATATAATTTGAAATTAACAAGTGTTAGTAAAGTTGAAAGCAAAGAAAAAGTACCGTACAAATAAAGCTAAGAATAAAGAAGAAAATACGACACTTTTTCCTTTTTTTTATTTATTTATTTCCTTTCTCTTTTTTTTTTTTTGTTATTTTTGTGGTTGTGTTTAAAGTAGATTCAAGAGCTGCAACTGTTAAATATATACATATGCACATACAACAAAGGTAAAGCTTTTCATTTTTATAGTTTATTTTCAAAATACATATTTTAAGAAATAAAAATATCATATGGAAACTAAGAATAACAAAAATAAAAATTTATATTTTGCTGCAGCCAAAAGTCCGTTTTTACCCACCCACTTAGCATCGAAATAATAATAAAATTTCATAATAATACCGTTAAGAATTTACGACTAATTTGAGCTAAAATTCACATGTTTTTGTTTTTTTACTCATTAAAATTTTTAATAAAATAGAAATCTTCTCAGATTGGGCTATGCCTTTGTATAATTTTGGCCTGCATGCAGATATATCAAATTTAATTTTAAATACTATGATTAGGCGATTGAATACAATGGTAAAACAAGCAAATGTATAGACATAATTAAATTACTGTAGAATTTAATGTTTTACATGACAATATATCATAAAAATATGTATTATAAGAAATATGTGACGCGCTTTCTTCTACATGTTATGCAAATCGTCCGTAGTACTAGTAGATTAATATAGAATATAAAAATAAAAAAAAATATGGAGCAGAAATTTTTACATAGAAAGATATACATGAAAAAGTACATTTCCTTTATACATGAAACTAAATATATCTACATATACATATATATAATATATATATATATATAATATATATATATATATATATATGCGTGTGTGTGTGTTTGTGTATGAGGTTGTTTTTTTTTTTGCTATTCATGGATATTATTATAATTCTATACACTGAATACAAGCAAATTACGTGGCATTACCGTACCTCAATTAATAGCGAAAAATGGGAACATAAAATTTTGGCTAATTCACTATGAATTTCATTATTGTAGAAACATAAGCAACGTACTGCGAAGAGATTGATTTTCATGTTGAAGGCAACAAAAGCGGCTAAAAATTAAAACCGCCCTGAGGTGCATCTATATCGCTACTAAATGCATATTGATCACCATCAATTGTGGGTGCTACACAAGAATCTTCTTCTTCATTATTAAAATATTGGTCAATTATAGAAAATGATTTATAGTAAATATCTTGATTCTCATGGGATTGTAAATATTCGATTTTATCCAAACCTTCACAAAATTATATAAAAATAAATGAAAATAAATAAATCAGAACAAATACAATAAAATGAAATGAAATTCATTAAACATCAATTATATATTTGAAAGTGTTACAACATACCATTGCATTCTTCAATTGCCATGGCATATGGATTTGGTCGTGAGGGGAACTTCTCACCAGCCTTTAATATATTTTCTAAAGCATTTAGCGCCAGTTGCACAATATCCGAATCGATGACAGTTAAAAAGTCACACATTGGCGGTATACAACCAATATTAACTAAATATCTGATTTGTTCAGCTGTGCCACTGCCGGTGGCATTTGTTATGGCCCAAGCGGCTTCCTTTTTCGTTTTAAAATCAGCTGATACCATAATTTTTATTAAAATCGGAAATATATCTGCATCGATGACAGCTTGAATTTGTTGACGATTGCCAGCCGCTATATTCGACACAGTCCAACATGCCTCCTTTTTAATAGCTTCCATTGGTGATGATAACAAGTGACAAATGTGAGGTAAAGCATTACAATTGAGTATTATTTGTGTTTGAACATCATCACCAGTAACAATATTACCAACAGCACGCAATGCAGCTGTTGCTACATCATTTTGCGGATGTACAAGTAATTCCACTAATCGTCGACAAACACCAGCATTAATGACGGCTTGAATTTTATCATTTGGTCCATCAGAGAGGTAGCTAATAGCCCAGCACGTATCACTGAGTACATCAACATCATTATGATTGAGCAGACGTGCCAGTATGGGTAGACCTTGAACGATTTTCGTAAAGTCAGCTGAAGGATTTTTACCACGACATAAATTGGATAAGGTCCATACAGCGTTTCGCGTCATCGTCAAACGTTCCGTAGTACTTAAAATCCTATTTTTATTTGTATAAATATAATACGAGTAATGCCAAGACAAAAACATTGTTATAATACTTTTCAAATTATAGCAAAATACAGATATACTTACGACAATAATGGTTGCATAATACCAGCATCCAATAAGGAGTCGCGGCATGCTGGTGAATCGCCTCCTATATTGCCTAAAGCCCAAACGGCTTGCTCCTGTACATCGGCATGGGGGCTAGATAATAACTCAATAAAAATTGGAACAGCTCCAGCATCAATTACAACTTTTGTTTCTTGCGATGTACCAGATGCTATATTCGTTAATGTCCAAGCAGCTTCAAACTAGGCCATTTAATGAAATTAAAAGAAATTGATAAATTCAAAAGATGATGCATTTACATATGTATATAGAGCCCACATACAAACATACCTGTAATGATGGGTTTGCATTATTCTTTAAGAATTGAACAAAACGCGGTACAGTGCCCCTTTGTATGACCTCTTTTATAGGTGGATTGGGATCTCGCGATAAAAGCTTGCGAAATCCTTGTGTAGTATCTAACTGTATATTTTCATTATCACTATACAATTGCTCAATCATTTCGTTCGGTATTATAGTAGTCTCGTTCATACTTTGACTTTGAGACTGTTGTTGCACTATATTAGACGTTGGGCATTGTGATGATTGCAGCTGTATCATTTGATTCATATAGAACTGTGGCTGTTGCTGATTCTGGAGGTGCTGCTGCTGATTTACTAGATTCGCTTCTTGAGTTGGCATATGAAGGGAATCTGGCGTTTGCATAATATCCGCGGGCAGTTCCGTATCCGGCATAATATCAAAATCTAATTGAATGGAATTGGAACTTGGTGTATCTAATACAACATTACGCCTTTTCGTTAATTGTTGTTCCCGTTTCTGTTTACGAATTTGTATGCCTTCTTCTTCGCGACGCCTACGCATTTCTGTCGAATCCATTCCAGCGTTTTTATAACGTTGCCTATGTGTTGTCGTCATGTCTGAAAATATAATAATTACACGTAGCATGGCAATACCGTTACCAATTAGCTCAGAGCGTTTGAAACAAAAAAAAAAAACATCTCATATACTTCTTTTTTATGCTACTTCTTATTTTTACTATAAACAAAACTGCAAAACATCCAAAACTTTTACTTTTCAATTATAATATTTCCTTTACGTTGTTTCATACATGCAAGAATACTCTTTCCAATGTAAATATATATATGCTTATACACATCACATGCGAAGCATGCTATCCCTGTCACATCTATATATGAGGACCATACATCTCACTGAATATATGTATATATGTATATATATAAATATGTAAGTACATCTACACATATTTAAATATATATAGTTTCACAATCCAGCAAATCTTTTTTCATACAGTTTTTTTTTGTGAAATTTTATCGAATTGTATGAATTCATTACCCATTTTATTTATTTAACTAATTACGCAACAATTTACAATATACTACTCAAATATAATATTGCTTAAAAGATTGTTTTATTTGCGCAAAACGAAAAGAATTATTTAGCCTTTTATAAAAAACAGTGTTGATAAATGGACAAATATAGTGAGTAGCACAAAGTACAAAGGGCCTTAAAAAATGAAGTATCAAAATTAGAATATTATATTCGATAATTACTAGAGCACTGTTTTAGTTTAAATTTACTTGAAACTTTGTTTCAATGAATTTTATTTTTATTTGATGCTGTTGAATTAATCTTTCTCTTACTTGATTTTTTATGCAATTGTGAATCACTTAGAATGCAATTATGAAATTAAATGTAACTGTGTTCCACTTGTTTGTGTAGTGTTGTAAATTGTCGGTTTCGAAAAAAGTATTATTAACATGGGTCACCAATGCAATTGTTAGTTAATGTCACTAATTCTCATTTGGGAGAAGTCTGACTGGTTCTAACTATTATTGTAATTCTAGTTGTTTTTCAAAAATGTCAATTGGTAGTGATAACAAACAACATTTTACAAACGCAGTATCAAGTTCCATTGATGATCATATTTTGAGTAATACATTACACAAATTCTCATATCCATTAACGAAACAAAAATGTGATGAAGAAATTATGGAATTACTGCATGAATTTAATGCAATCAAAGATGCATGTCAAATAGTACTAGGTGCTTTAGCCAATATGGAGCAGTGTACAATTAAAGAAATGCATTTAAAATATAGTCTCCCATTAAAAGAATAAGAAAATGCGGCCTTTTATTTAAATTAATCATATAAACACTACGTCAATAATGTAGAATATACGTGTAAAGGGTCACATTTTTAAAATGTTCTTTACGCTTTTTCTATTATGGCAGAAGACAAGAGATGTAATTTAATGTAATGTAATGTAAAAATTGCTTGATGATATAATTCTCTTAAATGCTAATAGTGAAGGAAAATCATAAAATTGGAGTACCAGCTTGAAAAAACATTCTGCAACGTTCATTAAATGCCTTATAAGAACGTTCTTTAACAATATCTTCTACATTTAATTCGGATTGTAGCACACGCAACTTTCGTTGTTCAGATTTAAACCGTTTATCAGTTTCAACATCATCTGGTTTGGCGTCCCGTTTAGTTCGCAATGTTCTTACCGATTCAGCTGATACCGTTATACAATTACGTATTGCATCTTCACGTACTTTATGGCCTGTTTGTAATTGTTTGTATAGATCCCGGCATGTGGCCTCTCTATCCACTTGACCTTTAAATGATTCAGTTGGCAAGGAACTATTTAAAGCATAAATAATTTTATCATCAATGTCACGCATCTTCTTTAAAGCTTCCTATACAAGTGGAATAAATGTGTGCGCGTTATGTCACGCAAAACGTTCCATTTAGTATGATTGTTTGTTTTTTCTACATTTTAACTTTTGTTTTAGTGTAACGTCAACTTACTTGAAATCCCATAAAATCGCTACATTTATATGAAATTGACATTCTCACTTAAAAAAATTATAATTAAAACAATTTTTTTTGTAAGCTAGTTTTTGAAATTAGATAAGATAGAAATTAAATATATGAAACAAAAGATAACAGCGGTAAAACGATGTAACATTCTAACCTCAAAATATATGACGTTTGTGAGCGCATAAATAGGAGATAGAAGATATACGTTCTAATATATCTCTACATTTGAGTAGTAAATGTAGTAAAATTATTTTTAATACCATCTAAAAAGGAAAACTACTTAGGAATCGATTAACTTAGATCTCAAGCATGACTTAACCACTGAAACTGTGAAGTATTATGCATTATGGATGCAATCAGTTTTTCATATTTCTTGTTTAAAAGACCGAACTAAAAGCTACATTTCGTAATATCATTTTTAATGGACATGATTGACTCCATGTGAACGTCTGTTAAGGAAGCGGGTTCTTTCTAAATAGTTCTCGTTTTAATGATCATCCAATGACTTATATCATCTCATACTAATTCAGAAAAGTAACAGTAGCTGTGTCAAAAGCTGACTTCTAGGTGTTTCAAAAAATTTGAATAATTTAATATACCACCTAACCTCAAAAAATCAATTATAATTAAACAGCTGATTATTAAAGCACACCACTGAACACTTGTATGTTTACTCACACAAAATTCCAGCAATTTATTTTAATTATTAAATAAAATTGTTAAAACCATAAAAGTTCATACTATAAACCAAAAACCGTATTCAATCAGAGGTTTAATTTGTACATTTTTTTAGGTTTATTTATTTAACAAAAGTAACAGTGTAATACCATACGTCAATCCCACACATAAATTATAAATAATTTACAAGAAAACTATTCTAACACACTAAGAGAGTCAAGCATGAGAAGATTGAAATTAAAATATAAACATTACATATGGACCACATTATTTGACGGGATATGTTGATGCATTACTAAATGATTTCATTAATTGATAACATTCTTTCAGTTTACGTTTGTCGCCAACTTTTTCCAATGTTTTAGCTGCTTCTGCTAACATGCCAGCACGTTCGCCAGGTGAACATAATAGAGCCGATGGTAAATACTTACAGGCCACATACATGGCAGCGGCACGTTCCCGTTCACCACTTTCGAAATTCTGATTACGATCTTTACTGCCGCAAATCAATGAGGAACGGGCATGTCGATGACGTAAGCTACGATCTAAAAGTTGTTGTGTGGGACCTGGCGAAGCGCCTGCCATTAAACGACATACTGCCTCATATAAGTATATACGCTGTTGGGCATTCTACAAAATATAACATTAGCACATAGCAGCATAGCAGCATGGCAGTACAAAAAAATTATTCTAATTAATTTTCTAAAAGATAAGTTTTGCTTAAACTTACTGGTATATCTTCAACAATATTCCTTAGAGAATTTAAATCGATTTGAAATCTTTCCAAGACATCACCTGGCACTTGATAAAATCCATCATCGTTATCTGTTGATATATACTCATACTCCCAAATTTCCGTGCGCGTTTCCAATATACAATCACATGTTAACAATTGAAATAGCTAATAATAATAGCAACAGTTTATTGTTATTAACTAAACAAACTAAATATATGCAATGGATAATTGATTGATTGATAAAATATTAATAAAATAGACGATAAAGAGAAAAATTGCACATGGCCTGGCTGTTATTTGATATTAACAAAGTTTGCATTGCAGAAGTATTGGCCAATTTTATTATAGATTAACACAGACAATGCGACTACAATGCACCTTTGTAGGAATATCTTTATCGAAACATTTATGCATTTATACATCTATTTACACACACACACACCTACATAAGATATATAAAAAAATGGCATTCATCTAATGAGGATAACCCCATCATTAAATGCTCTACACTTGTACATTTCTACTTTGTTAAATGCGATTCAAATTACAAAATAAAGAAAATCGAATACAAGTGAAAAGTGAAAAAATTGTTCTTTTCAAATAATTTGGGAAGTATATTGTATGGGAGGGAAGGGATTCAAAAACAAAACACGAAATAATTAAATAAATTCTTTTTCAAGAAATAAGTTCTTTTTCGAGAAAATCAACAACGTTGTTTCTTTTTTTTATTTCGCCAAAAAGTATTCCAAATTGTAGGAATTTTTTGAAAGTACAACACGCAGGTAAATGGCCATACAAATGATTACTTGTATACATTTCTAACAGAATTCTATCTTTGAATCTAAAATTTACATTCCATTTAGAGAGATGATTATACAGACAACGAAAAATCGTTTCGGAAAATCTCTATGTAAGATGATAGATGGGTAGAATAAAATGTGAATGATTGTCGTTGCTCATATTGACTCTGTTTATTTTCTTTTGTATGAGAAAATTAATTCAAGAATTGTCGAAGCAATTACTTACCAATTTTATACCTTTTGCTTTGGTAATTTTATTGACCGTTAAACATTCTTGCAAGTGTGCACTAGATTGATCGCACAAATTCATAATGGTTTGCTTTTGATCACCCTCGAATATATTACCCTTGGAATTAAGCCTTGAACGATAGAGAAAACTAAATAAATAAATGATCGCAGAAAAAGACATATTTAAACAACTGTGTAAAATTACTGTAATTGCTGTAAAATTACCCGATTAGAAGTAGTCTTGCTCGCAGTATGGAATGTAGAGCTTTTGGTAAATGGTCACCCCTTTCAATCAATTGTTTTGGTATATTTTCAATTGATTCCATTAAATTTTTAGCCATGTTATCTTCACCTAAAAGCCAATAAACGGCTAGTTCTAAAACATTTGTCCACCATTCCATAACAATATCATCATTATTATTTGTTATTGTATTACGCAATAGAGATGTGTATTTTAAAACAGTACTGACACCACTGTCACTACCATTGGTACTGTTTTTATTATTATTAGATAACTTGATTGCGGCTCCTTCTATTTTTGTATTACGTGTTGATGAAGATTTAGTATTGCCCGCTCCAACTAAACATTGTATGGCTCGTAATAGTAAGTGTTCACGATAATTCTTAATTACATAAGACATTGGATCAGCTGGATTTTTTAATTGAACAAATAATGATGTTGATAACACTACTGACGATGTAGAACATTCATCAGTATCAGTATCAGTATCACTATCGTTATGGTTATCGTCATTGATGAAATCAAAATCATGCGTTATAAAATACCGATAGCCGTATGTGCTGAACAGCCAATGACTATTTTCTGCTTTATTATTGCCTTGATGGTAAATTTTAGCATTTTCAGTTTTGGCGCGACAAATAAAATAACGACCAAAGAATTTTAAATATTTGGGATAACTATGTTTTACACGTAATGCTGATGTTATATAAATTGTTGCCAATTCATTAGGTGTTAATAGACCGGATGCCACGTCAGTCATATTTATAGCATATAATGCCATTAATAACCCATTAGAGTCGCGCATTTTAGATGTTAAATGTAATTGATTTAATCGATTAAATGTCAAAGCCAATTCACGGGCCGAACTTAAGGCTTCCTTACGTTGCTCCTGCGTACAGAATAGACCACCAGCTTTGCGTGACAATACACGACCAATCCATATATGATGGATAAAGAAGCGTACAAATTGCCACGTAATTATAGAGAATAATTCCAAACGATTTCTGGGCAAGTTAAGGCGAAATATTTTCAAACAATTCAAATATTCAGTATAAGCACTCTTTGAATCGCCCTATATAAAGAATACAAAAATAAACCAGGCATTAAAAAAGGTACAAGTAAAAAAGGTATCATCGGATCGAAACGACTTTTATATATTAAAATTACATTACTCCACTTAACGTAAGTAAAATAAGTAAAAACAATAGTTTAGTTTTTTAATAAAAAAGTTCGTTATATGAAAGAGAGATCAAAATATGGATCGATTGGAACCGAATGCGATATATTTATTTATACGTGGAACGATTACCATGAACAAACTTTTATTAAAAAATAATTAAATTTAAAAAAGTTTTTTCTTATACATCCTCTCTTTTTTTCTTTAAATAAAGCGTGTTAAGGAGTGTAGTCCTAAAAATAATCCGATCTTAACTATACGTAATCGTATTCACCTTTGAACTAAAGCAAGCCCATACACCAAATGTCATAAAACCATTAATATAGATAGACTTGACACAGACAGGCCACAATTGATTCAGCAATTTTAGTTTAGGTCGATCGATATAATAAACGAAGGCCCCATCTCAAATAAGTTACGATATAAGAAGAGGGTCACAACTTACCATGGCAAAATAGTGTTCAGCAAGTTGCTTACGTTTCCAGTACACTTCAGATGCTTTCGTTTCTGAACCCAATAATGGATCTCCATAAATTAATAATTTGATTAAGCAAAGTAGCAATATCAAAATATTTATACACCATAATATCAACGTTTTTAATGAATTATTCCAAGATGAGAAGTGCATATGATTATCATCATTGTTCTCGTCAATTGATAATATGGTACGACGTTGTCCAGCCAAATTGATGCCATCATAATGAAAATTTTGACTGAATGGATCAAAAGAATTGGATGTAATGAAGAAACCTTTAAATGGATTTATAACAATAATTGCAAACATAAATATGCATAAAGCTAAACGTGTTTGGGTGGCCATTCCTTGCATAGTTTTGGGTACTACATCCATCATCTCATCTTTCGTTTTCATCGGATTAGTATTGTTATTGTAATTACTATTACTACTGTTATTACTATTACTTGTGCTGCCATTACTACTATTAGAATTACAAGCATCGTATGGTGATGGTGGTAATGATATATCAGAATGTGGTGGTGACAAGGATGGATCAGATATATCACTACATGGTGGTGTCATTAATGCTTGTTTACCATATTCAGCTGCTGCAGATGCTGCCTTCATTTTAACTGTTAATACCCCATCGGACGTTTTACGTTTCTTTCCTAAATTGATTGTTGTTCTTATTGGTGATAATGTTGATGCAACTGCTGTCGGTTGTAATAAATTTTGAACTTTGGAGCCATCTCTGGACATTAATTCGCCTTGTAAACGTTGAACTTCTATCTTAAGATCATAATTTTGCTGTTGCAGATCACGAATTTTTTCTACAGATTTTCTTAAAACGGCCGATTTATTTAACTTGGCTGCTTCACCAACAACCAAATTTTTCAATTCAATTATTTTATCATTAATAGATGTGCGATAGCGCCTTTCAATGGCATTATGGGCGGAACGCTTCACTTCTTTAACTTTCGGTGGTTGAGCTGTACGATGTATGGGAACTTTACCATTCTCCATAATCTTAACAGGCGATATAGATGTGGATGTTGTAGTTGTTGTAATTGCATTAACTTTCGCACTTTTATCTATATTGATTTTTGTGATATTTTTATTATTAACAGTTAATTGTTGTTGCTGCTCTTGATGCTGTTGTATAGGTAGATTCATAGATTCTAAAATTACGGGTATGTGAGAAGCCAGTATAGCTGTACCATTGGAAGTTGTATACATAACAGCAGGATTCGTTTGTATTATAACTTCTGGTTGAGCAGAAGGATGTGTGGTTGTGGCTTCTTGTTGTTGACATAATTGAATCTGTGATTGCGTTTGCTGATGTTGCTGAGGTGAAATAGTTGAATTTACTGCAGCATTCGCATACTAAAATATAAACGAAATTAAATTAATAAATTATTCAATATAATTATTACTTCTTATTCTAAATATTCGATTAGGCGATATAATGACCTATATATAGATGAGTTTTCAATGAATTTTATTGTACTCATTGATTGATATTTGAAATTTTTAAAACTATTACATTGGGATATTGATTTAGATAATATTTACACTAACCCCTCGGTCCATAACATAATTTTGAGAAAAATATGTCACAAAGAAAGAAAAAGAAATATCACATGACAATACATGTCTATGGAAATGCATCAACTTCTTAAATCGTTTCCCAAATGAATACGTTTGGTATATTTTATATGTCAATAAAGTGTCCCTGTCATTATTGAGTAATAAAAATTAGTCTACATAAAAGAATTGCTTATGTAAAATTTATCCTAAATATTATTTTAAAAAAAAATGTACCTTAATTGTCGTTTGTGGTGGTAAAAGATGTTGTTGTGGTAATAGATTACTATTTTTAGGTTGGGCTTGCACTAATGTACCTAAACCTTGAACAGTTATTACTTGTGGTAAGTTCTGTAAGGCTGACTTATCTTGATGTGATTGATTGTTTATAGTTGTTGTGGTTGTTGCTGCCTCATTTTTAACGGAGATTTCTTGTAATTTCTCTATTACAGAATTTGATGAGATTATACTGGGCGTTGTTCGTAAGATTAAAGCATTATTTGTCAATGTATTAATTGCTGTTGTTGTTGTAGCATAAAAAATTGACGATACAGATGTTGCTGTCGACATAATATTTTTAATGGCAACTGATTTGTTACAATTATCTAATAAACATGCAGCATTATCTTTACGCTGTTGATGCACAGAATTTGTAGAATTTATCTCATTTGCTTGTTGTTGTTGCATTTGTTGCCGATGTGTATGTAATTCATTTAAGGCTTTTTGATTTATTTGCTTTATCTTCAATTGATTGGTTGAAGGTAACATAATTGATGAAGATGAAGTAGTACGTGAATTAGTGGAAGGTGGTACGGGAGTAAAATTCGATGCCATCACAGGATCTGATGATATTATAGGTTTGTAATCAATAAGAGTGGCTTGCGTTGTCGTTGCATCGTTATGTATTGGAGACATGTGTAACGGTGTTGCAACTTCTTGCTTAACACTTGATTCGTTAAGCAATTCATTTGGTGGCAATGATTGTTCGTCCATTGGACAATTTATCGAATTTAAAAGATCATCTGATAATTCCACCTGATCCATATCGTCCAGAAAATTTTTCAATAAATCTGGTGATATCATCTCCTTGATTATTGTCAAAGCATCTTCTTCTTTAAACAGTTCCAAATCAACCATGCCATTGGACATAAGATCCATATCCAATGACTGATCGATATCCATTATATGTAAGAAATGCACAGATTACTGTAAGACTGGTACCTTAATGAATAATAAAAGCCATATACGGAATAATAAAGTTAGATGTTTCATAGGTTTTGCAGCTCTATGGTTTTGTATACTTATTGTACTGATTTTATCATTATATTTTCTATTACATTTAATATATAATTATTTTAGTGAGTATGTGTATGCTCATTGTCTAATAGTATGCTTATAATTTGGATTTGTATGATTGTTATTATCATTGTTATGCTGTCTATACAATTAATATACATAGTAATGTAAATAATACAATGTTTATATTAATTAATAATTAGGGGACAACCAATCAGCGCATTTCCCATGATCATACGATATGACGTCACAAGTACTTAGGTATTATACCTAAACACCTCAAAGGAATCCAAATTAAAGCTATCTATATTTAAATATTGAATAATTTAAGTTATATTTAACATTTTTGTATATTTTGCTGAAAATTGTACATTTTTTTGTAATGCATATTTTTTGCGCAATAATTACTGTATTATATACACTGCACTATTTTTTTAATATTTGTATTTATTATTATTAAGTGCAACCTTTTTAATATAAATTTTGCACTTGTGACATTAATCAATGTTTAATTACCAGAACAAAATTAATAATTACTAAAAAATTGCATGCGTAAAACTACTATTGCATCAGAATCTCACTTAAATTCATATAAAGATGTGAAAATATTTGCAAATTTATTATGAGTGCAATTTAGTGGTGACAATAACCTCAAATAGTAGCCTGAGAGAAACCCTGCATTAAAAACGGTTTATTATAGTCTACACAGTTATTTCACTTTTATAATTTACACATTACTATACAAGAAACCTCAATATCTTCAAATATTTAGATGTCATCGGTCGAAGTTCTCGGCAGATATAGTTGGTTTCCTCAAGAACTTCAACGTAAATAAAACCGTTTTTTGACGAGTTGTAATAAGAGACGAAGAAATTATACTTGCTTTTCTCGGAAAATTCTACTAGGGATGCTAAGTATTACTTTTTTTTAATTGAACTTAGCACAAGTACGATAAATTTGAATTCCAAGTGTAAAATAAAACAAACTAAGTATAAAATGCTACTTTTCATTAAAGGTATGTTGTGGTATCTGCCAATATTCTTATTTGTTATTCACAAAATGTTTAAATGCCAAAAGCTTTGCAACTCTTGCTATTTATTATTTATTTAATAATAAATTTATTTATAGAAATACCTTTGTAGTACATTATTGTTGCTTACAAAATTTGCACTATATGTTTATAAACCATGCCACTTATATACATCTCTGCTATGCAAATACTCTCTTCAAGTATTGTTGATAATTAACTCGGAGAAGTTCACATAAGTTAATCATATAATTATGAAAACATTATACGTATACATGTATATATATGCATATATTTATACAAAATATATATGTATATTTATATAAATATATATATATATTTGGATGTGCATATATAAAAACAACATATAAATCTATATAAGTGTACGTATATGTACATATATATGTATGTATGTATGCATGCAATGGATAAATATGTGAGATGCATTAAAGCAACACTCTAAGTAAAAACGATTCGATACAACTAAAAATTCCTATACGCCCGTTCGCCTTTTTGATAATATTGATATATATAAAATTAAATTGATTTTATTATAGCAACAACGTGGAATTTTAATTAAAGGCTTTTAATTATTATTAAAACACATAATTATCCAAAAAAACAAAAACAAAATAAAAAAATACAAAATAATTAAAAGAACATTATGCAGTAAAAAACGAAAAGTGTTTGTGTGTTCTACAAAAAATGACAATCAATTAATGTAAATTTTATTTTATGAAATATAAAAGTACCAAAAAAAGAAAATAAAATGCCGAGAAGTGTTTCCATTCGAAATGTGAATAATGATGCGAATCGGCAAGCGAAAACAATCGATCAGGCTATACAAAAATCTGTTACCATATCTGCATCTGTTAATACGGTTAACACAGTTAGCCCACTTAACACGGAACAGTTAGAAACATCCTGCGAAAACAGAAGACGAAGAGGAAAGAAAGTAGTAAATCCAGTAATAGAGAGTGGGAATGTGTGTCATAGAAAGTCTGAAAGACGGAGAATAGCACGGGATATATTTCTAGTATTCGAAGAGCAATGCAATAGTCGGCGTCGTTCACGGCATTCCAACAAAAAATCAACAGCAAAAGCGAAACCAAAGTTTGGCCATTTAAATATAGTAGAAAATCCTGTAAACAAACATGCAAAAACAAAACTGTTACAGGATATCAAAAATGAACCAAAGTGCTATCTAAATAATAACAATAATAATAACAATAATAATATCAATATTAATATCAATAATAGTAATAATAATAGTAATAATAATGTTATTAATAATAGTAATACAACTACTAACAGTAATAAATGCATACAACAACCTGAAACGACAATAACAACAATTAAAAAAAGTATCAAGTGCCAAAATACTTGTACAAACACTGTGGATGTTAAAGCGAATGTAAAATCGTCAACGTCGTCAGTAGCGTTACCAACAACGCTACCATTATCACTGTCAACGGTAACACCCATAGCAAAAGTGAATCCAATATTTTTGTGGACCAAACAAGATGATACGAGAATCGTAGAAGTTCGTTGCGAAGATTACGATAAACGCAATCGTATACGGCTTACTAAAACGTCTAACGGTAATTGGAAGGCAATACCATGTACAGATCCAACATCAACGAAAGTTGTACGCTGTCTATATACTCCAACCCCGCCACTTATGAAAGTGAAATGTGAAAAGGATTTAGAACAACAGCAACGGCAACAACAACACCAAACTCAATTGCATGATAATCAAATAGATTTATTATCAAATCAAAACATTAACAACAATAGCAATAATAATAACAATAAGAGTAATAGTGATAATAGTAATTGTGTGTTTCGAAGGGGAATTGAAGAATTAATGGTAACACCAACAATACCAACAACACCAACAAGGGCAATTATAGCAACAACACCAACAGCAGCAGCAGCAACAACTAGTGACATTGATATAAAATTCAATTTAGTAGAGAGAAAAGTTGTCTTAAATACGGCGAATAGGAAAAGAAGTAAAAGGAAAGGGAAATCGCGCAAACGGAAAATTATTCGCAATAAGTCACCAAATGTAAATTATTTAAATCGTATAGGAACACCCGTGGACGATAATGTACCGGTTAAAATACGTAACAATAGGGTCTTGGAAACCAATAAAATATTCAATCAAAATTTACCTCTACAAGCATGTGACAATAAATGTGACGTGGAAGCCATTTTACCACCGTCACCATCATTGCCGTCATCACTTTTGGCACCGTTGGCATCAGCGCCATTGCCATCGACATCGACATCGCCATCGCCATTGTCATCGCCATCGTTTGAATTAGTGCAATCATCATTACCGCAACCAAATTCAAACGACCAACATGTAGACTCTATTAAAAATGTTCATACTAATTCAATTCACCGTTCAAATGAAAATTACGATTTAGCTTTAAGTATTATTAGGGATAGTGTCACTTCAACGCCAGTTGAGTTAGTTGTACCATCAATTGTAAATGCATATCAATCTAGATTAGATGATTTTAATGTGCAATTGTGCCCAAAGACGGGCTTATTTATTCCCGCTATCACAGATAACAATAACAGTGATAAACTAAAAAATCGTAATAATATTAATAATAATAATACTGAAGCTTCAAATTGTTTAATAAGAAGAAGCGATAGTAACGATGATCTCGTTCCTGTAGAATCTACAGAATCATCTAAAATTTCAGCGAATAAAATGAATGATATTGGGAATGATATTCAGAATATAACAGTAAATAATAATGAAATTGAAACCGATGAAAGGGATATAAAATTATCAACAACACTGGAATGTGCACAGACTGTGGTAGAATGTAAGAAAAGTTCCGATGAAATGTTAATGATGACGGAAAGTTTAGAAGCGAAAACGAGAAATCTTAAAGATTTATTAGATAGTGCTGACCTTCTGGATCATTGTGATATAACAAATGGACATGGCAATCATGAAGAATTAATTGAATCTTTAGTAAAAACCAGTTGTGAAGGCAATCTAATGGTTGAAGAAAAAGATCATCAGCAACAGCAATTGCAGCACCAACATCAAACGGAACCAGAAGAGTTGCAATTATTGCAACTTCATCAGAAATTAGAACGTGAACAAAACCAGCAAGAAGTAGAGCAGTCAGAGTCTGCTGACAGATTGACATCATCAGCTAATGAATTGCCAAAGTGTTTATCATTTAATGAAGCTGGTGAAATTGATTTCTTTCAAAGCAACACTTGCACTGAACTTGCATTTGAGAAGAGTCCCGCCACAAGTGATTCAATTATTTTTCATGATACAACCGAAATGGTTATGACGCCAATCAAGGCCACAACACCATTATTCAGTTTATTGAATTTTGATGATGATGCACCAAAAGATTTGAGTTATAAAAGACGCAACTTAAATGATGATATCTGTTGCCCACAATCAGAATCGAGTAGTCAATGTGCAGTCACATCAAGCTCTGATATTATGAAATCACCAGCAACGCATCCTATTGGTATAGGTGAAAGTCTCTCATTTGCGGCCCCATCGTCAGACACCATGAAAAATATGGTATTTGAAGAGTTTCTAAAATTTAATACTCAGTCAACCGATCAACAGCAACAACAGCCAGTAAAGACGTCGCAATCAAATGAACCGATTGATTTAGGTAAACGGAAATTAATCGGTGTTACAACAAAATCTAACGCACTAGCTAATTTAATGGAACAAGTTATTGTGGATGATGATAGTGATAATAATAATAATATTGTTAATGGTAGAAGCAATAACAGGGAGAATGAAAATTGTAGTGATGTTATTAATGCCAAAGCTGTTGATGATAATGTTGCACCAATTTCTCAATCATTGCAAACAGCACTTAATAGTAGTCGTTACAGCGACGTTGACGTTAAAGTTGTTAATGCCAATGAAACCGGCAGTAGCAATGGCAACGGCAATGGCACTGTCACTGGCACTGGCAGTAACAGTGGCAAACCCAATACAAATAAAAGTCATATTAAAGTGCCTGCAACCACATTAATGAATGAAGATCCCGATCCATATACACAATTGCAATTATTGTTGAGAAATACACAATGGAAGGTGCCAGATCCTATACTTGTACCAAAAGATCGACTGGGTGCTGTTTTGGCATCACCTGCTCGTGAAATACCATTATTAATAACAACCCGTCCAGAATTGAAGTTGCCAGAAGCTTTCGCTTATCCTGAGATTATACAGAATCCAAATATTTTAGTTATCTCAATGGCCCAATTGGAAGCTATACTCAAAAACAATGAACTGGAAAAGTCGAAAGCTATAAATGTAACAAATAATGTCGAACATGATGATAATGTCTTAGATAAAAATGTTTTTGGGAATGAATTCAATAGGAAAGGGCATAAATCGCAAATTACAAAAATTGAAAATAATAATAAAACAATAGATAAAGAAAAGACCGCAGGTGTAGTTGCAGCTGCAGCTGCTGTTGCTATTGCTCCGCCTACTGTTCTAGCTACTTCTAAGACTCCTGTAATGTCGCACAATAGTCCTCAAAATAAGAATGTTAATGTGAAATCACTACAAAATTATTTAGATGTTGAGGGCAGTTTAGGTACAGAAATGAATGCTTCTACGTTGGCAATGTTAAATCAGATGCTCTGGTTGCCATACTTTGGACAATTGTCTCAAGATATTGTTAAAGGTTCCAAAACGTCGGCACCGTTAACGTTGCAACATTTACAAAGCTTTCTACCATTTTATAATGCCCAAGCTAGCCTTAAACATTTAGATGATATTTATAAAAATTATTGGAAACATCAACAGCGTCAACAACATGATGTTAATGACGTTAATAATATACTATCAATGCATCACCCTCATCATCAACGTCAGCATCAGTCCAAGCATTATCCTAATACGTCTAATTTGAAAGCTGCAACAGTTGCGACCGCAACTGCTACTGGTTCTGCTGCTGTTGCTAATAATGAAATAGAAAAGCAATGTGATAAGAAGCAAACTCATTCGAAATTGATCAATGGTTTCATTAATAATTATAATTCTGATACTAGCTCCAAGCAATATTATGGGTATCCAGATGTAAATTTAGCAAATATTCATTCGCACATTCATCATCCCTATCAAGATACTCAAAGTTATACAACAAATCTTCAACAACATCAACCACACCAATCACAATTGTATAAAAATCATCATCGCCATCAGAAAACTATGACAAGTAATCAATATGTAATGCAGCAAATGATTGAAGAGAAATCTTCAAATTTATTATTAAATCGTTTGGAAAAATTAAATGAGTGCTCCGCCCCTACTGAAAAGAGTGATGATGGTAATGATAAGAAGCCCCGTTTAACATGTAAATCTTTAGCAAATTTATTAAATCCAGAATATACGCATCAAAATGATTTGATGATATCATCACATGATGCTATTATTAAGGCAAAGAATTTATTAAGATCCCAATTGCATAATGGTTATAGAACGAATCAAATAACAAATGATGCAATTGTTGGCGGTAACACCTTAACTTCCTCAACCAATATAAAAAGATCTCATAAGCGTTCGGAAATGGAGAAACTCTACGCGAAGCAAACTCGCTGCAATTTGAATGGTTTAAATGCAGCAACAGCAGCCGTTGTTGCAACAACGCCAGCATCAAGTCAAATTATTAATCAATCAAATGACAATCCTATGCCCACTGCCTCAGATATAAGTACACCATTATGGCATCCATTATTTGGAAGGTAATTAAATTAAAAACCAAAAAAAAAATAAAAAATCGAAAAATTGCAATTTCATAATTTGCAATTAACTAACAGAAACAGGCCAAGAGATGAAATTTTTTTTGTCAGAATCTTCAAAAAATTTCACTCTTTTGCACCTGAATGCAAATGCAGCAATGAATTTCCATTCCATTCCATTTGAAAAAAGCCATTTTGTAGACAACTTTCTTAATTTAACTGACTTTGTACATTAGAAACTTCATGTTTGGAATAGCCCAAATAGTGTGAGATAGACCGATTAGTTAGAATCCATACTCACAATTAATTGAACAAAGTTTTTGCGTGTGCCCATGTATGTTCAAGATACTTTAACAAATTTTGATGCGCAGACGATGATTTAACACAAAGATGAACGAAATTACATGGGGGTAACTTTGCGTACCCTTTGCGATCACTTTTTGCATAACAGCCTTTTTTTAAAAGCGGCATATTGTTAAATGTGCAGTTTTCGATGCCTTTTAATTAAAATAAGGAATAGTATTTTGCCCTATGAATGTCTCAAATCGATCTAGTTTTTTGAATCTCTTTTTATGTAGTAGAAAATTAAGATTCCATCATATTAGATAGACGTAGTAGTGTAGTTTAGGCAACGTGAGAAGCAATTTTAGATTAATTATAGTGCTTTTACTTGATTTATGCCGCTTTATATTCGCTTCTGTAATAAATTCGTTTTAAATTTACATAAATTGATTTTCTAGTTTTTAGATATTTCTTTTCTACTTACAGCAATTCAAAATCTGAATATTATAGTCCATGGCAATGGACAACAGTAACAGCGACAGGTGAATAACGGCAACGGGCTCTAAAGGAGCCCGTAAAAAAAGAAGCAAGTGAGCATTTTGAAGCTTGCAATATGAAATCACAGCATAACTTTAACAAAAACAATAATACTAATAATAATAATAACAATAAAAATAATAATAATAATAATATAACAAAAAGCCATTGTACAACTAATGTCATGAATAATAATAATAATAATAACAATCACAAACTATTATCATCAAAATTGAGTTCGAAAGATGCATTGTCGCAATTAATGTGCGATCCTTATAAAGGAGCAAAAATAACTGGATTTAAACCAAATGCAATACAAAATTCAATTGCCGATGGATGTGTATACAAAGAATTCAATAATAATTTAAATTACAATCACAAGCAATATCAACAACAACAACAGCAACAGCAATCATTACATGATTATAACTTTCCATGGATGACAGTAAATAGTATGAACACCAATAACCACAATAATAGCAATAATAAAAATAACAATAATAATAAAGATTACATTAATAATGTATTATTACAATACGGTTCGAGTTCATCATCATTATCATCATTATCATTATCATCACCATCGTCATCATCATCATCCTTAAGAAATCATCAAAGTTTGTTAAATCCATCTCAACATTATGCGAATTTTAATACCTATTTGCCATTACAACAATTTCCTAATCACACTAATCCCATTAATAATAATAATAATCGTGATCATACTCTCCAACATAATCATCATCATCATCATCAGTTTGATTTAAATGATCCTAGAAATAATTTATATTCATCATCACAACATCGCTACGATTATAATCTACATTGAAACTATACCGTTATATACATCTAACACTATTATTATTACTATTATTATTATCATTATTATTAAATGGATGTAAAATATATAACAGAACAGCGAATAGAAGCGAAGCATAGTGAGATAGAAATGGAGAATATGTAAAATCAAGCAATGCCTTATTTTTTATATACCTGTCATATTGAATACAAAACAATACAATACAATGCAATAAAATGTAATCCAATACCAAGGACAACAGCTAAAACAACTATAACGAGAACAACAGCAACAAATAACAATAAAAATAATAACCGTAAATGTGCTACAAAAAAAAAAGAAAGGGAAAAAGGAAAAAATACAGTTAGTCGAATTTTTTTAGTTTTAGTAAAACTAAAACAGTGAATAAAGGCACCCCCCCCCCCCCCCCCACCCCCTACCGACCCATCTTCCCAGCACACCATTATGGAAAAACTATCTAAAGATATTATTTTAGATTTTATAATTATTTTTGTTTTGTTTTGTTTTTTCTCTTAATTTAATTCTTGTTAATGATATTGTTGTTATTCCCATTTAGTGAAACTAAAACTAGCTGCAAAAAAAAAAGCCGAACAAATATAACGGTGGATGGTATGTATGGCCATGCAAGAAAAATAATTTTTAAATGTTTCCTATGGTTGACAAATTTCTATAAATTGTAACAGTTTCATTGTAATGCGTATTATTAAGTTACTTAAATGAATCTTTTTAAAAGTTAACACAAATTGTTTGTCAATAATAATTGAATCTATTGTAGTAGTAATTTTAGATGCGAATGAAAATTATGCTTTCAGGTCGCATTAATCTCCAAGAAGTTTTCCCACTGCTTTTCTGCTGCCTTTTTTTATTCTTTTTGTTTTTTGCTTGTGCATTAAAATTTAAAATAAAAATAGAAGATTTTTTTTTTGGTTTTCATGTATCATTATCGTTTTCCCCTGTTTTATTTTTGTTTTTAATATAATTAAGACAAATTTTGTAATAAAAAATAAGAATTTAAAAAAAAACTGTGAAATATATTTAAAAAATAGTACGCTGCTGGTGAAGGTGCTAAATATTAATATCAATGTTAAAAAATCATTAAATTAATTTAATACATTATTCCCCATACATACAGACATATACTAAATAAATTCTGAGTACATATATATAATATATACGCTTTATTTAATTATTATTATTATTATTACCATTACTATGATTCTTATTACTATTATTATTATTTTATAGAAAATTGTGTATTCATAAGTGAAAATGTTTTTCCAAAAAAATATTTATTAGTAAATATATTAAATTTTAAGTTTAAGTTATAAAATGTATACTGTTTTTATTTTAATTTATCTATCATTGTTGTTTTTTCTTAAATCTACAAAAATATTGAGAAAATGTAATAAACAATCTTTGACTAGAAAATAAATTATAAATATAAACTACTTTTTATTAACTTAATAATTAATCAAAATGCAAAAAATTCGGACTTGAATTGCATTAATTAATTAATTAATTGAATTAATTGACGATTTTATTAATAAAAAACGTACATATTTGTCTTTCAAGTTAATTTGCGTTGCATATTGACTTAAAAGACTAAATAAAAATTTTTGTATTGCCCAAAAAAATATTCTTCCAGTTTTACAATTTTGATAATAATGCATAAGAAACGAGTTTGATTAATTAAGCATTTTACTGTGTTGTTGAACAAGCAACAATATTTTAATTACTTTATTAATTTATTAATTAGTTGAATAATAGCTAATTTTATTAATTTATTTATTTTTTATAACTGACTGATTTTTCATTGTATGCAATTGGTTTGAATTTGCATTTGCTTTTATAATATATCGTAATACATATATTGTGAATAGTAAATTTATATTGCGAATGAAAAATACAACACTGGTGTAGCGGCATATCATTTTCTTTTTGAATATTGTCAAGCGTTTACAGTTAGTGGTAGAAACTGATGAAGCAATTGTAAATTACATTTATATTTAATAAACTAAATATTAACTATAAATATAAAAAATGACTCAAAGTAACATTAAAGTTGTGGTTCGTGTTAGACCTTTTAATTGCAAGGAGGAAAATGACGGCGTTTCTAGTATAATAAAAGTGATAGATAAAACGACGCTGCTCTTTGATCCTGATGAAGATGACGATGAATTTTTTTTTCAAGGTATCAAACAGCATTATCGTGATATAACTAAACGAATTAAAAAGAAATTAAGCATGGACTTTGACAGAGTATTTGGTGTAGATAATACAAATATGGATATTTTTGAGGAGTGTACGGTACCATTGGTGGATTCTGTATTGAATGGGTAAAATATCTTTTTTAAACTCTCAAGTAATTATTGTATTAATACATGGTTTTATTATCATAGATTTAATTGTTCAGTATTCGTATATGGAGCAACCGGTGCAGGCAAAACATTTACAATGCTCGGCAATAAAAATTTTCCTGGTTTAACTATTTTAACAATGCAACATCTCTTCGAAAAAATCACACAGCATTCACAACAACAAAATAAAAAGTTTGATGTGGGTGTTAGTTATTTAGAGGTTTACAATGAACAGGTGATAAATCTGTTAACAAATCGTAATCCGCTAAAGCTGCGGGAAGATGCTAATGGTGTTGTTGTAAGTGGTTTAAAATTACAACCCATTTGTAATGTTGATGAATTGATGGACATACTGACTCGAGGCAATACAAATCGCACTCAACATCCCACTGTTGCGAATGCTGAAAGCTCTCGTTCCCATGCTGTTTTTCAAGTTCATATAAGGATAACAGAACAGAAAACTAGTGTGAAACGTTTAGTGAAATTGTCTATGATTGATTTAGCTGGAAGTGAAAGGGCTGCTAGCACCAAAGGTGTGGGCGTACGCTTTAAGGAAGGTGCAAATATTAATAAAAGTCTTTTGGCTCTGGGTAATTGCATTAACAAATTGGCCGATGGTAGCAAACATATTCCATATCGTGATTCGAGTCTAACACGTTTGCTCAAAGACTCACTTGGTGGAAATTGTCAAACTTTAATGGTGGCCAATGTTTCAATGAGCTCATTAACTTATGAAGACACTTATAATACTTTAAAGGTAACCAATACGCCTCACCATAACACAAGATCTTAATAATTTTTAATAATTGCAATTTGTAATCTTATGTATAAGCAGTATGCCAGTAGAGCTAAAAAAATACGTACAATATTAAGGCAGAACTCATTGAAAACAAATATGCCGAAAGAATTTTATGTGAAAAAGGTTAATGAACTCTCAGAAGAAAATGAGAATTTGAAGCGTCAATTGACTTTGGTAAAGGAAAAAGAGAAAATGGCCACGAATGATTCAAGCTATCCTAATATTGATGAAAATTTGATAGTTCATTGGTATAGACGTATTAAAGATACATTCGCAGCAATATTTAAAATTCAAGAGCAATTGTGCACGGCTATGTGCGCCATCGATATGAAAACGTTTTGTATTGAATTTTCTGGTAACGGAAATGGAAGACAGGTAAGTGTTTTTTTTTAATTATTATTAATTAGAGTGCTTAACATAATTTTAATGTGTGTAATAATGATGATGACAATTAAGTATCTCCCAATAACTCCTTTTGTTTCGTTTGCATAATTTTCTCTGCTTCATTTACATATTTGTCCGCTATGGCCATTATTTGATTCTGGATTGCAAATGCATCATCTTTAGGTATGTCGTCATTTCTCTTTATTTTCCGTATGGCATCATTTTGTATGTCTTTAATGATGTCGCGGTATTTAATAAACAAACTTTTCGCATTTTTTGATAAATTTTCACGATGCTCTCTAGTAATCTTGGGTATGGGTACAAACAGCGTAGTACCATCCTGTTGTGGATTCAAGTTCATGCCGCTCTTTTCAATAGCCTTCAACACATCTGGTATAGTTTGTGGGAACCCAACCATATTAATGACAATGGTTTTTGGATTTTTACGAGATATTTGAGCTAATTCGGCTAGTTCATGTTCCGTACCGTCTATATGAACTTTTAATGTTTCAATAGCACCCGTCGAGGAACGTAGAGACAAATTCTTAATATAATCATCTTTCATACGTTCAATAGCTTTTTGCATTTGTACGTTAATGTTATCATAATTGATCACTTCGCGCAATTGACTTTCATTTATTTCAATTTTTATGGCTTTTTTAATCTTCTCCTTTTTCTTATCCTTATTCTTGGCATAATAACGTAATTGTGGTAATGATACATTTACCATAACCGGAGAATTCTGAATCAGGCATTTTGTATATTTCAACGTTAGCCCACTATATTTGAGAACCGTATTAGAAAAATTTGATCTTATAGCGAACATTAGTCCCTTTTACTGTTGTTTGGTTTAGTGTTGGGTGCATGCCTTTTTAAAGCAAGTTATATTACAGATTTGTATTAGATTTGTCAAAAATTATGTAAAACTGGGATGGCATGGATAAATATAAACTTGTATTATAAAGGGATTTAATTTAAATAACAATTGTCTGCTTATTATATTTCACAACTGATGTCTAATATAGAAATTTACTGTTATACTTTCTTTATACCCACCAAATTTCTTTCAACATATAATTTTGAATCGTTATAGAAATGTCCATGCATTAAAATTTTTTTTGGTATCGTCTTCAAAATTGATATTGAAAATAAGCCAAATTGGATTAAGGACACGACTACAATGCCACATCCATCAGCCTTAGCTAAATATAACTCTTATTTGTTATATCCTAAACCTCTTTTCGGTATCGATGTAAGTTTGCGCGGCTACATGTAACATCTAAAAGGGTATAAGTTACACTAACTTCACTTAGAATTACCGTCTGACTATCTACCCTTTTGTCCGTCCGCGCTTATCTGTGGTTTTTTTTAAAGATGTGGTAACCGCTTTTGATGAATTCAAAAGATGAATTCTCATGAAAATTTTTAAGGTTTAACTATTTTGTTACGAGTCTCCATGTACCGCTTTATTCTGAAAAAGTCGTTATGTGAATAAATTTGTAATTTTGAATATTTTTTTAATGAATATCGGTACAAAATTGATATTTTATATACTAATTTGATTCAAATTGGACCATTGTTTGGACCACCTCTCATAAAACGACTTTTTCAAATCATATGAAAATTATAATTTTTTACTATATAAAATTGCGAGTTATTGTCTTGACTTCTCCATTAGTTAAAGTAAAGTAGTGCATGATGTAAGGTATTTAAAAATCACTCCCCATTGGCTATAATTTGTTTATTTATTATCAAATAATTAATTTTTTCTTTTTTTTCCAAATTTTTTGATTTTTAATGGCAGACTTTTAATTACGCCTCATCGTTCTCCGGTTCTTTAACTAATCAAATTGATAAATTACAAAAAAATATAACTGTGTATAGGCAAGCGTATAAAAATGCCTATAAAGGATTAAAATTGTTGGAAAAAGAAATGAAAGCAATAACAAAGTATAATAATATAATGCAGTTATTTTTGAAAGACAATTACGATTTGTTGCAAAAATTAAGAGATTCTCTCATACAAGCTAATATAAACGAAATGCAAGTACAATTAATTAATGCCCAATTTAATAATCAATTAAAGGATGAGAATCTAAAGAGTACATATGATAAATTTTATCAATATTTAAAAGCTGATACATTTAGAAATAATATCATTCAAGAATTGAACTCATGTTGTTGTGACGAATTAATAGACAATACTGCACAGGTTACAAGCTCAGCAAATAGTCAAATTAAATTAGAAAATAATGTAAAGCAAGAATATTTTGCTGGTGGCCATGATATAAATGAAGATTACAGGGACATTGAACCACGCAGAAAGCGTTCACGACCCAATGATTCAACAATTGATAATTGTACCAATAATAACAATTTGAATAATTTGAATGTAACACAAATATTTTCAAACTTTAACTCTGCACGTAATAATGATAATTATAATGGCCCTGGTACATTATGTAATTTAAATTCCATTGCACCATCAACTTCATCAGCAGCATTATTTACATGTCCCGATCATTTAATAAACGATAAAACTCATCTATTTGATAGTATGCTTACCCAACAACAACCTCTAACATCTTCGGCACGTCCTGAGAAATTAAGAGATGGTAAAAATATTATTTTGGACATTGGAATGGAATTGTCACTTTTAATATTTGACAATTATTTTCTTTTTTATGAATTTTTTTTAGTACTGGTTAAATCGGGTAAATTCAGACAAAATGTGGTGAAGAAAATATTGTCGAGGAGTGCTCAAAAGGAAAATGCAACCCTGCGCCCAAACCGTGTAAGGAAAAGTCCTCGCATTGATATACTAAAAAGTATGGTTCTATTTTTCATTTACTAATTTTTTTAAAAAAGTACGTTAGATGATATTTGTTGCTTAGGGCCAATATTTAACTATTCTTTTCTCATGTAATTGTGGACACATTTAAAAAGTCCGCCTACAGAATGTTAGCGATGTGGATCACTTATATCATATTTGCCATAAAGATTTATGCAGATTTTTTTTAGCGTTTCCATTTTAAGAAATATTTAAAACTGAGCAATTTTTATATCAATATTCTCCTTTTTCGAAAGCTTAATTGGCAAGGACCTTTATATTCTGTTCAAAATGGCAAATTTCTATAAGCGAAAAAAATTTTAATTCAAAATGTCGTATGTCATGTGCTTTTTAATTGTAGATCATAAATCACCGCGAAGTAATGCTGCTGCTGCCCCTTGTAATATAGCCAAACGTCAATTGTTACGGGAAACTCTGGCAAATGAATATTTTAGTGTGCCCCAAGTACGAATAAATCGTGCAGCAACTTTACGGGCAAAAAATAACAATTAATGGAATTCTCCTATTAAACTTATTATTTATAATCCTTTCATAATTTTATGTATATTTTTTTTATAAGCTTTTAAACGAACTTTTTATTTTTGTTTTTCAATAAAGATCATTTTGCGTAAATCATTGTCGAAAGATCTTTTTATTACTGTACATCTTTATCTTTCTTTTGTACGTGAGCGAGCCGGTGCAATACATTTGTTTTGTTACCTTTATTTTTTGGTAATTAACATATCGATTACAGCTTTTTTATATTTATTAAGATTATATTCATTTTCGCCATCATTGATAAGGCATTGAACACTTTCAATAAACTCTTGTGGAGCGGTAGCCTTCGTCTTATCATTAGTCTCTTTCCGCCAATTAAGTATCGCTTCGACTGACTCTTTAGACTTATTATTTTCATAATAATAACATTCCATATCGGCATTGGATTTTGTTGCTTCCCAATTCTCTGTGATGAAAGATTCATGATAGCATGCTGTTAACAAATACATAGCATAATCATAGTTTTGTTTACGTAATGGACAACGGTCAGCTATTATTGTAAGCTCATCTGTGGTAGCATTGTAACGTTCACCGACTAAACGTAAAAATTTATCTTTAGCATGAGCATCAAATTTTAATGCGGATAATTTTAAAGTTAGCTTAACACGGCGCGCTTCTGGGTTGCGTAATGTAGGCAAAGCTTGACAATAATCTGCTGTTGTAATATTAACAGGGAAATGCTCTTTCCATTTAGCTTCAGTATTTATAACTTGAGGCCAAGGTGTGCAAAATCTTTTCAATGCTTCACATTGCTGCTTAATAGCTGGCGGTGTTAAATGTAAAAAGTTTGGTATTTTCATGAGCTCAGCATTAGCGTATTTTGATGGTGGGGCATCTTTCTCGTTGTAACCCTGACGTATAGGTAATGGTACGCTAGCTGGATGGAAAGATCGTGGCCCTGGCCAAACAGCCGTCCAATCTTGATCTACGGCCATTTTATTTGTACGTGGTGGGGGAACATCTACTTTTTTGAATTCACGCTTCTTCACCACCTTTTGTTTGATTTTACGTAAATCCAATACACGAAATTCATCATCAGTATATTCTGTTTGATTGTCGGGGGCTGGCGTTGTTGATTGTGACTTTGTTTGCCAATTTAATCGCTGTTTGAAAATAATGTTTCTTTCAAATAAGATCACTTTCCTAAATTTATTCATTTCACTGGAATATACTTAATGTAATTAAACAAAGAGTTGCTTTTATTAAATAAGATTCAATGTAAAAGTTTAGAGAAAATAATAAAGCGCACCATAATAGATTTCATTAAGAAAAATGCAATGAATTAAATCATATTATTGCCATGAATTATTATTTATATATATATATAAGTAAGTAAATGCCATGTTCGTAAAAGTTAAAATTTTTTTTTGGTATTTTAGTTGAAACATTTTAAAATTTATAAAGTACTCTTAATATATTCTAAGCTGCTTTTTTAAATAAAAATTCATGGCTTGTCAAGGAAAAATGAATAATTATGAAAAACTTAATATTAATTAAGTAACTCAATTCTTATTACTTGAACTAAATTGTAATTCGCCAAATGTTTTTATAAATGAATTAAAATTTATAGCTGGCAACATTTTATGTATACAAATAAGCACACTGCCATTTTATGCAGCGTGTGTTTGAATGAGACATAATTAGTATATTTTTATCGGTATTATAGAATTGTCATCTTTATATAAATATTCGCGAAATAGCCATTTCCTGTCGGCATTTAAGCAAGTAAAGTTGTAGTTTTTAGAAAGCATTGCGTGCGTTGAAATAATTTTTGCTGTCAAGTTGCGTAAGTATGGAAAAATTTTGCGTACATATTAGAAATTAAAGTTTAACAATTATTAAATGTAAAATTTTTTTGGAATTAATTGTCCATTCCAAGTCCAACGTGTATAGAATTTTAAGATTTTTTTTGGTTAGGTTTTGAGAATTATAAGGAAGGGGCGTCACGTTCTTAACATGGCGAAATCTTCCATTGATTAAATTTTTTCAAAGTTTTTTTTATTAGTTTTTGTAAAAGAGTATTTTCAGATAAGTTCTATTAAATTATATAGAGGAATAATATTTGAAAGCGATAATAAATTGTATGATGAGTAAGAAATGCTTAATAATATATGATGATTTTTTAACATGCATCACCACCTGATAATTTTTTTCATTCTATGTTGCGTATGTTCACATAAAAATTAGCTCCAATTTTAATTATTTATATGTATTTAGGTTGTGTGCAGGTGCTGCGAATTCTGTTGAACTGTGGAATGAAAATGGTAAGTGCTTTTTAATTTTTTTTTGCTTTATGCTTCTCGTACACATGTTGGGAATAAATCATTTTTTTGGGGGGATTCGCAATGTATTTTGAAGGCGTGTTATTTATTAACTATGATTGCAATTTTTTTACTTAATTTATTTTGAGGTTAGGCAAGTGAAAATTTTTTCTGGAAGTTTCTCGAACACATCAATGCATTGCGGGTTACACTACCGACATTTTTATGTATTCGTTTTTTTTTTTTTTTTTTATTTTTCTTTAAAGTGTGGGTCGAAGTAAAAGGCGCAAAAAGTTAATATGAACTTCTAATACACTTGCTGCAAATTTTGATATTTTGGAGCGGTGTTCGGCATCATTGGTAGATTCTATTTTGAACACATTAACATACGCAATCTCTAATAATCATCGTGATAATTAGTTATGGTTTGTCATAAATGTTCGTCTTTGGTATTTATTTATGGGTGCAACAAAATAATTTGAAGGGCTGGACAATATTTTCATGTTTTTAACTATTTTAACAATGAGTTATCTCTTCGAAAAAATCGCACAATATGCTCAACAACAAAATAGAAGTAACGGGTAATCTAGTTGTGTAATCTGTTAACAAATTGTACTACATTAAAGTTGTGGGGATATGCTAATGATGTTGAAATTAGTTTGAAATTGCAACCCATTTATAATGTTGATGAATTAATAGACATGCGGACTGAAAGCAATGGGAATTGGTGCATAATACCCCAATGTTGCAAATGTTCAAAACTTCCATTCGGATGCTTATTTTCGAGTGCTTTTAAGAATGGTAGAACAGAAGACTAGTGTCTGTGAAATTGTCTGATTGATTTAGCTGGAACTGAAAGGAGGAGGGCTCCTAGTGTCAAAAGTGTCGGCGTACCTTTCAAAAAAGCTGAAAGTATTACGAGTTTTGGCACAGGGCAATTGCTTTATATTAAATTGATGGGCAGTAGTAAACATGTTCTATATACCATGATTTGAGCATAACGCAGTGGAAATTATCAAACTTTATTGGTAGCACATGAAGTCATTAATTTGTAAACATACTTATAACACTTTCAAGGTAAGTTATACGCTTCATTATAATATGATATCGTAAATTTTTAGAATTTTTTAAAATTATCTTTACAAATTATTAAATTCATTTTAGACGTAACCAGTTAAAAAAGTACATAAAAAAAGAATGCAGTATTCATTAAAAATCAAATATTTAAAGATTTTAATGGGAAAAATATAAAATTCCTTCTGGAAATATAAGAACCTAAGGAATTTTGAACGTAAGATAGTGAGAACGTTTGTCAGAAGTATTTGAATGAAGATCTTGGGGATGAATTTGCATTAATGTGTAAAGTTCATCAGCAGCTTTTGGCTATTAAAATCAATGCAGTTGGAGAACAGGTAAACTTTTAATATACACAGAATTAATTAAGGTATGTAGATGTTATACATAAGTTATGATTTGTAAAAGAATACTTTATTATTTTGCATAATTTGCTATAAGAACTTAAATAAGTATTATTTTTTTTTATTGTACGTTACGTTTTGTAAAATGGCAAAAACTAGCAAAATAGCGAAATTTTTTGTTCAATCACTATTTATGAGTATTAATAAAAAAAAAGTCCAATGTAATCGTAATATTAAGTTTAATGTATAACATTTGATACGTACATTTTCCAACGGATGTCTGCTCTGTAGAATTTGACTGTTCAAGAAAGAATTTTACGAAATTTTATTTTCAGTAATCAAGATTTTTTAACTATTTTATTTAATTTGCTTTCTCAATTATTTATTCATTATAATTTTTCATAAATGCTTTTATGTTTTATTAGTATGCATATGAGATTGGCGAAATAGTTCTAGCAATATTTCGCCAATCTCTTTTTTTTTTTTTTATGAAGAAATAATGTGTGGTTATTGCTTGTTCGCTCCTATTTAAGTTTACTTTGGTTAGTAACAGAGTAAAGAATAGGTAGGTAGGTTTCGGCGATTCGTACATCGAAAATCAATTGCTATTTTTTTGTAATCTCGAAGGACTAAAATGTTTTTGTACATTAACAATATAAATTAATTTAAATTGAATGGATAAGATAAAACGACATAAGTCCAAATTTCAACCCTTTGAAGATTTGATCAAACTGTTTATCAAATGTTCTCTAATTTATAACAGCTACGGCAAGAAATTCATTCTTATGATAAATTCTTAATTATGTAGTTTTTTTTTAATTCTCTTTTTTCTAATTTCTTATTCTTATTTTTCTTAAAAATAAAAAGACACATTTCTTTGTAGCTCTTGTTGATTTTAATAACAAGCGCAAATTTGTTGTTATCTCGAAGGACCAATTTATAATGTTTAAATGCAAAATACTACGATTGTATATGTAACTTAGCATGCTCGCACTATGCAAAATCAAAGTTAAAAAACTTTTGACATTAAATGTTCACACAGTTCATTTATAATTTTTGTCTTAACATTTAAAGAGTAAATATTATGTTAGTGATCGCAAAAGTTAGACGTATGTATGGATTACAAAGCAAAACGTAATGCCTAAATACACTGATAATAAGCATTAACTTACGTTTTTATAACGATAAACAAAATAAGCACAATGCCTTTTCGCTTGTGTTTTATAACCCTTTTCATTTTCTATTTTGTACTTATTAAAAAAATCTATCAACTTTTTGTTTATGCACTACTTTGTTCTTGCTGGAATACACATAACAACTTTAGGTTGAATAGACAAATTGTAATTATTTTATCTGACTAGAAGTTAGGCGCGTATAGGTGGTGTACGTGCGGTTCCAATAAAAGAGCTTATGAACGTATTATTTTCAGAGTGTGTTCACTAACGTCAAATCCATCAAATAGTCAAAATTTAAACATATACCAAACATTGCGATTAAATGTCAGGTATCAATTTATGTAGCATATTTTGCCCGGTACTTGCGCACATTCCACTTATTGTTGTAATATGCGCCATTTTTTTTTTGTCTTTTTGTTTTGGCATTTTTTCGGTTGTGTGACCTATTCTCTGTTTTGTACATTTTTAATTGTTAATTTTCCGAGGAGTAAGTAATAAGCACTTGTTACGTACGTATATGTTTCATTTAATTGATGAACCGGTGGTACGTTTGTTAACTAAACAGGTTTCTCGGTTTTTGTAGAATGGAGAAAAATTCACAAGTCTATTTCACTACTAAAAAATGATTTATGTATAGAAAATTTCGTGGACAAGCTTTTTTAATTAAAGTTGGGCATGAAAGGTTCAACCAGCTCAAGACTATTTTTTCCTTGTAGTTATCAACTAAAGTGGCTTTGGAAATTATGAGTTATGTAGATAATTCTACATATATAAAGGAATTAAAATCATAAAATCTAAAAATAAGTTTTCTTATTGAAAATATAAGTGTAAACTTTGTCATCCAAAGTTCGACCATCTTAAGGCGATCTTTGTAGTTATCAACTAAAGAGGTTTCTCGGTTTTTGTAAAATGAGGAAGGTTTCACACGTCTACTCTACTACCCGAAAATTATTTATACATAGAATATTTGTGTGTAAGCCTTCTTAATTAGAATTTAGAAGTAAGTGTGGGCATAAACGTTTCGATTAGCTCAAAACATTTTTTTTTTGTACTTATCAACTAAAGTGGTTTTTGGAATTTTGAAGTATGGAGATAATTTTATATATAAGGGAATTACAATTATAAAATGAATAATATATATAAAATCTCAAAATAAGTATCCTTTTTGAAAATATAAGTGTAAGCATTGGCATTAAATGTTCAACCATCTTAAGGCGATCTTTGTAGTTATCAACTAAGGAGGTTTCTCGGTTTTTTTTAGTATAGAGAAGGTTTCACATACCTATAGACTTCTATAAAAATTGAGACGTAAACATTAACATAAAAGTTTCAACCAACTCAAGACGACCTTTGTAGATATTATGAACGTGCATCTTCTTTCATCGTAAATTCTTTATAAGTACTATCATGCCTTTGTAGACTTTATTTTACAAATATTTATCTGACTATATTCTTCCACATCAGTTTGTTCGGTTTCTCTTATCATAAAATGATCAAAAATCTTATTAAAATTAAATTAACCTAAGTAATTAATTCGGACCACTAAATACTGAATATTTATATTTTTCATATAATTAGTCCAGTTTTTGTGTGCTGGATTGTAAGCGGCTTTGGCTGGCCAATGCTAAAAGCTGCCAAAAGTCGCTAAATGCTTTAATTTTTCATTGCTTATATTTAAAAAAAAATTTTTTTTTAGTTTTCTACGAATGCTTTTATTAAGCGTGTGCCCTATTCATTGTAACGTTCAGTTTTATTGAATAGTTTCGGTTAAGGGTGGTGTTGGCAAATACCTATATCCATATTAAAAGTTTGCTTGAAATAAAAATTTTGTTTTTAAAAACTCTCATTTTTTCTTTGTTTAATACAATTAGCAAATTGTTTCTTAAGTGAGAAAATTACTTTAAGTGATTGAATCAATGAATCCCATTAAAAAATTATTTATAGAATATTCTGTAATGTGAAAGTTGATGCAGAGTTTGTAACACCGGACATTTTTGGACACTCTGTATAAAATGTATTTAGCATTTTTGGCAGACTGTACTCGCCTTGTAAACAAGGGTGATTCCCCGCCTCCATGTTGTTTCTGTTGGTGGTAACAATTGCACTTTTTTTTTATTTACTCTTATGGCCAATTAATTTTATTCTTTAATTTTTCATTGTGGAAAAAATTCACTATTTTTCTGCCGTTCTCAGAGAGGACAAATCGGTTAAAAAAGAAGAAATTAAATTTTAAAATTTACTCTCAGAAAATTTCCACATTCTTTGGTGGTATGGTCTCATTCATCAAACTTTTCGCGTTTGAATTCTTATGATTTCTTCAAATTTAATGTTAATTTTTAGTTTTACTATTCAACAAAAGTTAGTTGTTTTGTAATCTCGAAAGACCAAAGTATGTTGTTTTTTGCAACAAGAGAATTTTAATTTATTGAACTTTTTTTCAAAACCATAAACAATAATAAAAAATGCATGTTATCGAATAATCTCGGAAATAAATTGATTATTAGAGTATTGCAAAAAAGTCAGGCCTTAAGTTATTGTTATTATAAGCTTCAAGCCTAAATTTATTGGTAGTCGTTTCTTTTTTTTGAGAAAGTCTTAGAAAAAGTCTACAGTGATAATAACGACAACTTGTGTCATCATTAATATTTTTGTTGCAAGTTCAATTATTGTTCGCTATATGAATATCTTTCACTATTTAGAAATTCATCGCTAAAACCAGTGATAAACATTTTATTTGCATTTCTTATTATTTCAATATAAGTTGTGAAATATTTCATTTTAAATTTAAACATTATACATGACAACAATGTGATTGGACGTCCGCGGCCATTAATAAGAAAACAGAAAAGTAAAAAATGAATTTTGATTTAAATTTTTTTAAATTTCTTTTCGCTATTTTGATAGTACTTTGGCAGCTTTTTTACTTTAGTTATTAATCTTAGTAAAATGTTAATTAAAAAAAGTTGATTATGTTTTCAAGGTGTATCATTACTTTGCTTGTTTGTAACACACAAAAAAAAAACGTAAGAAAATTATATGTGTTTCAGTTTCAGTATTAAAAACTTTATTAAATAATTTGATAAAGAAAAACATTGTTTTAGTTTTCTGTATAAATCATTTTCAGAAACTTATCATCGCTTCTAGTTTACAGTTTATACTTATTTGATTTTAATGTAAACTTTCATATGAAAAAGATCAGCAATAAAATGTTCAAAGTAAGTTAAAAAATGAAAATGAAAAATTGGAGTTTTATTTGTACTTTCTTTTCTTTTAATGAGACGTAACTTTTTAACCGAAATTACAGGAAAAGGTTTTTTTTTGAATAATTAGTTAGGAAGGGAGGGAGGGAAAAAAGATAAATCTTGAAACTTTGAGTAGCGCAAGTCCAAATGCTATCGCTTCATCAACTTTTAAATGTATTACCGTAAAGTTTAAAATTTTTATAAATGAAAGGAGAAACTTGGTGGGTTCTCCTTGCTTAGGGGGTCTAATTCTAATTGTGTTGGTGTTTGATATTTCAACAACTGCGAGATGTGGATTACTTGCAGAAACGAATGGCGAAAGTTTGATGGCGGAGTATTTAAGTGGAGATATTTTGGAGCTCGGGCACACTATTTTGAACTTAAGCTTTGTTAAAAATTTTTACTTCGACGTATCTCTGCCGCGGCAAATATTGCTCAGTAGATCGCCCGTTTGCTTAAGTTTAAAGATGAGGCAAGCCATTCGAAATGTAGCAGAACGATTAATCAAGTGTTGGTTTTCTTAGCATCCCTTCTGCCGAGTTAGGGGGATGCTCTCTGTTTAAAAGTGGTGGGAATTACTTTCACGTCTCAAGGGAGATGTGTTAAAAGCACAAGTACTCGCTTCCAATACAAATTGTTTTGCACGCATGCAAATGATCTCTGCCAGGTGAGAATACAAAGCATCAAATCATTTCAAAAATTAACAATCTAAATCATTTGATTGATTTATTATTGGTATTCTTTATAGGAATTCGAAAACCTGAAACGCAGTAATTCAATAAATTAAGAAATGGCAAGAATCACTTAAGAACTCTTTCCAGCAGTTTTTCCAAAACCGTAAGTAAACATCTCTTTCTTAATATTCGCTATTTAATCAAATCAAATATAGAATTGAGGAATTTCTTCCACACCATCAAATAGGAAAAATCAAGAATTTGATTCTTTATTTAAATATTTATTTTATATTAAAGTAACAAAAACAATAAAACTATGCGAATTTCTCCGCTTTGTTCGTTAGCCGTATAACAAAAATAAATAGTATATAAATAGACCGCTTTGTAAAGGATTAATAGATGATCTTGTTAAGCAGCTGAAACTATGGGAATGTAATGTCTGAGGTGATGATGGACTATGAGTTTGTGATTTTTTAAAACTTTCGTAATACCAATCCATGCCATCTTTGCGATGATGATGATGATCTATTCGTTCGATAGTCTCATCAAAAGGTTTAGTCGATGGAGGTGTAGGTGGCAATTTCTTTTGCTGAATTGGCGGTTCTGCGTATTGATTTAGTGTTTGCGATGGTGCATACAATTTAGTTACACTGGAACGGACCGTTCCACCGCCACCACTCAAACGTGATGATGGTGGTGAATGCGATGTTTTTGTTGTATTTGAAGTACCATCATTTAAAGATATTGATACTGTATCATTGTTGTAAAGATGTTGTTCACTCTTAATTTGATCTTCAAAGCTTTGGGTGGTGGTCAGTAACCATATGGCTTGCTTCTTTAAGTGTTCTTCTAATTCATCTGATGGTGGTATTAATAATATTGTTTCTGATGTTGTTGTCTCTTCCTGAGAAGACGTTCCTGATGATTTTGATAAATCCACTGATTGTGTTTCTAATAACTCTTCATCATCATAAGTTTCTGTATAAAAGGTTTGCCCCTTTGGGAATGGTGCAAAACTTGTGGACATTGTTGACGTTGTTATGGTTGTTGGTGTTGTAGTTGTATCAGGTAAAGTTGTGCGAATGTAATTAACATTTGGAATACTTGTCACGTGATACAATATCGCGGGATTTGTTCTCTCAGTCGTATCATTTTTAAGGGTAATTTTCAATTCACTTTCATCATGAAAGGTTATAAAGTGTTTTCCTGAAGTATTATGTGAATCAATAATAGAATTTATTGACTGAAAATGATTAAGTGTGCTTATCGATGTTGTTATTGGGTTTGGGCTCGTTGTACCTTCATTTCTATCAATTGGTATATATGATTGTTCAGGTTTAGCAGGCGAGGAAGGTAAAACTTCGACAACCGCTTTACGTTTAGTAGGATCGGGAACAGGTTTGAAACCACCCGTAAATTCGGGCATCATAGGTTTGAAGCCACCATGCTCAACACTCCCGGGTGGTATACGGAATCCAGTTTTAAATATAATTGGTAAATGTTCATTGAGATTATTATTATCATGTGCATCCTCCTCTGAGGATGAGGAAGCAATTGAAGTAAAACGTTTATTTCCGTTACTATCTTTGTAATATTGACGTTGTGATTGCGGATGGAAGTTTTCCGATTGCTGTTCAGTAATGAGCCCTCCGCCTCCGTCAACACCAGTACCCTTTTTGCTTAAATATTTCTCGAATTCTGCACTACTTGGCTGGTACATACGTACTCTATTCGAATTTTGAGTAGAGATGCCCTGTTCTATGCGATGCGAAGCGGGCATTTCATTGAAAAACGAATTTTTATTCACATATCCATTTTCTCCACGATTTTTGCGGCCGGATTGATTTAATCTGAAAAATCGATTGAAATAGAAACTATTTAAGGGGTAACCGAAGAACGTTAATGTTGATGTTGATTGTCCTGGGCCTGGCCTTCTCGATGGATGCTTTACCAAGTACTTTGTATTTAGCATTGTGTTATTTAAATGTATGTGGTTAGGATTTTTGAAAGAATGATATGTGGGTGTTGAGGAAGAGGGAGAAGTCAATGTCTTATTCGGGTATCCTGATTGCTGATTAGATAATGTGTTTGCATTTTCCATTTGTGAGCTTGAAGCAGGTGTTTCACTGGCTTGATTAACTTTTTCATCGATTGTTGATGGTGTGTAATCTACATATTGATCATAGAAATATTCACTGTCACTAGCTAGAGGCTTGTTACCTGTCGCCACCACAAACTCATCGCATTCATCGTCATTGTAGTCGCCTTCTTGTAATTCCCTTTGAAATATATCACCGTGATCATTAAGCAATGGTAAATGATTAACACTATCTCCATCGATATACATTATATTAGTTTCAGGTCTCATTGACTTTTCAATACAAATATTTTTATCTATGCGAGTTGAACGCAGGAGGCGCCCATCTCGACATTTAGGGCCGGGATAGGGGAAGTTGGTTTCTTCTAACCATACAGAAAGCCATTGTAAATCGCAAGAGCATTCAATTGGATTTCCTAAATAAACATACCACACAGAAAGCAATTCAATATAAATCAATGCAAAGGAAAAAGGTGCTATGTTAAAACAAGAGGCGTAGCATTTGTTTACCTTCTACATCAATAATGGCAATATTGCCCCTAAGATTTCTGAATGTCCGTTCTGTAAGTGTGCGCAAAAGGTTATTTCTCATTGACAAAACTCTTAAACGTGGCATTGTTTCAAATGGTGAGCCTTGAATTTTACATATACGATTATTATCCATTTTCAATTCTACCAGCCAATTCAATGTTTTTAAAGGCATCGTCGAGATAATTTTAAATTTATTTTCCGATAAATCCAATACCTCTAAATTGCGCATATTAGCTAAATCAATAGAATCCATATTGTGGAAATGATTGTTAGAGAGATTAAGGAACACAAGAGATGGTGAGTTGAAGAAACTTTCTTTAGATAAACGACGCAAATTGTTATATTGAAAATGGACTGCTAAAAGATTTGACAAATTTTCGAAAACATGTTCCTTTAATTCCATCAATTTGTTATCTGCTAGTACTAATTCTTGCAAATCGTGTAAATTTCTCAAAGCCCCGGATTCCACATGATTTATTTCATTGCTGGATAAGTCGAGATACTGCAATTTGGGTAAATTTCGAAACGTTGCCTGCTTTATTTCATTAAGCAAATTATTTGATAAACGTATTTCTATCACATGGCGCCAATTTGATACTATGTCTGATGGAATCTCCGTTATTTGATTGTAGCTTAAGTCAATTATGCGTAAATTTATCAAATTCGATAAACTTATTGGTATATTGCTTATAGCATTGTTTGATAAATCCAATTGTTCTAGAGAATGCAATTTTGAAAAGGCTGTTCCTGTCACAATTCTTATAGAATTGTGGGCCATATCCAAATGTTCCAGTTTAGTATTATTCGATAGTAAATTATCGGTAATAGCTTGAATTTTATTACTACGCAAATTTAAATTCTTTAATTCCCATAAAGGACGAAACAGTCGATCATCGATATCGATTAACTGATTTTCTTGCAAATGTAATAATTCTAAACGATGACAGTCAATAAATATTGTATCTGCCAACGATTCTAAACGATTATTAGCTAAACTCAAAACTCGTAATTGGGGTAATCCTTGAAATCCATATTTTGGTATTTGATCCAAACGATTCAAACTTAAATCGAGCATCCTTAAATTAGGTAAATTGATCATTTTACTGTGTGCCATTGGCAAGGAACGTATCTGATTGCCGCGTAATGAAATGCGCTCTACGATTTTCGGTAAACCCGGTATCATGTGTTGTACTTGATTAAAACTTGCATCCACCTCAAATAAATGATCTAAATGACGTAAAGTGGTGGGATGTATATTAATTAATTCGTTTAAGGATATATTTAAAGTTTCCAGCATAGGATTGTGGATAAATGTTGTAGGGTCTATTTTCCTGAGACCATTTTCACTTAAATCGAGACGCCTTAACGAAGGCAAGCCAGCTAAGAGAAATGAATCAATGCGTTGGAATAAATTTAAAGATAAATCTAGACCTTTTAAACCGGGCAAATTCCAAAATGGCATTGCCAATTCCTGACTTAAACTGTTATTACGTAAACGCAATTCTCTTAGAGCTGGCATGGCCATAAGAGCATCTCTTTCAATATTTTTTAGTAAATTATTGTTAATATGCAATTGCTCCAAAGTGCCATGACCACGTAATATACCAAAATGTACATCCCTTAAATAATTATTACTAATATCTAGAAATTTTAGGCCGGCAATGCTTCCAGCAATTTACCCAATTCGGCAACTTGATCAATTTCATTATTATATATATACATAGCCTCGACTCCTCCACCAGACTCTTGCAAAAATGATTCTGGATGGATACGTTGTATGCGATTGTTATGTAAGTATATCGTTTTTAGCATGGGGATACGTAAGAAGGCTCCATATTGTAACTCAGTAATGCGATTATCATTTAAATGTAACTCCATTAAATTGGGCAAATCTACAAATGAGCCATCTTCGACAATATTGATTATATTATGATCTAAGCGTAACTTTTTCAAATTTTCCAAATCTTTAATAATGCGCCCAATCATGCCCACATCACTAATCTGATTATACGACAATTTCAATTGGGTAAGTTTTGGTAAACGAGTTAAAGCTCGTAAATGGATCCAATTTAAACCATTCTTACTTAAATCTAAACTTTCTAAAGCAGGCAAACTATCAAATACGTTCGATTCTAAACGAATTAAATTTGCACTACTACTGATACGTAATGTTTTCAATTTAGATAAACGACGAAATCTTTGAGGCTGTATTTCATTTAACGATTTACTTAATACATTTAAATAGGTTAAACTTTGCAAACCAGAGAAATCGGGTAAATGTTTTAAATCATCACTTTGTATAGTAATTGCAATCATATTAATCATGCCGTTTAAACTTTCCACAGGTATACTACGCAATTGGGATTCTACTATATAAATTTCAACCAGATTATCTTCAAGTTCATTGAGCCAACCATTTGATACTCTTTCAATATTATTGTGGCGTAACATTAAACGCATTATCCGTAAATTTCCAAAAAATCTACCCGGCAATGCTGGCAATTGATTATTCTCTAAAACTAACTCATCAATAGTATCCTTTAAATTTCGTTCAATTGCCTTAAGACCATCCATTATCTGAGGTAAATTACTATGCGAACACCTTAAATAAAATGACAAACAAACGAATTTAAGAAATTGTAAAAGTTTCTAATGCAAATCCTTCCAGCGACTTTGTTTTCTCACTCACCATATTTGTACTTCTTTGTCGCGTATTGAACAACGGCATGGCAATATGGCTTCAGGTAATGGACACTTCTTGCTTTTTACATGGTTCGTATTATATAGAAAAATCCATGTAAAAATCATACATCTTAACCACACCCACCAATCATTATTAAATTTCAATAATTGTACATAAGACTTGCAAGTCATTTTTTTTTTGTTAGAAAATGAAAATTTCAAACTAAACAATTTGCTGAATTTATTGTAATTAACAAGCGTTATTGAAAAGTTTTTCGACCATTGATGATCGATTTTACGTTTAAAATCTTTTCCTCTAAAGGCAGCCGTTTATTATTTTTAATGAATTAAAAAAAAATTTGAGACAATAGCATAAAGCATAGTATAAGAAAGAGGGAAGGGCACACAAAGTGTATTTGACCAATTTTTTAACCTAAAATAACTTCATGATGCCATTTGAATGTTTTATATTGCTCTATAAAGATCTTAAAAAATTGGATTCAAATTGTTCAAACAGTTTATGTTAAGGTGCCGTCTTGGTAAACAATTTTATAGAAAGATGTTTCTAAACATTAATTGTTAAACTGTTGCATGAAATGTTGAAAAGAGTTTCCGTTATTTTTTGTGGCTACACTTTACCTTTAGTTAGCATTTGTTCAATGTTTTATTGCTTAGTATTCAACATACATTAAAAATAACATCAACAACATGTAACAATATAAGCAATAAATTAAATATACATTTACACAATTTTTCTGTACTTTTTTTTAATGGTTTTTCTCTTTTCAAATTTATTTAGCGACATTGAGAGGTGAACATGTGAACACGTTTCTACCATATTGAACAGGCGACAACAATTTAACGAACCTTGAAATTATTGACAGTTGAGCTGCTTTTATCTTTGTTTTTTTTTACAAATGTAAGAGAGTTTTAAGGTAATTACTGGAAATCATACAATTTCAATCTGCTTTTCTTGATGATGATAAAGAGTTCAAATGAAAAACCAAAACTGCATTTGCTTTGTTTATTTTTGTGCGACAATGTTTTGTACTTGATTTGATTGCATTCTTCTCAGTGCCGTCTTGAGTCGTACGTGATTCAAAAAAGTAGCAGTAATGCTGCTATTTACTTTTCTTCTAGTTACTGTCATTTAATATACTTTTATATAACGGTAAATTATGAAATTGTTTTGGCATATAATTCTACGAATTAGTCTAGAAAATTAATGCTTCGCTTTAGTTGCTTTACAATTCTACAATTTTAATTCTCCCATTAAATACGGATGTAGAGTATAACGCAGTACCTTTTTTGCATTCTGTTTTGTTTTCTTATAAACTTCTTACTCTAACATACTCTTTAGTTACTTTTATTATATTTTATACCCTATAATCATACCATAAATATAACATTTAAAAAGGACTCACGCCAGATTCAATTGTTTGATTTTATCGATTACAATTTACATGTAAATGCAATACGTTTTGATAAAAATTGATAATCTTTTAATAAAGAAATTTTGAATGGTATGGCAAACAAGTAAGCTTTATAGACGATCCGAGCCAACTCTCAAATACTCTACACCATTTTGCTTAATATGAGAAATGCAAAGGAACAAAATTGTAAAAATGTAAATTTTCGTTTATTTAAAAAGTTCGTTATTTGATAGAAGGTTCAGAAAATGGAAATTTTTTTGGGCAGTGGTACTTTTCGCTAAAGTATATTCAAAATTGAAGCTTTTATCGACATAATTAGCTTTTGTGAAAAAGGCGTTATATATTAAATGGCCCTAAAAATGAATCAATTTAGACCAACTGTGATATTTTTACGTTTTTTATGCTAAAATATAATTTAGCGTCAATTTACATTAAAACATATTTAAAATTGCAGGTTTTTTCTATATAAAGATTTTTTCTTATGAAAGTCGATATATGGGGCATGGTTGTAAAAACGGTTCGATTTTAACCATTTTTATTTAAATCAAAACATATCTATGTATCAAATTTAAATCGAGTCTTATCTTAATCTTAAATCGAATCAAGAAGTGATTCTGAGTCGATTGGTCTAATAAAAGTTTGGGTTTAATTTAATTTTAATTTACTGAAAGAAGGAAATAAGCGGGCAAATTTCCGATTATTCGATTAAAATTTCATAAAAAAGGAAAATTTTGGAGATTCGAAATATGCATAAATTATATAAAAAAGTTATAAAATGTTAATACCATAAGTATGATCATGAAATTACTTTACTGAAACAAAGGATAATAGAACGCAATGCTTTCAATTGCTCAGTTTAGTTTTAATGCATAATATTTTCAGAACGTAATAATGTATAAAAAGAATGATCGAAAGTGCGGAAATTATGAAATGAATTCATTTAAAATAAATGGGGAAAATCTTTGTTTACCTTTATTCACTTTTTTCTTGGCAATTTCATGTTATAGTTTTCTTTTCGTAGATTTTTACTTATAATTGTGTGTTATGAAATTCATATTATTACATGAATCTATACGAAATTATTACATAATTTAATAAGTAAATAATTATGGCCCAGTTTATATTACAACATTTAAAACAACACAATAAAGTGCAATGCAAAAAAAAAAGCGTTTCATATCAAAAATTTCTCTCTTTGTTTTTTGCATAATTTTTTAGAAATTGTTTATTTGATTTATAACGTTTAGGCCTTTAAATGATTTTATGAGAAAATTATTCTTAAATAATCTATAAATGGTCACTCTAACTCAATGCCAATTCAACTTCAAAAACACTGAATTAAAAAACAATTTTATCAAGCAAAATTTACCGCATTTCTTAAAGCGTTACATGAGCGTTGCAATTTAAGTTTAAATACTAATTTCATGTTGACCAGTGATTTTCACATAAATACTGTTTAGTCAAGTTGTAACTATCACAAAATGAAATACTAGAAAATGATCATTTTTGATACAATTTTAGATGAAAGTTTAAATAGATTTTTCTTTTTTTTGTGTAATTTCAAGGAACCTTTACAATAACTTGTAAAGAATTTTAGTTTGCAGTTTTTCCGAAATTCATTTTTATTACAAAAAGCAAAAAAGAAACCAATAAAAATTAAATAATTTAATTTTTCTTTTCACTTGAAAGTATTTTACATTTATTCCATAATTTTCGCTGGATTCAATTCTTCTTTACAGAAAGTAAATTTTCTTTGCACTTTAATTGAAACTTTAAAAAAAAAATAATCTCACAATCACAAATTTCTTGAATTAAAGCCATTGAGAAAATCGCTTAATCGCTTTTTATTTTTTTTTAAAAATTTTTTACATTATATTTTTCTTCTTCCCTTGCTTAATTTTTTTTTATAATCATTTTTAATTTTGATGTCTCTTTGATCAAACAAAAATTTATGAATGGCTTTTTCATTTCCATTTATTTAAACTGTTTCCCACGATGGGCAAGTTGAAACTGTTAACTTTAGACTTTGAATAATTTCAAATAACCAAATTGTGGCGCATTTTTATTATAATAATAACATTTTACAATTATTATTTTAGATTTAACTTGATTTCAATTTGTTTCGGTTTTTTCTTTGTTTTTTTTCTTTTCTATTTTTTTTTTTTTATTTTGAAGTTGAAGTCTTTCCTTGCAAAAGACGACTGAGTGAATGAAAAATGGATATTTTCTGGTAATAAGTTGCCCTCCCTCAATCATGTGATTTCCTTACGAAATCATCCACATTTTATTATCAGATTTCTTTTTCTTGTTACTTTACTTGGCACTTAAAATATATGTGTCTGTGTGTAATGTGTGGTGTATGGTGTAAATAATGGTCACACTCTAATGATTTTAACTCATAATAATAAAACACACAACACATAATAGAAACTCTTTTTGGAAGTTTATATTAAGAAGAAGAAGAAGGAGGAGGCAAATATACAGAAGACTCTAAACAGGAAAAGCAAAAAGAGCAAAGAAAAAAAAAAGAGTAACGAGTAATAAAAATATAAAATAAAGCAAAATGAAACAGTCAATTTGCTTTTTCATTCCAATGAGTTTTTCACAAAAGTATTCTTTAAAAATCTAACAAATCTAACTTCCAAAATCTTTCTTGTTGTTTCTTATATTCGTCATAAATTCTAATTCCAATAGAAATTATTTTCTATTTAACTAAACTTAAATGAATTAATAATGATGATTAATATGAACATGATAATGATGATGATGCTGGCTGTTGTTGCCATCTTTTATTTTATTTTTGTAAGAAGAAATTGGCAGCAAAAGATATTATATTATGTATATTTTTTTTCTATATTTATTTTATTTTTTGTTTAATTTTTTTTTCTTTTTTTTTTGGAGAAGTTTGCCAAGTGTAACGACCCAAATGTCATGAGCTTTTACTTTTTGTTAGCTAATTGTTGTAATAGTTACTCTTACTATTGTGCTATATGAATTTTAATGGTAAAGGAAAATGGGGTATAATGATGAGTAGAATTATGGCCATTTATCAATCATCATCAACGCACTTATTCATTTATTTAGAGCATTGCAAATTGAAATCGTAAGTTATTTTCTTCAATTGTCAGTTAACAATTAAGGAAATTCTTATAGTAAGTGCATATGAAAATTTATAGTAAGCCCCATTATAAAACAATATTATATTAAATTTGCTTATTTAAAAAATCTTCTATGGCTCTTGATTAAGTAGCCTTTAAAACTTTGAACAATATTTATGAAATTTTACATATATATGGTATCCATATCTGTAAAGATATCATAAAGCAATTGAACTCTAAATAGTTTGATATATAATAAATGGATATTAATAAAAACGCATTAATAATTATACAACTTCTCAACTAGCAAGCACATGCTTCTGCACATGTTTATAGAAATTTTATAATACTATATATGGTTAACGTCTTAATGGTATAAACGTGATAAATGTTTCTAAACATTTAATGTATACAAAAATCGAATTTGTATATATACTCCATTCGTGCTGCTTAATTATTACATAAGTACATATTTAATAATGTTGATATTGATAATTAATTATTATGTTTTCGTTCTTATTGTTCTTTAATTATATTTTGTTCGGAAAATTAATTAATAATTTAGAACTTTTAAAATGTATATAATTGTTTTATCATGCCTCTCAAACGTTAAAAGAGAGCTTAAAGGTCCAACTTTTTTTTTAAACATTAGATGCTGCATACTTTTTGAGTTCAGTAGAGGAGTTGAGCATTTACAATAATCTTTTTTTCATCTAGACATTACATTTGATACAACAATATCAAAGATGAGCACATCTTTGATATTGTCTATTTCATATTGAATGGTGTATATAAATACTTAATTTTGCGTTATAATGAAACAAACAAATCTTAAGTAACACAACGATATTTGTAAACAATTTCATATGATGCAAATTATCAAATAAAATGTGAGTGCCAGCAGAAGAAATTTCTTAGGAAAATGCAATTTGCGATTTGTTTTTTGACTGTCATTTACAAATTAGTCTACCAAAATATTTTAAGAAGAAGCAATCACTTTTATATTCAGGTCTATTACATATAGACCTGATTTACTGTTGGAACTAAAATAAGTTTATACCCTTAAAAAAAAGGGGTTCTTTTTGAGTCAAGGCGAAAATACTGTTGTTGAGAGTGAGAAGAGATTAGGCCATTTATAAATTTCTACTTTCTCTCGAAGGAAGAAATTTCTCGATTTTTTTTTAAATTTTGTACTCTGCATTGGGCCTATGAACTAGATGCTGATAATAGGGTATTTAAAATTAGTTACAACCGTCCTAAATACTTTAATTCGTTTTACTTTTTAGTTATTGTATTGTTATCTTAATAATCAGTGTAATTAAATAGAAATTGAAAACAAGTGTAGATTAAAATTTTCCAGGTTTTATAAAATGATGGCAAAAAGTAAGTTCATCTCTATGAAAAACTTGGCTACTTTGTGCAATCATAATGAACTCGAAGTACAAATATTCGAATGTCAATGAATATCTGCCAGCAGGCAACCGGTTGAAATTTTAGATAATACCAGGTCTCCAAATAACTCTCCCAAAAAAAATACCTAAAAACCTCGTCATTAGATTCAGTCCTTCTAAATGTTACATAAGAAATGGTGCAGGATTGCACTCAACGTACAACTTGTGGAAATTGCAGTGTAATGAAAGACGTATAATTGAATGAACGATTTCAAAAGGAAAAAAGGAATAAAACGATATGAAATTCGAAATAAAAGAACACAACTGAAAGCGTTATAGATGTTCGTGGTTGAATCTGATTTAAGTTAAGTTAAAATAAAACGCAATTTAGAAAGATTTTTTCTTTTTTTGAATCAATTTAAGCTTTTTTGTCCATCTGTAAGTTTGATGTTTGTCAATCTATTAATTGCTAAATTAATTAAAGTATTTAAAAATTGTCCCCGATTAAATGCTTACAATTATTTGTGTGTTTGCTCTTGTCGCATATGAAGGCTGACATTTTTTCTTTTTCCAGCAAATGAAAGGGCAATTAAAAAAACTATGAATTTTGAAAGTGAGGTCACTGAAAAATGTGTTTTAATTTATTAGCTGAACACTTCATTTAGAAAGCATCTGATGATATCCCGTTTGGGTCTGTGTGTGTGTTTATAAGTTTACGGAACGAATATAATTGCGCGTGAATACATAGACATGTTTTTCATTTGGACATTTTTTACACTCTTTTCTTGCCTTAAAATTTATACTCATTTATGTGTAAGCGTCTAATCGAGCGAACTCGCACTCGTACTGGAAAAATCTGAGATCTGACGCTGGATCGACTGATGATTTGTGATCTTATTATTGTTATTATTATTTTTGTTGCCTTTTATTTATTGTTTGTTCTTTGTTATTTGCCGAGCAGAATATGAACCGAACTGAACTGAATTAAAAGATCATCGTATGTTACACATGCTTTTCTTCTTGTTGTTTTCTTTTCTTTTTCTTAAAAATAAGCAAAAACAATGTCACACGTTCTCTCTCTCCTTCTCTTTTAAATAAATACAAAAAATGAATTAAAAAAAAAGAAACCTAAAATTGATTAAATTTTGAATGATTTGAAAAGAACTGTTCCGCCTAAAAGTGACATCAGTATATCAGAAGACATCACTGGCATCGTTGGTGGATAATGGTGATAATTATAATTCTTTTTTCATTTAAAATAAAATGAAATGAAATAAAATAAAATAAAATAAAATACAATATTCATAGAAATTATACTCGAAAAAACAGAGTTAAATGAAGTTGATATAATTTTTGTGGCTTATGTATTGCAATTATAAAAATACCGTTATTGATAGAAAATTTAAAACCGTTATTAATAGAATTAAACAGTGAAAAGAAGAGAAATTTGAGAATATTCAAAGGAAAACAAAAACAAAAAATATAGAAATGTTTCGTAAATGTTTAACAACTTTGATGCAAAGCAACTTGCATACTGGCACCAATTGTGTTGCTTCGAAAGAAATTCAAAAATATCTGTACCGTTCCTGTAGGCAACAACATAGTATTAACAATAAGCGGCCACCAAGGATATTAATCACAGGTAATTGCAATATATATTTTTTAAAATTATGATCGTTTTTTCTTTTTGTAGAAATTTCTCTTCTTTCTCATCTCTTCAAGCAGTCTCATTTCTATCTTGAGATATTTACAAAAAAGTAAAAAGGAATTCATAAGTAAAGCAAAAGTAAAATGAAAATTATCTGTTATATTATACAAAAGTAGTATCAACTTTCAACACATTTTTTTCGATAATGTGCTTTCAAAAATCACAATAATAATAATAATAACAAAAACAAACAACATGTCATTAAATTCTCTTGCGGCACAATAAAAACGCATTTCAAATTTATGTGAATACATGTAACATATTTTTATTTTGTATTGATTCAAAAATAAGTTTCTTAAATGATACTTTTGGAATCTGTCCATCTATTCATTTAATTTGCCTCTCTTTTTATTATTTATAGAGTTATCAGTTGTAATATTTGAAACATCTTAATGAATTGTTTTGAATTGCTCAGATCGAAGACATCAAAAATTTGTATATATAAGAAATGAGCTATTTTGAAAAATTGTGCTTCAATTCAATTATAAGTAGTATTTTCTAATCAATTTTAAAACCTATTAGTCAAGTAACAGCGACTTTAAAAAAAAAATTGTAAAAACAAATATAATAACAAAAAAAAACAGAAGACCGAGAAGATTAAAATAATTTCTATATAAAGTAGTGCTTTCATTTTTGTACCACCATCCATTTTGACTACACGTTTGCTATAACCAGAAAAAAATTTCAAAGATCCTACATCATCACAAGATGTTGCATTCAGTATTAAATTCTCAAACGATTTAACTGTAATTATTAGAAATATTTTTATGCCTCTTTCATAAAGATAAGGAACTTATCTCGCATAAAAAAAATCAAGAGCACCCTTTAGATATTTTATTCATAATTCATCAACCCTACATGACATTTTACTCTGTATATTAGAATTTGGAAAGTGTTGGCCACACAAATCAAGCATAATACGGTGCTGTGGATTGTGGTAGGTATTCCAGATGTGATCGCATTCAAATATTATTATCTAACTTGTTATTTAATATTATTTGTTGTCTTTTCTAATCAACAAAACTTTGAATTCTAAATTGTTTTTAATTGTTTCGAAGGCTTTTAATCTGCACAATCATAATTTTTGGCTTTTTTTCTTCCTGCTCGTTAATTAATTAGTGTAGAAATGTATTTGTCTATATCACCACAAATATATTTTTTGTTTATTTGTTTTTACTTTCATTATATTTAATTACCAAGTATCAAATGATGGCAATTGCAAATAATTTGATTTCATTACGAAGGAAACATGTTGCTGCATCATATATATATAAAATGTTGCAACAAAATGTTGATAAAACGTATTAGTCTCTTACAAGATTCTCATAGAAGTAAAAGAAGAATTATAAGCATCTTGTACATTTTCTTCATATTGCTACAAAAAAAAGAAATAATAATTTTCAAATTTCTTTTACATATTTGTAGGTGGTTTAGGTCAATTGGGTATCGAGTGTGCTAAATTGTTACGTTCTCAATATGGTTGCGAAAATGTTATATTATCGGATATAATTAAACCGAATGAAGATGTTGTAGCATCTGGTCCGTATGTTTTTGCTGATATTCTAGATTACAAAGCTTTACAAAAAATCATTGTCGATCAACGTGTTGATTGGCTAATACATTTCTCAGCATTATTAAGTGCAGTAGGTGAACAGAATGTACCGTTAGCGTTAAGGTATGTTTGATGGAATTTTAATATTCGCATACATACATGTATATACAAAAAGTCCGATTACAAACACAAACATACACACATATGTATGTATATAGTTGCACGCACATACATACGTAAAATATTACTTTCACTTCATATTTTATATATTTCCTTGTAACAGCAAGAATACAATAACATTGAACATTATAAGAAATAATTATGCCTACAATTTATACCGTTAAATTATTATTGTTGCTATCGTTGCTGTTGCTTAATTATTATTTATTTGTCATTATATGATTTAGCTGATTTTGTTTTTTTGTTTTTTCCTTTGTCTTTGTAACGCTTGAAAATTTAGAGTAAACGTTGAGGGTATACATAATGTCATCGAACTTGCTAAACAGTACAAATTACGTTTATTTGTACCAAGTACAATTGGCGCATTCGGTCCTGATAGTCCACGTAATCCTACACCAAATATCACGGTACGTATTAAAATTTTCATTGGATTTTTCTTCAAGTTACATATATCGGATTATTTGTCTTTTCATAAAAACAACGATAAGTAATAAAAGTCTTCAACAATTTTCAATAAGTTTGAAATGTTCACATCAATCCCGTAGTTATAGTTGTCGATTCCGTTTACATGGTCTCGATTTATTCCAATATAACTCCTTGGTTCATTTTATAACGTTTTTGTTCTTCCACTTCTTGATGGCTTTTTTTGCTGATCATTGTAATTAAGCTTTTAAAATTCCATTCTATTTAATTCGATTTAGATTCAACGGCCACGTACAATTTATGGTGTTTCCAAAGTTCATACAGAACTAATTGGCGAGTATTACTATTATAAATTTGGTTTAGATTTTCGCTGTTTACGTTTCCCTGGTATTATATCCAGCGATGTGCCAGGTGGTGGTACCACAGATTATGCTGTTCTCATATTCCATGAAGCTTTAAAAACTGGCAAATATACGTGCTACTTAAAATCGAATACACGTTTACCCATGATGTATATTGAAGATTGTTTAAGAGGTCTACATGAATTTATGTGTACACCAAATGAACAATTAAAACATCGTGTTTATAATATAAGCGCCATGTCATTTACACCGGAAGAATTAGTTGAACGTCTATATAAATATGTGCCCAATTTGAGTGTTGATTATAAGCCAGATGATCGACAATTAATTGCCGAGTCTTGGCCAGAAGTGATTGACGATTCAGAGGCTCGTAACGATTGGAATTGGCAACATAAATATAATTTAGATAATTTAGTTGATTTTATGGTGAAAGATGTCCAAGAAAATTATATTAATATAGAGAATAGTAATTATATTGATCGTGCTACAATCACAATATGAAATATGCTATCAATTAAAGCGAATAATAACCATAATTGTAATAAAGTAAAGCACATTTATCATAATCTACAAAATCACACTAAACGTTATATCTGAACTTAATATTAATGTGTTTTCTCAAATCTCTCATTTTTCTCAACTTTAAGATGAACTGAACAGTATTCTTAAATTATTATAAATTAATATTTTTTGAAAAGATTAAAATTATTAAAAATTTGCCTATTTCCGTTTTACCTTTTTCAAAAATTTAATCTAACTCAATTTCATCTTGTTAAATGAAAAGCTTTTTCAATGAATTCCTTTTTATTCAGTTTACCTACTTATTATTTTGTCAGTACTTTTTCATTCTCCAGTAGATCTCTTGTTAAAACGTGTCACAATCATCATAATTTTCATTTCCTGAAACTCAATCCAACAGCAGCAAAGATTTTCTAATCTTCAATTTTAATAAAAATAAATGCATCAATGAACTCTTGTTATAAATTCGCTAGCTCTCTTATGAAGGAATAAAATCCTCAAATAATAAATACGATCCTTATTATCAGAAAAGCAATGTATGAGGAGGAAAATTTTACATATATATGCCTAAAAGTATGCAACAATATACAACATAATATGCAACATAAACTGAGCAGAAATTTGAATTAGAAATCTACGTACTGACAATTATGGCGTGTACCAAACCATTCCATATCTTTAAATATATCTAAAATACCAAGAAAAGGTCGAAGAATACATTTTCCTAGAACATTAACAAGTAACTTTACGCCGATTTATTCTTCAATGATATAAACGTCTTCTCTACACAATTATTTAGAACTGATCATTGAAGTTGTTTGTATCACGTTTGTATGGTAAAGTAAAGTAAGTGATTTATTGAACATTTTATTCAAAACATTAAATGAAGCATATTTTTACTTTTATTTATGTAAATCAAATTATTCAAACGATGTGTAATATTTAATGTAGCCGCGAATTAAAAGTGTTTTCAATGAGAATGGTGGGGTAATTGTCGTTTTCAATTTCATTTTATTATTTGCCTTTTCATTTGAAATCAAACCCAATGTGCGATAATTGATTTTACATTCAGTTTTGTGTCCAAAGAAATGAACAAAAAGAGTAATGAACAAATATTAAGATAACTCATCAACAATAACAACTTTCTTATTTCTCGTTTTTTTTTCATGCCTGCGTCATTTTTTGGTTTGTGGTATATTAACTTTCTAGAAAAGTATGTAACATCCCAAAAGCTTTAAATATTTAATTCAGTGGATTAAATAAATATTGATTTTAGAATGATTTAAGAAAAAAACTCTACAAGCAATGCGAGTGACGGTTGATTCAAATATTGATGCAAATAAATGATAAAAATAAATGCAAACAAATATAAATCAGTAATCGATTTCGGCTTTTAATTCGACTTGAATTATTTGACTTTAATAAATGTATTCGTAATAAAATTGTGCATGTAAAATTGAGAGCAAAAATGTGGTTTCTTTTTTTTTTGTCTTTATACCCACAACATTCAGAATTTGGAAGTGTATTCATCTTTATATAATGTTTGTAACATCTAAAAGAAAGTAGCAGAAACCATTTCAAATGACATCGAATTTTGAATCGATCTAATGAAGTGACGTATTTATTTTCATTATTGTTTATTTTCAGGTTTGTTTTTTGATTATTAATTATGATTTATACAAGGCATAACATTGAAAAGTTTATTTGGTCAAAAAGTCCCGTTACATTTTTTTTGTTTTTTTTTTACTTAAAAGAATGAAACGATTTGATTACACATACATTCAAAACTATCACACATTTTCTTAGATTTGTATGCTTTACTTAAAACACATATCTTGAATATTCTCGTAGTGAGTGTTCAAGATATGTTTGTAACCAAATATAACTTACTTACTTTTTTTCTAGTTTTTTTTTATTTTTTTGTGATTTTTGAGTAATCGTCATAATTCACGATGATGATAACGATGTTAAAAATGATTCAGAAAAATGTACAAATAAAGTATGAAACAATTTATTAGTAAACTGGAAAGTGCTTCGAGTAGTTCAATCCACTCAACTGACTAATAACTGTTTGTTTGAAAACTATCAAGGAAAACAAAAAAAACCAAACAAAAAATATTAAAAAAAAAACAAAAAATAAGTTTACGTGTTTGTTGGCATATCGCTAATAAAAAGAAATAAAATGAAATTATTAGCACAAATTAAATTAGTAGCTATTTTATGGTGTGGCCTTACAATGTGGCCATCAATTGAAGCTAGAAAAATGGTGTGTTATTACAATACAACTCACATCAATGATGTGAGTACTGCTATAAGTGATTTGGAGCCAGCCTTGGAATATTGTGATTATTTAATTTACGGTTATGCGGGCATTGACGCCCAAACATATCAATTGAAAACGTTAGATGCACAATTGAAGTATGATTTATTTTATGCGGTAACCGCATTAAAGCAACGTCACAAACATCTAAAAATTTTATTATCTGTGGGTGGTGATTGTGATCACGATCGTGATCGCAATCATGGTAATAATCAGCATAGCGATAGTAATGATAATAAATATATGAAATTGTTAGAAGATTTAACGCATCGCAATGCATTTGTAAATAGTGCTCAACAATTTGTACGGACATATAATTTTGATGGCATAGATTTGGCTTGGCAATTTCCAAAAAGTTTGCCCACAAAGCAACGTAGCGGTTTGAAAAAGGTATGGCATTCGGTGAAATCATTATTTAAAGGTGATGTCATCATCGATGAGAAAGCGGATGAACATAAAGCTCAATTTATTAGTTTATTACGTGAATTGAGAAGCGGTTTGAGCTCGATGGCCAGTATTATAACAATGACGGTATTACCACATATTGATCCAAAATTATTTTTGGATATACCAGAAATAATGTCACAAATTGATTTTGTTACATTAGCCGCATTCGATTTCTATACACCTGAACGTAACCCAAAATTAGCTGATTATAGTGCTTCCATATATGAATTACCTGAACGTGATCCAACGTATAATGTTGATTATCATATTCAATATTGGTTAAATAATACAAATGAGAAGAATAAATTAATTTTGGGTATACCTGGGTATGGACGTTCATGGATTATGACACAAGATAGTGATATTACCGGTTATCCACCAGTACCGGCTGGAGGTCCAGCTGATGCTGGAAAGCAAACACAAACGAAGGGTTTATTTAGTTATCCAGAGATATGTATAAAAATTCATCAAAATGTCGATGCTAAAGGTGAGGCCGCCCCGTTACGTAAAGTGAATGATATAACCCGACGATTTGGTACATATTGTTATCGGGTGCCAGATCACAATGGCCAATACGGTTTATGGATATCATATGAAGAGCCATCGACGGCAGCCAATAAAGCGAGTTATGCTCTTAGTAAGGGTTTAGGTGGCGCTGCTCTATTCGATCTAACTATGGATGATGTGCACGGTGAATGTGCCGATGATAAATATCCCATTTTACGTCATATTAAATACAAATTGTAAAAATTATAATGCTCTAAATACATTCACTAAAAATTCTCGACTGGTTCTCTAATGATTCCTTTTTTCTATGTTGTTAGTTAAAATAAATAAATATTGTACTGTAAGTAGAAAGCCAGTAACTTTTCAATGCCAATAATTTGGAAGTGAAATTATGTAGAAAGTAAGCAAATTTCAATGTTTTATAAGTTAAAACTTTTTACTATTTCCGTTTCATTTTCGTTTGAAATTAAATTTTTAACCCCTTTAAAGTAGTTGTGTTAGAAATAGTGAAAAGCTCTTAGAAAATATCTATTTATTCATTTCAGTTTCTTTTGGTTTTATATCTGTTTTGTCTATCGGAAAATTTCCTTTTTGAGAATTGTAAATGAAAAATATCTAAATAATTTTTTTTTTCTTTTTTAAAATAATCAGTTTTTTTAAATATCAGTTACAGCATTCTAGACTCACCTTATTGTATTATAGAGTGATTACACTTATCCGTGAACTGACATAATGTGATAAGGTCGCTGAAAGTTGCCAAACAATTAAATTCCAAAAAAAACAAAAAAAAAATCATGCGTCCCACCATTTCCGCTCATTTGCTGTTGTAAGAGTGAAAAGTTTCATAAATTTATGCCTAAAAGTCTGCAATATCACACAGTCATTGTAATTACTTTCGCTTTTAAATAATAAACTGAACACCCCATATGAACAAGAGATGAATGATCAAACATTTACTTATTACAAGCGCTTTCTAATAACACTAATCTTACTACTACTTTCTGTTCTATAGGAAAAATCGTTGTACAAGCCTTGGAGGGAATGACACTTTGAACTTTTGCCACTTATTGTATTTTATACTTAATTATCGTGCCGTGATGGCTACTACTTTGTGACATGTTGGTCTCTTCTTTGTAATAGAAGAGCCTTCTTCTAAAATTTACAAATATATATTGGATTTATTTAGATTTTTGATACATTCAAGTAAAAAGAGAGTTATTGGCTCAAAGATTTGCACTTTTGTTATTACGCCAAGATTGAATTACTTTTAAAATTAATCGAATATTTGAAAAGTTTCTTAATTTTTTCTTCATTTGTCTACTGCTTGATCATATCAAGTAAAATGAGACAAAGTATCTAAAAAATCTCCTTTACTTCACTAGAATAATTTCACTAATTAACTTTAACTAAAATTAATAAAAATGTTCATACTCAAAAAATTAAGTAAAATTAAATTAAATGTAAAAAATGGCAAAATTTTCCTTCCATGAGAACCGTTTTTTCTTCTTTTTTTGTTACTACTTTTATTTCAATTCATATTTGTGACATACAAAATTACAAAACAAGAAGAAAAATATAAAGAAAAGCCAAAAAATTTTTATAATTCACACTCATATATTTCATTAACAAAAAAGTGTTTTAAGAGAATTTAAAAAAAAACCAAAACGGAAAAATAGAAAAATTTTAATAATATCTTTGAATTATTCACTCGATTTCGTTCGCCATAGATTATTATTATCTTTTTTTTCTATATTTTTATTTCTATTTTGTGGCCAGAAGCGGTCGCTTATGAAAATATAAATAAATAAAATATTACGTTGTTTTTACTTTTGTTGTTGTTGCTCTTATTATTGCATTTTTAATTAGAAAGACGAAATCACAAGAAATATCCCAAAAACAAAAATGAAAAAGAAAATCCTCAAAAAAAAATGTTCAGATGATGCAGGCCTTATATGCATTGTAACTATTAAATACCGTTATAATGTAGCTAATGCCACTTATAGAAAGAACAGAGACTCATGCTGTATAATTTTCGAAAAATTTGAATTCGACAAATGTTGATTATTGCACACTTTCGTGATCAATAATTTATGGAGATAGATTTCAAAAGTCCATGCAATCATCGATTTATACTTTTGTTAATTTTTTATTTAGAAAAATTTGTATACATTATTCTCATGGGTAAAAATGTTTTATGTTTATCGAATTACGACACAATATCAAGGTGGTCTTGTAAGAGAGATTCCAGCAAAAGTGTGCGATGTAAGGGAAAATTTAATAATCGCCCTAATTGATTTTTGAAAATAGCTTTAATTAGAAGTATTCTAGACACACTCACACACGCCCATCATACATAGACAACACCCACAAACGTGATATTTTACACGATCTTTGAAATGTCACCTGGTCCTTTGAAGTGTTTTAAACATTTGCATCTAAACACTCCCAAACTGTGGGTAATGATTGTAAAAATAAAATCATCTGTACATACTTATATGCACACAAACATTTACAAACACAGAAACATAGTTTCGAATTTATGTGGATGTTTGAGAATGATTCTTATACTTTCTTCCGCTGTCTCCCTCTCTCTCTGACTTCTTTTTTTTGTATTGCAATGTTTGTGTGCGCTGCTTTTTTGTTGCCATTTTTGCTGTTTAGTTTAGTAGTTCAAAGCCACAACAAGAAGAACAACAATATTAACAATAATAATAATAACAATAATAATAATAATAATAATAATAATAATTACAAATTAGTAATAATAAATCATTGTTAATAATATTTGAAACATTTGTAAATTATTAAAAGAAATATTTCACATTTCAATTTTTCATTTTTCCTACAATTTTTTCCTTTTTTTCGCCTTTCATTTAAATGAGACAGAGTAAAAACTTAAGAAATGAAAGACCACGAAAAATCAGAAAAACAAAAGCAAAAAAAACCTAACTGAAGTAACAATAAAAAAAAGAAAAAAAGGGTGAATGAAAACTCCAGGTACAGAAGATGTTTAAGGAACCACTAACAGCATCATTCCTTCTTTCCTTAATTTCTTTTTTTCCTTACTTTCCACTACACATCGCAAATTCTCTACTCCTCATTTCTGATTTATGTAAGTGTAACAAATATTTGTTTGGATGGTATTGCCAGCGTATGCCTTTTAATTCATATCATGTGCGATGACATGCAGCGACTAACATCACGATTCACATCATAGAAATCATGTTGCTCTTGTTGTTGTTGTGGTGGTGGTGGTGGTGGTGATAGTTGTTGTTGCTGTACATTTTCGTAAATATTATTGTTATAGTTGTTGTTATGGCTACCGATGCAGCCATCGCTACTGTCAGAATTATTGTGATTATAACAATTCCATAATTGTGTGGCAGCATCATCTGCTGCTGCTGCCGATGATGCTTGGTGACTGCTTAAGTTATCTTCAGTATCCATGAAGCATGATTGTATAGAAATTTGATTTGAAGGTAAATTGAAGAAATCTAAAATAGGAATCGTTTGACATAAATATAAGAATAAAAAAGCAAAAACAAAAGAGAAGAAAATTAATTACTTGAAAAAATGGGATATAAAAAAAATCTTTTACTTAAATTAGCTTCAATAAAAAAAACCCTTAATAATTAAAATAAAGAATTTTGATACATATTTTTCGGCTTTAAAAAGGGCGCAAATCCCAGCAAATAAAATAAAAATAACTTGAGATTAGCATTAGAAAAAGCAAGAAGAAGCAGCAAAATTACTTAATAAAAATTCGATTGAACTGACCATATCTGTCTTTCCAATCTCTATGTGACAGTATCATTTTCTAAACGGAACGTTCGCGCTCGAACCCAAGTTAATATTGAAAATAAATTAAATCCATAATAATGCAAAAAAAGTGTTCAACATTTCTATCCCATATTTTATGGTTTTTCTTAATTTTTGTAATTTTTCCATTTTTACTTATTATTCTTATGCGTAAGAGCCGTTAACAGCAGAACACACAGAAGTTAACATAAAAATTGAAAATAATTTTAAAGCAAGTCATGCCAACATAAAATTTCTAAATGTTACAATATTTTTTACTCTCTTTCTTTTTCCCATTTTTAATTTCTACTTAATATTCGTGTCTTGCACAAAAACAACAATAACAACAAAAATTGTATATGTCAAATGGGCTAAATTATTAAAAACTTTGACCTCCCTCTCAAATATTTTTTATTTATTAGTTTTTATTTTAGCAATAAAACAAGTAATAAAAAAAAGTAGCAGTAGCAGAAGCAGAAGTAAATAAAAAAACAACAACAGTAATAATAACTGTTTAATTTAATTGATATTCATTTAAATTGCTCACTAATCGATCAATGAAACTGTTTATTTATAATTTTGCTCTCTTTTAATTATCATCTGTCATCTGTCATTCGATAAGATGATGAACAACAACAACAAAATGGCAATATCAAAAAAACTGGCAATAAAAAAATAAAATAACAAATTTTCAATGTCACATGTTTGTTGTTGCTGTTGCTACTATTATTATTATTATTGTTGTTGTTTTTTCTTATTTCATTGTTATAATTTCATATCATTTTAACGAATTTGATTATGACGAGTTGAGTCGAGTTCGTGAATGCGTTGGATGCAACGCTTTGTGATAAATTTTATAAAGCAAAATAAACTTTTGTACATTTTGTGAAATTTTTCAAAATTTCGTTTCAATTAACAATTAACTTGAGACCCTAAGAAAATCTGTACTATACAAATAAAAAAAACAGTACATTTTTTGAAATTATTAAAAAAATCAATTTAAAATGTTTTGAATTGAATTCGAGTTATTACATCAACGATTTATGAATGGACCTTTTTTTCCAACAAGCAATGAAAATTTCTTGTTGAAGCAAAAAAAGGCCATTTGAGTGTTATTGGTAAAAAAAAATATGTATTGGAAGTTTCTTTGTCCCAGAAATATATGAAAATGTTGCAAAGCGAAAGCTACTTCCATATAAAACGATTTGACCCTTAAGTGTGTGGCTGGCTGGCTGGCTGCCTGGCTAACTGGCTGGCTACATTACGTAAAATCTTCATTATTATTATTCCGATGAAAATTTCTCGAAAATTTGCCTTCTAATAACATAACAATTTGATATAAGAAATTTTTTGTTTTTTAAAGCGAGTCATTTGAATTCTTTTTTTTTATTATTTGTATTTTATCCTCTGCTTCAGGCATTTTATAGTTCAGTTCTACTTGAGCCTATTGAACCTTCTTTTATGCAACATTTTTGTTGTTTTTTGCAATCGCTTGTTTTTTCTTTTCTTTTCATTTCTTTTCTATTTATTTATTTATTTTTTTTTTTTCAGTTAATTATATCCATAAGTGCAAACTTAAAAGTGCACACTTAAATATGCCTTTTGTTTTATTTCATTTTATTTTGGTTTTTTTGTTTACTACGTTTGATTTTTCTATATGAATGATAGATAATTTTTAGCATTATAAAATGTTGTTCATCTTAGCGAATAAACAGCCATAACACAACCATACATACACGTGCCTGGAAAGAGAAGGATAGATAGAATAACACAAAAAAAAGGTAGGGACAATGAGGGAGATATAGAACGTGTGAGAACGATAAATAGATAGAAAGAGAGAGAGAGAGAGAGAGAAAGGAACTAAATTAAAAATAGGGAAAAAACGGCAACAATAGCAAAGTCACACAATGACTGTGACCCACTTTTCAAACGAAAATAGTATAAAGAAGACTAAAAACAATATAAAAAAAAGTTTTAATGATTTTTTCATTTTCTTGTTTTTCTTTGGTTTTGTTTACTTTTGTTGCAATTTTTTTTTTTTTAGAATAAAATAGGAAACTTAAAAGTAAAACAAAACAAATGAAATGCGAAATGAGAAATATTCTACAAGAAAAGCGAGAGTAAGCAGGACTAAGGAATTGAGGGGACCACTGAGAATAAATATTTAAAATTACTGAACTTTTCTTTTCTTTGTTCTTTAATTGTTTTTTTCTTGTCGAAAATTAAGAAAAAATATGATATTTATAAGAAATTTCTAAATCGTTAGTTCATTTGGATTTTCATCCATTTGATTCGATTCGATTTGATTTGATTTGATTTTCATATTAAACCTTAAACATCATCATTGAAAATCTCTTTTACAATTCTTGCTGCCATCTTCTTTCTTCGTGATTTGCTATTGCATTTTCTTTTTTTATAACATCACGCTATTAGATATCTAATCTATTTTGTAATTTTTTGTTCTTCTTTTTTTGCTTTCTTCCTTTTTAGCAATAATGTTGCTATTTTTGTTGTAACATGCAACAAAATTTATGAAAATGATTCATGATTATTTCCCCCCAAATTGACATTTTTATAATCAATATTAACTGTAATCTTTATTGCTTAATCTTAACGAATTTAACGCTTTGATTTTTCATACAAAACTATTCAATTATTTGATTATTCAACAAACTTATAAGGTTCTCTAATAATAATGAAATGAAAGAAAAACTTTTCTGCATTAATCAGAACAAACTACGCCAAATGTTTTAATGTGCCATTAATTTTATAAATCTTTAAGTAAATAGATTAAACAAGAGAGTGGAAATATTGGAAAAGAAATCGACTTGGTTCAAAGCAAGTTCTTTCTAAAATACCCTTCTAAATTACTAAAATGATTACAAAGTCAACAAACAAAGAAAATCAGAAATATAAATAAAAACTCATGAAGGTGAAAGTTAGTAATTTATCAACCTGTTCTTTGGAATAGGATGCTTAATATTGATCTATGCAAGGCAAATTTTTCCCATTAATTTCAAAAAAAAAAAATTTACTTTTTAAATGCCAGTGCGTACTTTTGAAATGCAATTACTACATTTTTTTTTTACACCAACTATCCCGAAGTTGGTGATATACTTATTTTATCACCAATGTCAATGAAATGTATTAAAATTTCCCAACTGGATCTTAATAAGGATAATATCTAACAAATATGTACATAAACAGACTGACAGATTTATATATACCCGAGAAAGTAAAGTGTGCTCTCAAGCTTATGCCATTTGTGAAATAATGAAAGTTTAAAAAAATCTTTGCAGTACCGAAACACATTAACTAAGGTATTATTTTCATCATTCCTTTATTCATGGATAAATTTAATTCATATTGTTAATTATATTCAATATAAATACGGATTATTACTTAACCGATTGAATGTGATTTTGTAATTTTATAATATTGTAATTTTGAGGGGAAATATTCGTTTTCATTTTTGGTTTTTTTTTGCTGTTTTGCTTTGCTTACTATTTCATTTAGATCCACACAATGTGTAATAATTGATTTTACATTTCATTTCTGTGTACATACATACAAACATAAAAGCACACAAAATTGTTCCAACAACAATCAAAATACGATAAAATAATATTGAGAAAATTTATCAACAACAACAAAAACAATAATAATTATAATTATAACCCTATTTTTTTATGGTCTACATTATTTTTAACTTGAAGTATATTAAGTTATCATGAATTTATATAACATAAGCAAAGCAAATCCATTTTTATATGAGAGTTTCTTACTGAAAAGTTTTCGAGTTCCGACCCTGAATGTTTTTCCAAAGTTATTTTTGAAATTCGGCACGAACATTGCTTTAAGAAAATTGGTATTTTTGAACAGCTTCCTTTTAGTTTTTTGGACATGGATAAATATCAGACGGCCAGACGAAAGGACAGGCTTAAATCGAATGGAAATGGAAGGAAATGATTCTGTGTATATTGGTATAGTAAAAAAGCTGAGTCTACTTCAATTCCTTTTTGAATGTTACAAACATCTACATAAACTTATAATACCATGTACCACAAGTGCTGTAGGGTATAATGATGTAGAATATTTAAAGAGTTGTTGTAGCATTTTTTTCTTAATATTTAATATGATAACATTTGTTATGATATTTTTCCCTTACCGTTACAATATTCAGCCGAGAAATCATGATGATCTTTACAATAGTCAAAACAATTGTCGTCGTAACGGCAGCGTTTAGCATATTTAGCACTGCTAACATCATTATTATTGATATTTAAATTGTAGCTATTTGTATGACGATTATGATGATGTTGATGATTAATAGCAGCACTATGATCATTATTACTACCATAATTCATTATGAGTTGACGTTTTTTGTTACGCTTTTTTGTTTCACATGTGTTAACGTTTGTATCATTTGTCTTAGATATGTCGAAAGCATTGTTGTAAACAAAATCACCATTCACATTATTTTGATCATTTGTGTCGTTTGTTCCGGTTCCGGTGCCTATTCTTGTTCCTTCCATGCCTGCTTGAATATTGTTCAGACTGTTGTTATTATTGTTATTATGATTTTCATTATTATTACTATTATTGTCACTATAATTATTGTTATTATCATTATTATTATTGTTATTGTTATCGATATTATTGTTAATGGGCATTTCATGTGCCGAAACGATATACGAATATCCATAATAACCATTCGAAGATAAATGATGCTGCACTGGATTAAATGGATTTAATTGTCGTGAGCGTGCCATTGTCCTTTCAAACTCAAGTCTAGCTGCATCTGGTACAGCCGTGGTATCAGCCGCCCACATTTCGTAATTAGTTAAAACCATTTTGATTTTAAATGTTTAATTATACAAATTAAAAGTGTTTCAAGTAATTATAGCAAAAATTATTGCTTAAGTTTAAATTTATTTTTTATTATCTAAATTAACTCTTGTAGGCATGTAGGTTTGAACGTTAGATCTATAACGAAATATGTATATAAATATTGACTTATACTTCGTGTATACAACTGTTGATTCACAATTTCGGGAAAACGTAAACGCAATCACACGTCTTGGAATTCTCTATTTATTTTACCCGTTTTGTTTTTGTTTTTAATTAAGTACCTCGATTTATCCATAATTCGACTTAAACCATTTTATACTTTATTGTTATACAAGCAAACAGGTTCGCTTTACATGCCCAGACGTGCACTATTGCGTTTATTAAAGTTAACGGTAAATGCTATAATTTAATTATTTATGACTTTTTGGATTTCTGTTCCAATTATTTATTCATTGTTTTGTTTTTCTTGGTAAATTGTTTTACTAAATGAAAAACTTTAAACGAAATATGGTTTAATACAAGCGTCAATTTTTTTATAATTTGTTAAAAATTTTACATATTAATATTCTACAAATTATTAGTTATTGTTCACTAATTTGTATTTTACTTTGTTGGCTGCCGCCTTAATTCGTTGAATGCACGTTCATTTGTCGGTTTTGTTTTCACAACACTTTCCGTAAAAAGCAAGCACATGCACATACACATATGAAAATGCTTGCACAATAAAACATTGAATAAGAATAATAATATAAATAATAACAATAACAATAACAGTGTACACTTACGTTATTGCCATTTACTTATTCACAATTTTCACGACAACTATCCAACATATTTAACAACTGCATTGGCACAATTTTCGTATGCAACTAAATTTTTGTTTTGTTTCACACAATGCTATGAAGCGGAACAAAGCAGGAATTAAATGTGCAATTTGATGATTTGATAACTTGACAAATCAAGTAAAATTATCCTATAACAAACTATAATGAATAAACGTAACTTTGTAATGTATCATTCCCGTTGTGTACCATTTTGCTCTGTACAAGGTTGTTGTCATCAAAATTATAAGAGAAAAGAAGTCTATCAATTACGAGACTTGTGTGATGCCACTAAAGACGATTCTACAAATATTCTATAAATATGAGTGGTGATTCTGAAAAGGATATACCAAAGATTAAATTTAGCGAAAGTGCTCCTAAACTAAGTAAAGTTCAATTGGATTTTATGAAACTAATAGAAGAACAGAATTTAGAGAGAGTTACTAAATTGAAGCGCCTACGTCGCAATAATTTACTGACAGCAGGTGCTTTAATGACATCCGTTGTTGGTATATATGTTTATTCAATGGTTTCAATCAAACAAGAGAAGTTTTTAGAAGATTTTGATGAACCAAAAAAAATCGGCAACTAATTAGACTCAATAAAAATAATAAAACCTGTAGATTACAAAAAAAATTTTTTTAGTATACCGCAGTTTTTTTCCGTCGAAATCATGTCAGAAGCTGCTATACGTATATTAAAAAGTGGTATGCGTTTGCCACCAATGCCAACTCTAAGTGATATAATTAAACTATATAATTTGCGCGCTGTCAAACATTTAAGTCAAAATTTTTTAATGGATGAACGTCTCACGGATAGAATTGTTAGATCTGCTGGCCGCATTGATCCTCATGATGTAGTATTAGAAGTGGGCCCTGGTCCAGGTGGTATAACCCGATCCATATTGAGACGCGAACCCCAGCGTTTAATACTTGTGGAGAAAGATCCACGTTTTTTACTAACTTTAGAGATGTTAAAAGAATGTGCTAAACCCATCAATATAGATGTGCAGATATATATTGATGATATATTACGTTTCGATATGGAAGAACATTTACCATCACCTCAAGCGGGACGTTTACATTTGATAGGCAATTTACCATTTTCCATATCTACACGTTTATTACTTAATTGGTATGAAGATGTGTCACTACGGCGCGGTGCTTTTCGTCATGATAATACACGCATGACATTAACCTTTCAAAAAGAAGTGGCGGAACGTATTTGCTCTCCAGCTGGTCATCAGCAACGATGCCGTTTATCGGTCATGTCACAAATTTGGACACAACCTGTACTAAAACTTCTAATACCTGGCACAGCGTTCGTACCAAAACCGGAGGTTGATGTTGGCGTTGTACATTTAATACCATTAAAAGTACCTAAAACTAATTTACCATTTGGATTGGTTGAAAAAGTTATGCGTCACTTATTTAATATGCGACAGAAATTTTGCAAACGCAGTCTGGCTACACTGTTTCCACTTGAGCAACGTGAAGAGCTTACAATGGAATTATTTAAAAAGGCCGATGTTGATGATACTTTAAGACCCTTTCAACTGTCTATAGATGAATGTTTACGTTTAATAAATGTTTATAATGAATTTATTACACAACATCCCAAAATTGCCGAATACAATTTTAGAGCTTCGAAAACTGCAAAAGTTCCAACTGGAGCCGAGGCTGCATAAATAAAAAACAAGCAATTTTCTATTATGATTAATTAATAAAAAAGCATGATTTCATAAATTCGGAGATGGTTAGTTTTATTACTTTTACGCTTTAGTAAAGAAAAAAAAATTATCAACTAAAAACTAAGTCTGAAAACAGTGGACGGTTTAAATAACTGAGAGTATATGTATTCCCTTTGAATTACTTCCGCTGATTAATTGCCAGTGTCTAGTGGTCATGGAAATAAAATATTATAAAAATTTATAAATACACTATAACTTATTACCTTATTTGGACGAATAATACATTTTTATATAAAAGAAAGGGGCACTAAACTAAATACAATTCCATAAATATCAAAATCTTTCGTATAATGTACGAAATAATATTGCACCAAATATATTCCCTATTATTAATATGAAGGAAATTGTTGACTTTGAAGTATCATTGCAACGATGATCTAGGAAGCAGAAACAAAATGTAACATTTGAGAAATAATTACGTTTCACGTCATGCTCTTTAATGGTATGATTTACATATTGAGCCAAATGTATATCATTAGCAGCGGGACGGCAACCTTCATATTTATCGGCTGGTATATCTTTACGAAAATGTAAGGCACTTAAACAATCGCGTATTATAGTTTCTTTAGCTAAATGTAATCATTTTAAAATATATATATATGTATAAATTTCATTGTTTGTTAATTAATTTGCTACGCTATATAAATTATTATTTACCGCCACGCCTTTCCGTTACTTTAACGCATATATCATCATTTTCGGGGCATTGTTCACCTAAATAACCAATGCCACGCCAATTGAAATGATCAGCACAACCGGGTGTGGCTGAAGTGCAACGATAACACCAAATGGAGAAACCTTTGTAAGATTATTAAAGACACAAAACACATTTTTTTATTTGTTATTTCACTTTGCATTTGTACGATTTTCTTGCGTTTGCTTCTTACCATTTTTAATGTAAACACTTTTTATTAGAATTAATAAATACCAAATTTGTGCTGCTTTCATTTTATAAATTAATCTCACAGAATTAAAAAAAATATATATAATGTATTAATAAACAAATAAATAAATACAATAAATGCTCTAATAATCCATTTGTTTTTAAATGTATCTTGATCAAGTTTCACCTTAAGGGTTACCAAGCTGCCTAAAATTGCGTTATTTTCCGCATTTTTTTTTTGTAATCCTTATTTTATTTGTCTTGCTATAAATTTACCTTTCTTCTTAATGTTTCCTTAATTCTTGTTGAGAGAAATAACTTTTGCCATAGAGAGAGAGAAGCAATAACAATTGAACTAATGCTGCCACCGAGTTTTTACACAAGTGTGATTTTGTTGTTAGGTTGTATTTTATTCGGTCAGTGTATAAAAAATAGAAATTTCACAATTATTATCTTTTTATTATATATGAATTAATAAATGAAAATAATTAAAAATATAAACATGTTTAATAGTAACCACAAGAACAGAACAACTTACAAAAGCTATAATTAAGTTGATTTCGATAAAGATAAAGGCAACTTTAATACCGCATTCAACTTTTGCAATTTTTTTCTCAACTCAAACAAGAAAAAGCTAAACAAAAAACCCATATAAATTAGATGCAGAATGGCAAAACCAACATTATAATAAAATCATCTTTTGGATGCAGCCTTATACAAATATTAAATAAATGGCGTTTTTCTCTCTTTATGTACATTTCATTTAATATTCTTGTAGTATGATGTGAAAAATATTCGTGCAGAAAATATTTCATCCATTAAATAGTTGTGCGCTTGTGTTTGTATGTGTATGTGTGAGTGTGCTTTTTTTTCTCGTGGCTTAAGTAACATTCATCAATCAAACAAAAATGATACAAAAATTGTATGTAAACAAAACAGTAATGTAACATTAAATTTTTTTTTATTCTTTTGAGAGCATTTAATATAGAAATTTTTTATATATAAATTTTACATTTTATAGATTCATCATAATAAATCTGTTTATTCTAATACTTAGTGCATTGCTAACTATTTTATTGCTAACTATATTAATATTGCGAAGATATATCAATAAGCAAAAGAAAAAATTGAAAGCAACGCATGAGAGTTGTGTCAATGTTGGCATTTTTCATCCATATTGTAATGATGGTGGCGGTGGCGAACGTGTTTTATGGTGTGCGGTTAGAGCTCTACAAGTATATATTAATATATATACATATAGATTTATCTGGATTGTATTAAAAAAAATTAAAAATAATTATTCTTATGCTATGAATCATAACAAGCTGCAAAAGAGTACAATTTACTTTGAAGTGGCATCTTTAGAATGAATCATATTATATGCTCCAATTAAGAATAATCATTTTAATTATGGCATTTTTTTTTTTTGTAATAATTTTCGATGGTTGTACTTGTCTTGTAAATGACTTTCTTTTCAGGCCAAGTATGATAACGTTAAAGTGATTATCTATACGGGCGATATTGATAGATCACCGAAAAATATTTTGGAAAAAGCGAAAAATATCTTTAATATTAGTTTAGATAAGGATAGCATTATATTTGTGTACTTAAAATGGCGCCATTTGATTGAAGCCAAAAGATATCCATATTTTACACTATTGGGTCAAAGTTTGGGCTCACTGTTTTTGGGTTTGGAGGCCTTATGCAAATACCCACCCGATATTTATATTGATACTATGGGTTATGCTTTCACATTGCCATTATTCCGTTATATTGGCAATTGTAAAGTTGGCTGTTACGTTCATTATCCTACCATTAGTACAGATATGTTGAGACGTGTCAAACACCGTGAATATTCATATAGTAATCGTGGCTACGTGATTCGTAATCCATTTCTCACTTGGATGAAATTAACATATTATAAATTATTTGCCAAGTTGTATGGCTCCGTAGGACGTTGTGTGGAAACTGTAATGGTGAATTCTTCATGGACAGAAAATCATATATTAGATTTATGGAAGGTGCCATTTAAAACGCACCGCGTGTATCCGCCATGCGAGGTGTCACATCTTAAAAGTCTGGAGCGTAAGGAAAATATTAATGGGATTATTGTATTATCAGTGGGGCAATTTCGTCCAGAAAAAGATCATCCACTGCAATTACAAGCTTTATATGAATTAAGAACATTACTTAGTCATGATGAAGAACTATGGAATAAAGTTCATCTAATCATAGTTGGGTCTTGCCGTAACGATGAAGATTATGAACGATTAAAAAATATGCAAGATCTTACCAAACATTTATCATTGGAGGCCAATGTGGATTTCAAGGTGAATGTCTCATATAATGAATTACTGGAGCTGTATAAAAAAGCAACTGTGGGCATACATACCATGTGGAATGAACACTTCGGTATTGGTATAGTGGAATGTATGGCAGCTGGTTTAATCATGGTAGCTCACAGATCTGGTGGCCCATTATTAGATATTATAGAAACATCGGAAGGTAGTCAAAATGGTTATTTGGCCACTGATGCTTTAGAATATGCTAATTGCATTTTGGATATTATTTGTAATCCCAAAGAATTTAATGATAGTATACGAAATGCGGCACGGGCATCGGTTGATCGCTTTTCTGAAAAGGAATTCGAAATTAACTTTTTACGTGCAATAATCCCACTATTTAATCAAGATAAATAATATACCACATTATTATTGGAAATAAATATTTATTTATGCATACACTGAAAAGAAAAATCACCGCATATGATTAATATTCAACTTTTTCCTAAATTTCAGAAGTGTATTTGGACTGCTACGCGATTTGCCCTAAATATTAAATGGTAGATACCGACCCGTATTGTATTTTATTTAATTTTATTTTTCAATTCACTTGTTTCATTAATTGTTTTTGGAATTTGTTAAATTCACTCTTTAGAATACTAAGCACAATAGGAAGGGATATAGTTCTTTTAAAAAAATTTCTTTGTAGTTTCTGATATTTAAATTTGAAGGAAATATGATACATAAATTAAATTTAACATCCTCGCTCCTCTTCGTCTTTATTGAATTGGGAATGGCTGTACTTTATTTGGAATACGATGCCCGGATAACAATTGATCTCCAACATGCCATTGATGCGGAAGATTTTAATAAATTTTCATATCGTGGTAATATCACAATTATGAGTCTTAATTCAGGTCTATCGAATGTTATACAAAACCCTTTGATGAGGAATGAGCTAAGTGCCATGACAACAAAGGCCATTAAGAATGAATTTTATCGTGTTAAAGCTACTGTGTTGTATCCAGATGGAAAGACGCGCACATTTCTTACATCAAGTAAAGCATGTGCTCTATTGAATTCGCAATTGAATGATGAGTTTTGGATATCAATTGATGGTAGTGGTTACGTTAATGGCATAACTCACACCATATCACAAAATAATTTTGGCTTGGATTGTTCTAATGTAAATTCAAAGGCCCTACTGACCAAACAATTTAATACTGATGTTTTTGTTAAACACACAGAATTGGCACCAGTGCCAGATACAGCTAGTTATATACAAAAATTGGAACGTGAACGAGAAGCCAGAGAGAGAGGTGAAACTAAAGATAACCGCGGCTTCTTTGCCAAATATTGGATGTACATCGTACCCGTTGTACTTTTAATATTTATATCAGGAGCAACAAGTCCAGAACAACCAAAATAAAAGTGAAAAAAAAAGAAAGCGGTCCGCAAATTTGCAATGTACGTAACGTGAAATTTTTGTTATTAGTATTTATTAATATTTAAATAAATGAATTAATGTAAAGAAAATGCTTATTTTTCATCTGTTGTTGAAGTGGACACTGAAGCTACCAATTTGTTTATGGTTTTCTGCTCTTTAGCTTGACGTTTAGCCTCTTTTATTCTCTTCTTTTCTTCCTTCTCTTTTTGTTCCAAAACTTCTTTAAATCTTTCATCGCGGGGATCTATTTTGTAACCGAAATGCCGTCGCACCTCTTCCATTAAACGCTCTTTACGTTCTTTGGCCGCAATCGCATCGGCTTCTTTCTTTGCTATTTTATTTTGCAAATCCTTTTTCCATTGTTCAAGTTTTTCCAGTTTTGTAGCAATATCATTTTCACGTTTCAAAATAGCTTCACGACGTTGCTTTTCCTCCTCTTTCACCTTGGCCATCATATATTGTAATGTATGAGGTTCTGCGATTTGTTCATAACGTTTCTGTGCCGCAAGATCTGTTTTCGTTTGGAAACAGATACGTGGATCGACACCACTTTCGAAGCCATATAAAGCAAACATTTTACGTTGGTACTTTTCAGTGAGGTGTATCCACGATTGAGGCTCACAATATGGCTTCCGATTTAATAAACGATTTCTGTCTGCATCACGTAAGCGTGATTTATTACAATTAACAATAGGAATTTCCTTTTCTATTTCATCATTTTCTTTATTCTGTGATTCTTCTTGTTCATTATCATTTTCTGGTTCCGCCTTTGTTCGAGATATTCCCCATATATATCTCTTTTGAAGTGGTGACCTTTCAATTTGTAAACATTTCTTAATAAAATGTATTAAGTTAAAATTCATTTTAATTAATAATTTCTTTATGCTATTTTTTGTTATGACTTTTCTATAATCATATGTTATTATAAGAAATGGAATAGAATGGAATTGAAATTTTATTAACATGCACAAGCCATGCTAATATAACATTAAAGCAAATATATGTAAAATGAGGTAAGATGTTAACGTTAAAAAAATGTAACGGTGATTATATTGCTAGTTTGCAAGTCTACTTTTCTGTAAATTGTTTTAACATATAAAGGATATTAAAAAAAGTATATTGAAACATTGAGAGAAGCAAAGCGTTTTTTTTATTTTGGTTTATAGTTTTAATAGCAAATTTTACTTTGAAAAGTAAACCGTTACAACAACCACACGCAAATGATTATACAAAATTAATATAAGATGTAAAGAGAGAAGATTTTTTTTAGAATCACATTTATTATTCACATGCATACACAATTGCTTAGATGAGCTTATTCAAACAAATAAGGTGAGTGAGAATTTGAAATAGAGGGAGAGTCTCAGATATAATTACGTCAAGAAATTGTTAAGAAAGTAAAATACATTAAAATGTAGTTAATTTAATAAGAATAATTACAACATCAATAATAACAATTGAAACTTCTGTAACAAGCAATTAATAATTTCTAGTAAAATGTGAGAATTAATTGTAATTTCCACAATAGAATTTCCACAGCAACATGTTATGTGTATGTGAATGTATGTTTGTACATGTTCACTGTGTGGTGTAAGAATATTCGTTGGAGATGTAATAAACTTTAGATTTATTTATGAATTTTTTATTCTGCTTTTTTTCGTTTCATTTCTCTACTTTTTTTTTCTTTTATTAGTGTTACAGAAAGCTCTAACTATTTCAAAAATGCGTCGGCGCATTTTAAAGACTTGACTAACATACGAAATGTGATGTTGTAAGTACCATTTAATTCCTTCTCACCCTTTGCAAAAAGCAAAAAAAAGGGAAAGAAGAGAAAAACGCAAAAGACAAAAACTCTCGACTATCCTGGAATTATGGATGAAAGTTTTCTCCAAAAAACAGAACAATTTTTGGGGTAATTTAATAAATTAAAGCGTAAAAAGAAGTTAAAAATATATTTAAACAAAAGATCTAAGTAAAACGGAGTGCAAAAATTAGTTAGTTCTAAATTGAAATTAAATTTTCAATTCGTTAAAAGATTTTCTTCTCAAATTAATCACAAAGAAAAAAGAAGTTAAAAAAAAAGGAAAGAAAAAGTGAAGTGTTAAAATTTGCTGTTTCTACTTGTTTTTTTTTCTTTTTTGGTGTAAAAGTAGTGAGTGTGGAAGGTAAGTGTAAGTGTAAAGTAATAAGGGAAGGAAGTGGAAAAGTAAGGAACAGGAAGAAGTGGAATAGGAAAAAGAAGAACAAGAGGAAATTATATATATGTATGTACATATATATGTACTTGTGTAGATATTATTACATTATATCCATCTTTACAATTCATGTAGATAAATTTTTTGTTTAGTCTGCTTTCCTTTTGAAATTAATTTTTAAATGCTTCGCCCTTTGCTTTAATGGAGCAATAGTCTTCATTGTAATGTTATTACATTTATATAAAGATTTCGAAATATATAATTTTAATTAATTGAACTCCATTGAATTCCATTTAGTGTTGAAAAATGTTAAAATGAACAAATTAATGGCTGGTCGCTGAATCTATAGAAATCAGTTAATTTTATAGATTTTGTGCTATGTATTACATTCAGATTGTTTGACGTATATATGCTCTTTAAACGTCGTTTCTTTTAAGGAGCTAACTGAGCAAGAAGCAGTTTATAGATTAGAAATTCTTACATTGGACAAGCCTTTAAGTCAACATAACAGATTTATATTATAGTCTAAATTTTCTTTATATAAATATTAAATATGAGTGACTGTAGAGTCCGTCCATCCATTTCTAAAAACTAACATACAGCGGCATTTGGCCTCTTATTCTAGATGAACCTTATCCTTCTTGATTGTTCCATTATTTATTCACTAAGCATTTTATTATTTTCTTATTGTTTTAGAATGAATTTAAAAAGAATATTTAAAATGCATAGTTTAATATGGTTTTCATCACTGCCCTTACTTTTAATTAGTCAATTGGCCAAAACAGGTTCGTATCAAGAATAATATACAAAGATTTATATAACCTGTTGATCACTTATATTACTTAATGAATTGTTAATAATTTTTTTTTGGCGTAATTCCGAAATTGTTTTCTAATGATACAGTGTCCACGATACCAAACAGTTCATTTGAAAATGAGCATTTGCCACCTACATTGGCACCAAAATTTCTTTCACGTGGCCATCTTTATAAAGTGATTGTTGGTGAGACAATTGAATTGCCATGTAAAGTACAAAATTTAGGTTCCTTCGTTCTATTATGGCGGAAAGCATCATCCGTCTTAACGGCTGGCCATTTGAAAATTACGCGAGATCCACGATTTAAAATTGTTGGCGATTATAATTTGCAAATTAATGGTGTTAAAACGCAAGATGCTGGCGATTATATATGTCAATTGGGTGATCAAGAGAATCGTGATCAAGTTCATACTGTGGAAATATTAGTGCCGCCAACCTTAAGAGCACTGCCACATAATGGTCAAGTTACCGCACGAAAGGGCAGTACGGTTACATTGGAATGTAAAGCTTCCGGTAATCCGGTGCCAACAATTTATTGGTTCAAAAAAGATGTATTCTCTGGTCCCACACACTTATCAGATAGCTCCACGTTAATATTGGAAAACGTTGATCGCCATCATGCCGGCATATATCAATGTTCCGCCGATAATGGTGTAAAGGAAAGAGTCTCAATGGACATACAATTAACAATACTATGTAAGCATAATTTAGTGTTGTTACTTTTAAATGAAGAACAAAAAAAGGAAATCAACAATGATCATTTTATCATATTTTTGTGTTGTTTGTACCACCTTTTTGTAGCTCCACCAGAAATTACCGTAGAGAAATCTTGGGTACATGCTGCTGAAGGTTACGATGTAGAATTAGTTTGTACTGTACATGGTGATGTTAATTCGGAGGTATATAAAAACCACCAATTAATTTTTAGCGGAGAATCTAATTCAACATAATTTATATTTATCTATTTTAGATGTTATGGTATCAAAATTCATTTTTATTAGATCCAACCGATCGCCGTTCAATGTATCCCAGAGATGATCGTTATAGTTTAGTTATACGTAATTTTCAAGCGACCGATTTCGGTAATTACAGTTGTGTGGCAGATAATGCTTTAGGGCGTACAAAAAAATATATTGAAGTATCGGGACGGCCAGGTCCAGCTGATTTTATATCGCCAGCATTAAGTGGCTCATTAGATCATTATAATTTAACGTGGACAATTGAATCTATACCGCCACTTGAAGAAGTCAAATTATTATACAGACGTTTATTAGTATGTATTCTCAATCATTCAAGTCATTGATATAAATCGAAAATCTCTGTCTCTCTCTCTCTCTCTCTCTTGGGTCTAATTCTAGATGAATGAGACATATCAGCATCCTGGTAAATGGCATGAGTTTCATATAAAACCAATTGCCATACGCTCAGATAACACACATTATCTAATGTCGTACGTTATAAAAAATTTAGAGCATAATGCTGTATATGAGGCCATTGTGCAAGCTCGAAATAAGTATGGTTGGAATGAGGTAAATGATTTTACACTCTGGCCAAGATGCTTACTACGTTTTAGTATTTCCCGTATAAATTTAAATTTTACATAAAAATTGAAAATTATTTTGATAAGGATATTATAGATTGGTAACATTGGTAGCATTGACCAAAAGCCACGCCTACTATTTAGATTAAATTGAGAGCGTCTTATTACCAAAAGCGAGGAATTGCTTGAATTATTATATGTAAATTTAAAGGACTAGGCATATTTCTAGGTATATTCCTTTTAGACATAGAGTTTGTCGCCTAAAAGTATATTAGATAATGCCAATTATAGAAAAGAGTTAGGAATACTGAACATCTAACAAAATGTTTGATGGGAAAGTAGAAATGAAATAGAAAATTAAGTTGGTCACGCCCATCAAAATTACATATTTTAAAGCATTTATAATTTGTTTTTTCAGAAATACATATAAAATAATTCATTTTGAATTAAACTTCTTTCTTTTTTTTCTCTTAGATAAGTGACATTCACCAATTCTACACCAGAAATCATGATTTACTACTAGATTTAGATATGGAATATAAAATGGGTACATCACGTAGTTCTTCTCATTATGTTATCTGCTCTTTTAATAAATTTTTATTAATCACTTTATCAATGAGAATTATTGCAAAATTAATTATTAGAATATTTTAAGAGATTAATATGAAATATTTTAAAGAAATTGAAGCGATTGGTAACGCCATCACTATTGTCATGGCTGTAAAAATCACCATAAGTTTTGTGTTCATAATATCACAAATCGAAACGAATGAATGATGATAAAACGATGAATACTTTCGAAGTGAAATGTAAACCTCTACATGGCAACTAAACGTAATCGTTTCAGATTTGAAAGTGGCAAAAACGTAAAAGGAAAAACCAAAACAATGAAATTAAAAAGGAAAAGAGATAATTGTGCCTTACACCATCTTAGCCATAAAAATTTTTATGAAAAATTAACAATCTAGCAAATTATGTTCTCCTTTCATACCCAATAACCTCAAATATATGGATATTTTGCTAGAGAATATCATCGATACCAAAAACCATTAATTTCTGTGTAGTTAAATACGCTCCTTTTTTCTAATTGGAGTCAGTTTAATTTCGTATAATTGAAAAAGATTATAATGAATTCAGATTCTCAATCAAATGGATGAAGCATACAATTATTTGTAGATTTCTTTGTATATTATATTGAAAAATTTTCTTACAAATGTATGCAATAAGTTCCATAATATTTTAATTCTCTGCTTTTACCTAATCCATTTTCGTTAAATATTTGTTCTTCAATTGTTTATAGTTATGATTATTTAAGTAATATAATATAAATATTTATCATGTACAGGCATATATACATATATATACAAAAATACACGTATGTGTATACATATATATACATGTAAATATAAAATTTTGTAAGTTCTATGAATTAATGTAATTAGCAATCGAGGTAATAGATTAGAAAAAAAGAAGAAATGCAAACAATTCGTCATAATTTTTAAGTAAAATTCATTTAATTAAACAACAAAAAAAACAAAATTGAACAACTTAAACTTAGAATCTCATAATGATTATAAAAATATATATGCATTAGTATAAATTTGTAGCGTATTAATAGAAATTAAAATAAAAGCATTTATTTTTATTCCCCACCAAACGAAAAACCATTCGATTTTGTTCGTATAATGTCTGTCTTTAAATGGTGGTCTCAACAAATTTAAAAAACCTATAAAAGCCCTTGCAAAATTTTCAACATATATTTCACTTTATATTTTTCATGTTCAATTGATTTTAGACAGATTTTCGTATGCCTTTGTCCATCTGAAGGATAATGCCGCCAAGCTATCTATTTGTAAATAATTTCTAAAGACTTCATTTGCAATCTAACCTAATATTTCTAAGTAATTTTCCTTTTGTGCTTTTTTTTATTCATTAGAAGCATTTTTAGGAGGAAAATGAGGCAAAGTGCTTATACCAACTAAATTGATAATAAATTTTTGATAACAAATGAATTCAAAAATTTCGCAGAAAACATTTGAAACAATGTTGCATTTAAATAACCGAATTTATAATACGCCTACACTTCCAAGAAAAGAACAAACTTTGATAACAGTTTTAAGAAGAAATACATTGAGGTCATTTAAATTTAATCTTTCTTCCAAACTTTCGAATTTAAGCTTTTTTTAATTTGAATTTTTTTTTTATTAGGCAAACAAAAGTATTAAATATCATAATCAAATCAAATCGATTCACCAAGAATATGTAAAGTAACTATAATCCACAATTAAAATGACAAATGAAAATTTAAAAGGTAGTTTTTCGCAAAAGCCTTCTTTGCGGATAAATAAGTAAAATGCAATTTTTTTTGTGAAGAAATTTACTCTGGTTTATGGAATTGTTAGTCAATTTATTTTTAATTGTGAATCTGGTGAATCTGATTTCTATGAATCAATTTTTTGAAGGCATTTTGAGTATTTTGAATAAAATTTCTATGTAAATAAATTTTACATTTATATAGTTTAAGATACTTTGAAATTACCTCATATTGTTTTACTTCCCTTAAATTATTACTATTTATGTTATTTAATATGTATGTGATTACATTAAATTCTTCTTTAAATGGCAAAAATTCTTTATAAAGAACAAAATCCTGTTACTTAATCTTGACTATATTTGTTGTCTTTTTATTTAACTCATTCACATTCAGCCATTTCAATTTTTCGTTATAAATTGAATTTGCTAGATGTTTGTTTGTTAGTGTGTCAACTTCAACTCGTAATTATTATTGTACATAAATATAATTAAAAAAAAAATATATATATATATATATGTAAATTATATGCACATGTATGTGTTTAAGGTGTACCATAGATGTAAAAAATTTTCCATTGGTTTTCTTTTACTTACTTTTGACTTGAAATTTAACAAAATATCTAAATGCATATTTTAATCTAATAAAAACCGAATATTTCACTGTGTGAGATTTTATTTTGTTAATTTTTGATGACTGACAACTGACTGAAACAGCCATTTACAGCCAAATAAATAGAATTGGAAAAATTAAAAACAAACCATATATATATATTTTTTTTTGTTTTAATGTTCTTGTACATAAATTTAATAATAAGCAAAAACAAAAGAGAAACAAATTTACAAAACGACGATTTAAGTAATTCACCTTATTTACACTCATACATATTTTATGTGTGAGTAAGACAAAAAGAGAGAGGGAGAAAGAGAAAGAGAAAAAGCGTTAACTTAAAATTATACATATGTATATGTGTATGTATATGTGTCTGTATATGCATGAAATGTATAGCAGAAAAATAATATTAAAAAAAGAAGAAGAAGAAGTTTAGAAAATCAATTAAAATCAAATCAGTATTAAGTTTTAGTTAAATTAAAATAGTTGTAAAATTCATAAAATACATATATATAATTATATATATATAAATTATTGCGTAAAATATAAAAATTCTAGAAAATTACCAAAAAAAAGAATCATATAAAACATTTTTAAATTCAGCGTGCGATGAGGCGATACATTAAAATCTGTATAAAATTTTAATCGAAATAATATGTAATAAATTTAGTCTAAGAGTGAAAGAGAGATGGCAAATTAAGTTGAAAATTCCTCTGCTCTGCTATAAATAAAGTAAAAAGCAGAAGAAAAAATAATAAAATAAATACATAAATCGCATAAAATAATGAACAACTACATAAATTTTGAACTCATTAAAATAATAAATTTTTTTGTAAAATAATATAAATTTAAATATAAATAAATATCATCAAAATAAAATATTAACAAAAAAAAACTAGTGAATAGGAAAGCAAAAGAAAAAACTCTTAAAAAAATGCAATAATAAATTAAAAAAGATATAATTAAATAATTTTTTAGATACATTAAACGAAATAATAAACAACATTTAAAAAAATTTTTAAAATATTAAAAAAATATGAGAAAACTATTATCAGAAATGAGAAATTATTATAAAAAAACAAAAATTTTGAATATAGTAAATATATTATAATTGGCCAAAGTCAATCATTAAGTACCCTACACCATTGATAATAATGAACGATAATTAAAGATAATTTGTCGAAAAAATGCATACGTAAAAAATGTTTTATAAAAAAAAATCGGTTCATCCAAGTTAAGTATTGCAATAACGATATGTAAAAACTTTTCTCAAATTAGCTCATATCAAAACACAAACTTTTTTTGTACAATCTTTGATGATCGCGTTTTAAAGAGACTAATAAATGATTGAAATGTTTGCATTACTTATTGGCTTAATTTAATTGAATAATTAAATTTTATTCGATCAATTAATTAATAGAAGAATTAATAGAAGAAAGTGGATTTATAATAAGCCATTACATATATTTTTTATAAACCTCTTAAGGAATAAATGGTGTCGAGTATATTGATAGAAATAATAAAATTATAAGAAAAATTAAAGAGAAATAATAAAAAAGAAAGGGAGATATGAAAATGAAAGTAACATATGGATTTAAAACATAAATCCCTTAAAATTTAACTTAGTGATCGATATTTTCCACAGAGCCATAATAAAAAATCAGCATAAAAATCAAATGTTAAATGAAAAAGAATTATTTGAAAAACAAAAACAAAAAAAAAAAAACGAAAAACAAAAACTGGAATATTTTTTTTGCACGATTGTACATGCGTTCGCTCATCCTCTCGTTCGCTCATGTTCGCTTTATGTCCATAATAATAGGCTATAATTTTAATTATTAACGGTATAATTATACTTGTATTTGTAATTGAATACACACTTACATTAGTAGTTGTACGAATCCTATAAAAAAAAAATAAAAAAACGCAAAACAAAAAAAAATATACACAAGGAAAGTTAAGAAACTTAAATTAAGGAATAATTCTTGAAAATAGCACGAAAATTAAGCATTGTAACAATAAGAAGAAAAAGAAAAACAACATGAATGAAAAAGAATTAGAGACTGGAGTTATTATACAATACATAAATAATATGAATAACAGCAATCCAAAGAAGACAAAGGCATTTCAAAATCCACAATGAAAAATTACAAAAAAGCAAAAAAACAAGCAAACAAAACAAATAAAAAACTATAAAATAAATCCCGATTGTATTCATATCATAATTCTATGTGTAAATTTTTTACTGCACGTACATGGTCACGAGAAAATATTGAATGATTTAGTCATTGCTCTGTTAGAAGATTGTTCAATTCTGAAAAATCTTTTTCTATGCATTTTTTCCTTTCAAAAACAAATCAAAGAAGAAAAAATAACTAAAAATTGAAAACTTTCGGTGACGAATTTTGGAGTATTTAAGAAATGAAGTACATTTATTTTAGAAAAGTAGTCTTTTTCATATTTTTTAAATAGATCATAAAGACAATTGACAAAACTACAAATACACTAAAAGTAATTGCATAAAAATCACTAACGAATAATAATGAATCACTTATATAATATTCTGCACCACGATATTCCACGTAAACATCCTTTAAGGAATATTTCTCTGTTGTATGAAAAGCAAGAAGAAAAAAGAAAGAAAAATTAACCGAAAAAGAAAATCTTCCTTTTTAAATGGGAAAAGCAATTTCAAGAATTGCTTACAATACCTTTTTTCTTATGTAAAGTGGTCCATATATTCAAAGCTTCATAGAAATATATGGGTCGAGTTGTAGCATACTCCATAACTTGACATTTATCTATAGATCGTTTTTTAAAAGGATCATTAACGTCTAAGACTTTGGAGAATTTATATAAATTCGATGATGATAATCTCTTTGGTAATTCATGGATAATACTTTCACGTTGTTGTTGCTGCTGCTGCTGTTGTTGAGCATATTGTTTTATACGATTTTGTTTTTTCAATAATGTTGCCTTATGTGAATTGATGACATATTCTAGGAAAGCATTTAACAACCAAAAACATGATTTCTCCGCATAAACGGAATCGATACAATTCGAATCACCGATAATTGCGATTCGGCCCATTTCATTTTTCTTCTTATTTGATTTTACACTTTTTGAAGTGGACTTCTTATCGTTTTCTAACATTTTATTGTTCTTTGAGAATCGGTTCGATTCATCAATTTTTAATAATATTCGCTTATTTAACATGGAATTTTGTGCACTCGATTTTATTAAACTGTCAGTAATAGCATTTGCAGGAGTAGCAGCATTTTCAAATTCAGTAATTTTCATTATTTGAGATAAAGTTCTATTTGTTTTCTTATCCTGAGCATGCATTTGAAACATACCAATAATTGGCTGAAGAGTCTTTGCAACTTTCTTTCTTGGCACTGCTGTTGTACTTTTTTTGTCGTTTTGTGTTAACTGAATGGAAAAATACAAATAGATTTTATGCATTTAACCTTTAAAATCTATATTTGTTAAGACAAAAAAAAATCGTTATTTTAATAAATAATAAAATAGTTTCTCATTTCAGAACGGCCGATTGTAAATCATCATGGTCCCAAAGTGGAAATTTTATATTGTAATGCAAAAGTAACATACCAAAAAAAAAAAAAAAATTCGGTAAATCGAAAAAAAAGAGAAAAGTAATTCTTACATACGTTATATTCGATCAAGACCGTTTGTTAAAGGCTCTGCATTACTTTATACAAAAAAGTTGAAAATATGAGTGAAAAGTATTAAATTGTTAAAAAAATATCTTGGAAATTTGTTACATGGAACTTGATAAAAACAAATTTTCAAGGACTGCCGTGATTCTAAGAAAATCGATATAAGCTTGAATGGTATTAATGAAATGAGCGCGCTTAATATTGACAGGGTTAGACAGCGATCTTCAATCGGATTTTTGAATTATCTCTAACTCTGCAGTAATAAATAAATCTTCTATATTTTTAAATGAATGATTTGGGCCTTATCTTTTTTATCTATATTTACATAAATTTACAATAAGTCTACTTATAAGCCTGCTCCATTATAACTTACAACTTACATTATCATTTTGATCGTTCAGCAAGGTATCAATTACAATATTATCGTCATGTATTGGGAAGAGTTTTAATGTTGTGCCGCTGGCATAGTACATATTATGTTCAGCTAAACGGAAATAGCCTTCACCAACGAAATCACTCAAGGCGATATTAAATGGTGTCAACAAATCGTTTAAAGCCGGTATATTAGCACCACCCGTATCAGGTAACCACCATTGCCGAGTATTCTCATCAAAGAATGTAATTTTACGCATTACTGTTGTATTATACCAATCGGCGAAAATCATAATACCCAAGCCCAAATAGTATACATCATTTTCTAATTTGAGAATTTCCTCATTGAAATATTCCTCTTCTGGATCGACTATTAGAAGAGCACCGTAATTGCTAGCGTTAAAGCAAGTAAATGGTTCTCTCAGCACATCCACATAATAACCCAAATTTCTTAAATGTTGGTACATATCACGAAAGTTTGTATGCAAATGATCGGCTCGCCAGTCTAAAGGATCAGATTTTATCTTCAAATTATCACGTGGCATATAACCGGGTGGATAACGTATATTATGAAATTGATCCCATAGAATTCTTTTGTGCCTCGGTGGCTTGGCTATAATCTTAATTGTAAGTGGTAAATAAACAGTGTGATTTGAATGGCTCCCATCTGGCAAAGGATTCTTTATTTGTAAGCTAATGTGTCCTTTCGAAATTCCTTCAAATTCGCAGGCACTATTTTTAACAACTAAAAATATAAAAATTGACACTTTTTTTGAGCAACAGTTATATATCTTCCTTTCATCTGCAATCATCAATTAATTACCTATATGAATTGACATCCAACCTATCCAAGGCCACAATATTTGCGAAAATTTTATGGCAACATCAATAACTTCACCATTCTCATCTTTATATGGATGCCATATGGGTTCCTCAATAATATAGCTTGTTAAAGAAATTCCATTTAATATCGTCACATTTACTATGGACGCTACACTCTGACAGAATAATGGTTGAGAATTGAAAGGCCACATATATGATTGTGTATAATCCACATAGGGTGGACTAAGTGTAATTTTTGGTTCATATGCTAATAGAAGTTCCATACTTTCTATAACATTCAATTTACCATAACCTTGCTCAAATATATTATTATTGGGCAAACGTGTTGCACCTTCAATTAAAATTTGCTTTACAGATGCCGGATTTATGACATTAGATTTATTTAAGGCACCACTTAATATTAAAGCTGTAGCACCAGCTACAACAGGTGAAGCAACTGATGTGCCTGATAATGCACGGCAACCACCAAACACATTACTACTTCTCACTTGGCTACCATCAGCTACAATGTCCGGTTTAATGCGACCATAACCATATGGTAATTCCCATGTAGTCATACCTCTTGAACTAAATGTAGCAACATTATTCTCACTATTTATGCCACCAACACCAATAACATCACTTTGGTCACCTGGATTGTTAAGTGTACCATAATAGGGGCCATCGTTGCCAATAGCTGATATCATTATTACTTTATTGGCTGACATTTCTAAAACTTTATCTACGAATGGTGAATCCATAAAATCGGGGCCACCAATACTTAAGTTAAGTATATTTACTTTTCGAAAAATGGCATAATTAAACGCATCCAAAAACCATGAAGTATAAGATACCTAAGTAATCCCCCCCGAATTATTTGAATGGTACTATATATTTCTTTATAATAATATAATAATCATACCTGATTATTAGTAAAAACTTTATATATGTGAAGTTCCACATCGGGTGCTACACCAAAGCATTCTCTGGATGAAGCAATTATGCCAGCCACGAATGTACCATGACTAACGCCATCACTGAATAGCTTTTCATTTGTCCAATTTGTACGCTCTTTAACATTACGAAAATGTGGATGACGTATGGGCAAACCAGTGTCAAAGATAGCCACTTTTATACCTTTACCTGTAATGCCACGTTTCCATAGTTCATTTACATTTAAGGCATGTATTAGCTTCTCTTCATCCGGTATAGCTCTTAAAATATGACGATTACAATGTTTATCTTCTACACGATTGGTTACGTTTGTTATTGACGTTGACGTTGTGACATAATTTAAAGAACGTTGTACCAAATGTTGTTGCGTTATCGTTTTAATCACTGGATGTAATACCAATAATTGTACATCAGTTTCAGTAAGTTTTGCTTGTACTATATCAAAATCACTAGGATAGATTTGAGAAGGATTTGTACGTTGTTTTATGTTCCATTCTGTTATCTACGAATATCATTTCAAAACATATGATTAAATTTTTAAGAGGAAAGAAGAAAATTAGGATAAACATGATTATCTTTCCGCCGTACATTTGTTTTGCCAAAAGCCGCTTCAATATATTTTGCTCTAGTTACTGACCAATAATAATTCTTGAGCATTACAATATATTCATCTAATACATAATTATTTTGATAATTGATTTGTAATTCAATCTCTTTAGAATTACCTTTGAGATCTTTGAAGGTTCCCCCATTCATGCAATGTGCAAAATAAATATAAATTAATTGCAAATTCAATGTAAACAAAAACATAACTAATTAGCGTAACATTCTCATTAGGAATGTGTATTTTCTCAATAAATTACTTATCGACATTTCCTTTAAAAATTTGTCAGAGCAATAACAGAGAGATCCAGTCAGATAGTTTACTATATCAAAGACTCTAAAATAAAATATTTTATTAATTAATGGTGTTTTGATAAGGACGACAGATGGCACTTATCAATGTTAACATTTTCAAAACCGTTAAATTATATCAATTGAATTATGAGATGAAATTTATAATGTCATTGTTTGATTAAAATAAATTTGCCCATAATAGTATTAATAATAAAAATGCTGTCGTTAGATAATCTAATCTATTGTAAGAATCTTTTATTCAGTTATCATTTATTTGTTAACTTGCACCTCCTTTCTATTATTAGTATTTATATAAACTTTACAAAATTGCTGTATACTAAAAGAACAGACAAGCCATTTCTACGTATTTAAATTACCTTTATTTATTTCACTCTTTCCTTTTTTTTATAATTATTATTTTTGTTTTACTTTTTTTTCTATTTTTCTATTTATATATACAAGTGTAATATGAAGAAAATTAAATGGAAAACCGTTTGATATAATATAATTTGTAATTCGATTTATTGCTATTTATTATTATTATTTGTATTTGTATTTGCATTTGTTTTGGGTAAAAATTCTTCAAGTTCTGAATCTTCAATTTCACATAAATGCACTGAAAGATTACTACTGTAATGGTTTTTACTTTTACTACACAAATATTCATCCTCTGAGTTTTCTAAAATTGAATGATCATATAAAAAAAATTAAAAAATGAAATGAAAGATACATATAAATGTTAAAAAAAACTCAAACAGAGAAAACTATTACCACTAATTTTCGTTTCAGAGGTTAAGATTCTTGCACTTTTATGATCATAAACACTATTTGAGGAACTTTCACCCTCTGTTTCGCTTAGATTGTGCAATGGTGGTAGGTATGAATCAGGATGTCGTAAATACACTTTACCTGAAATTAATATGTAAAAACATGTTATTTTATTTTATTTGAATAGTAATACATTTAAATTAAATTTAGAAATGTTGATGAAAAATTTTCTTTAATGCTACTTACATTTTGTTACATTTGTTAAAGGCACTGTTTGCATTATTTGTATAAGTAAACATGTTTTAAAAACAAATATTTAAAATGGTGATTAATTTAATAATTAATATTATTAATAATAATTTTACAGTTCGGCCACTTAATTTCAAATACTCGAAAACTTCCTAAATTCTAATACGAGAAGCGCTTTCATTTTCATTTGGAGTAATTAACTTACAGACTGTGGTTCTTTAAATTGTTTCAGAAAATTGTAAGAATAATTTAACTAAAAAAAAAAATTGAAAAAAATTGCATATCTCTAATCAAAGAGAGTGTAATGCAACGACCTACCAGATCTCACAACGACTAATGTCTGATTTAAAATTGAATTGAATTGAATTGTACGAAGTTTCAAATGAAACCGTTGACTAACAAAATTGAGTGGAGAAGCTTAACTTTTAAGATTTACCTGAATTAGATTTATAGTCTTCATTTTCACTATAGTAGATGGGACTCAGTCTTGATAATGAATTGCTATTTAAAAGCGGCAGTTGAAATGGTTGCATGCAGTCTCGTAGCTCGTTATCAACGCAATCGGATATTTGCTCCTCATCCAACGTAGAAATATCTCTTGATGGATTGATGCGCATATTATTATCGTGCATCGCGTAAGAAGAACGAGGTTTTGATTCATTACTATCATTGCTATGAAGGCTTGATGAATCAGCAATTTCTGCGCCAGGAACTTCAGTTATATCGGGTAATGGATTTTGACTATTACGCACCCAATCTGAGCAGTCCCAATGATATTGACCCAATGATGTGTATTCACCATTGTAACCTGTTTGGCATACATTTGGCATTTTTAATGGTTGTTTCCGTTTTCCACAGGACGTCTTTAGCGGAGCCAAACGATTAAAGGGGAAATTAAATTCTGTGGGCCGTTCGTTATTAAGTTTATTTTCACAAAACGTTTTCAATTGCATTTGATCGCACCAGTCGCGTTTGTAAGATGTCGCATCCAAGGCGTCCATTAAATTTTCATTGTTCAAATTTACATTTTGATTATTAAGACTGATTTTTTGATATTCGATTGGTATACTCTCCAGTTCGTCACCTGCAGAACCATAACTTCTTAAAATATCTAAATTATTTACAAAATTAGCATTCGCTGAAAACATATTGTCTGTGGAAGCGGGTGTATAACTAATTGGTCGATGATTCGTTTCCAAATTACTAAGTTTGGCATTTTGTTGTTTATTATTCTTTTCACTTTCTAACAATGAGTTAAATGTGGCTTCTTTGTAGCTGTTTTTAATTCTTGTTGAAGATGATGATGAGTTTGTACGATTAGAATGTGCAGTCCTCTTAAATAAAATGCAACATAAAGCTAAAATACAAAAAATGAATACAAAGGTGACCCCCGATATAATGCCCGTTATGTGTTCAATGGAGAAATTTCTCAATTTTGTCGATATGGAATTCGAGTATAGGGGATCACCACAACTTGCACCTGTTAAATATGATGGACATATACATCTAAAGCTGCCTGCTTCATTAATACAAGTGGCTCCATTACCACACGGCTGATTTTCACATTCATTTACATCAATTTCGCATGCTGAACCTTTATAGCCACGACACATACAATGGGGAACGCTATCACCTTCTTCACATATTCCACCATTTTTACATGGATTGGGATTACAATATTTACCATATTCACAACGTTTTCCTGATAAATGCAATGGGCAAATACATGTATAATTATTGGGACTCAGGTATTCACAACGCCCCCCGTATAAGCAGGGTGCTGATGCACATGGATCCAAATCGATTTCACATAACTTTCCTGTGAAACGTTCTGGACAAATGCATTTGAAATTGTTGTTACCCATGTCCTTGCACAAACCGGAATTAAAGCAGGGCTGGGCCCCACATATACCCAAGTTGACAAGGACATTGGAAGGATCACAGGAAAATTCCACATTGGTGAAACGTTTTAAAGCAGCAATCATACTGCCGCCTGATATGTACAATGGTACAGCTTCATTTGATAAACGTATATCAGCCATGCATCCTATAAAGCCTCTTTGAATGTCTTCGTAACCAATTATAGTGTGATGGGGTTTTACCTCGGCTCCCACAAATATATCGTTATTTTGTAAATTCAGTATTACATTGACACCTGGGGCACTACCCTGGGAGACGTGCTTACCATCCACTAGTAATTTAGCATTATTTAGAATTCGTTCAACTGATATTTGATGCCATTCACCATCTGATATGTATACACTTGATACGCTAACAATGCCTTCACCCGAACCCAAATCAAAACGATACTGTACAGCGCCATTTAAAATTTCAATAATATTATAATCGATTTTACCACTAGCGTATAATAGCGTGCCTGATTGTTGTACGGTTCGCACACGAAATGAAAATATAAATTGATTCTCGATTGTATTGCGGGCCATAGATTTCGTAATTTTATAATGGGCATAACTTTTCCCACTAAACGAAACAGAAGTCAACATTGCCACACAACTATCATTTAAGCATTGTAAAGATTTGATTTCACAAAAATGCCCTGTATATCCAGTAGGACAAATGCACTGATAACCATTAGAAGAGTTAGCCGGTAAACATTGCTTTTGCGGTGGACATGGATCTGAAGAGCATGCGTTAATAGATTCATCGCATGTACTGCCATCATAACCCTGTTTACAGAGGCAGATATTCTTTATGTGGAAGGCAGGCGTAACGAAACTGACAACGTCAGTGTGATATGTAGATAATTTTCTCTTATTAATTGTAATCTGATTACGGCATACGCCATTTAAGCAATGATTATTCGCTACGGTACTGCATTCGTGTGAGATTAGATTGTCAATTGCAAAATGTGAATTACTTTCGATATCTTCCAACCTCTTTGAAATAATATCTTTAAGGTTTCGAGATGAGAAATATGCTTCAGATGTGGGCACAATTTGTTGCTTACGTACAGCTAAAACTATCTGTAAACCATGCTGCATATTTACCATATTTGAAATTCTTGATATTTTTTCCTCCGGAAACAGTCTCATTTCATGATTTCTTGATGAATGATTTGCCGTAGATTCTCTATTGTCTCTTAACGCCACTATAATGACATCTTTTTGACGGCATCGCATAATATCTCGAATAGTTTTGAGGAAACTTTTACGATAACTTAAAATGAAATCTTTTGGATCCATTTTGTTCAAAGTTAAAACTAGTGCATTGTCCACCATATCGGATGTTATCATTTCAACATTCACACGAACAATTGCATATGATAGAAACTTACTATCCGATACCGTGACATTAATTTGATAAATGCCTACATCTAAATTTTTTATGGCATATAAATCACCCGTGCTACGTGATATGTTAAAGAGTTTTGACGTTTGGAATGTTTGTTCTATTGTTGGTACCAACTCAAATGTGAATGTATCATATTTATCTTGATCTGTAACATGAACTGTACCTAAAAATCCACCAGCAAAATCATCATCGTACGAATTTACAATAATTTCTAATGGAGTAACGATGGGAGGATATTGACTTTCTTCAATTATGTGTATAGTGACCCAGGTATCTGAATATAAGGGTGGTGTACCATTATCAAACACACGAATTTGTAAATTATACAAATTACAAATGCGATGATTAAATTTAGTTGCCGTCCTTAAACTACCGTCCGGTTCTAAACGAAAGAAACCATCTGGATTACCATTCTTGAAATCGAATGTATATGGACTTGTATTGGGCGGCTCATCAGCATCGTTAATGTCAAAGTGTAATACCTCAAAACCCAACGGTTTATTTTCTTGTAAAATTACACTATAATTACTTTCCTTAAACATGGGTGGATTATCATTGACATCACCGATATCGACTTTCACTTCAATATAATTGCATAATTCTGGCACCCCATTATCACATGCTCGCACCTCTAAAGTGTACGAAGCAATTGTTTCTCTATCGAGTCTATCACGAACATATATGTAACCGGAAAATTCATCTATTGAGAAATGCTTCAAGCGATCACCTCTTTCAATATTATATTTAACAATTCCATTCTGATATGCATCTTCATCAATTGCTGTAATTTGTATAACCTTTTCTCCTTTAACAGCATCTTCATTCAATTGTGTTCGGTAAACATTCTGAGTAAATTGAGGTTGATTATCATTTACATCTAATATGGTGATATTAACGAAAGCCTGATTACTTAAAGGCGGTGTGCCACCATCAATCGCTTGTACGGTAAGAAAGAATGCTTTCGTTTTCTCAAAATCTATTTCACTTGCCGTCGTTATGAGGCCTGCCTTTTTATCAATATGAAATTTATTCAATTCATTACCACCCACTATGAAATATGAGATATCAGCATTAATACCAATATCTTTAGATGTGGCAAACAATCGGACCACTTCGGTATTAATTGTTGCATTTTCACTTATATACGATTTATATTGTTTCATATTAAATTCTGGTGGATTATCATTTATATCTAAGACATGTATTATCAACGTCGTTAAAGACCTTAATTTTGGCTGGCCATGATCTTCTGCTATTATGGTTATGTTGAATGTGGAAATATTTTCACGATCTAAAGTTCTAATCAACTTAACAATACCACTTGAGTGATTTATATTAAAGAAATCATTTGCTTCAACAAATGAATAAGAAATTTTCCGATTTATACCAAAATCTTTATCTGTGGCATGAATTTTCGTTACAATTGTATTTGTATGAGCATCCTCTGGTATATTGGCTACGTATTGAGCCATGGAGAATTCCGGTTTATTATCATTAACGTCTTGAATGGTAATTAAAATTTCAGATATACATTCCTGTGATAATTCTTGAGCATCTTGAACATGCGCATATAATAAATATTTTGGATGTAGCTCACGATCCACAAAATTTACCACTCTTATTATACCGGTTTCTTTCTCAATAAAGAAATCATCAGAATCGTCTCCCGTTAGGTAATAACGCAATTTATTATTTTCAGTACCATCTAAATCGATAGCATCTATTTTGATTGTAGGTGTTCCATTTGCGGCAGTTTCATTTATTGTTATTTTATAACGTGATGTAGGACATATGGGAAAATTATCATTAATGTCTTTAACGATAATCGTTACATTTGTATATGCGATGAATTTACCATCGAAAGCGGCTACAGTTAAATTATATGCTTCGATGACTTCATAATCCAATGCTTTATAAACGAATAAATCACCCGTATTGGCAATTTGAAATTGGGCATATTTATCACCAGACAATATATAATAATTGATATTATTTTTTTCTACATCTAAATCAGTTAAACGGAAATTGAATAATATAGTACCGGGTAAAGCATTTTCAAGGACTACAATATTTTGATGAGTTTGTTTAAATTTAGGTGTATTATCATTATAATCGGTAATTGTTATAGCGACGGGAACTTTTGAAATGTGACGCTGATGACCATTATCCGTTGCCATAACATTAAAATAATATTCAGATTGTAGTTCTCGATCCAATTGACTTAATAATGTTATCCAGCCTGAATATAAATCAATTTCAAAGTATTGTGAAAATGTATCATCTTCAATATAATAACGTATGTCACCATTTGGGCCTTCATCTAAATCATTTGCATCTATTTTTATGATAGCTGTGCCTTTAGCAATATTCTCTGATACATTAATATTATATACAGCACTATTAAATTTCGGATAATTATCATTATCATCTTGTATATTCATATATATATCACAATGTGCATATAATTGAGGTAATGTTGATGTTTCAGCCATAACAATGATATGTTCAACATCATTCACCTCACGATCCAACATACGCATTAATAATAATTCACCAGTTTCCGATATGGCGAATGTTTTCGTATCAGTTGCCAATGAATATTGTACAGAATAGTTGCCAATAATTTTTAATTTAAGCAATGTTGTGCCAGGATTTTTCGACTCTTCCACATTTAAATTAATCGATGATCGTTCAAATGATGGCAATGACATACTTGAATTGATAATTTGTATTGAAATTGGTATATCATTGAATAATGTTGGTATACCATTATCCGTGGCACGTATGAAAAATTGTATAAAATCATTTGAAATATTTTCCAATGATTTCAGAATTATTAGATCACCATCGGAGCTTATGGAAAAATAATCTCTATAAAACTCATTTAAAGTTGCAACATTTATCGTATAATTAATTAATGCATTTTCCATTTCATCCAAATCGATAACTTGTATCTTTAAAAGAGATGTATGGATTTGTATGGAAAAAGAAAATATGTAAGTTTATGTAAATGTAACATGTAAATAGGAAATTATTATGCACTACCTTTAAAATTTTACTATTTACTCTTACATCATTTTTTATTGTTAATTTATATTCTTTCAGGATAAAGAAAGGTGCATTATCATTGACATCTTTCACATTCAATTTGACCATACAATACGAAAATTTATCACCACCATCTGTGGCCTTAACTAATATCTCATAAATACTTTGATATTCTCTATCTAATGATCGTATTGCATATATAGCACCATTCGTTTTATTAATACGAAAATTCACTTTAATATCATCACCAATTATTTCATATGTTATTGTAGCATAACGTCCAAAATCATTATCTGTAGCCTTCACCTAATAACAATTAATAAGAAAAATTATTAACAATTCATCCATTTGAATATATAAATGAAGTATAGAAAAATTGTTTAGTAAAATTGAATTTGTAGACAAATATATTTTGAAATTATTTTATTGATCCAAATTTTTTCGTATAAATCCCACTACACTAAAATAAAGTGTAGTAAATTTAATATTTATTTGCTTCACAAATTTACGAATTTGTTACCGATTTTTCAACTCAAAAAAATAGAAGAATCTATCTATTAATTTTTTTTAATTTTTTCATATTCACATTAGTTAAATTCTTTTTATAGAATTGACAAGAGTGGTTTAGTCTTATAATTTTTCCTGTTGTTATTTATACAATATTTATAATGAATGTTGTTTCTCAACGAAACATTTAAAACTTTTTTAAGTGTAAAACTTACGTTTAATATAAAATGATCAGGTAATACATTTTCTTTGATTGTCGCTTCATATATATTTTTCTCAAATATTGGCGAATGTATATTTTCCGGTAGTAATGTAATTTTGACTCTAGCATAAGTTGTATGTATCCCATCAGTTACTGAGACATTTAATACGGTTTGCTTATGATTATATAAATTTTGATTATTTTGAAGGCTAATTAAACCATTATTGTCTTGAATACTGAATAATTGATGTTCATTGCCATCAACGATTTTATATTTTAAATGTAAATTATCATAAACATCCGCATCGTAAGCTTTTGCTAACAAAACGAAATGTTCACGCGAAGCCAGTACTGATAATTTACTGGAAAATGATGGCTCTATAAAACGTGGTATATTATCATTTAAATCTTCAACTTTAATCCAAACATTTGTTTTTGACACCAACGACGGTGTACCATGATCTTTAACAATTACAACAATGTGATATACTTTACAATCTTCATAATCTAATGTATGCTTCAAATATAATGAGCCATCCTGAATATCTATGTAAAAATATATTGAATCATAATCACCATTAACCGATTCAATAATATATGATAAAGCACTATTCGCTTCACTATCACAATCTGTGGCACTGATTTTTAAAATTTCTGTACCAAATACTGCATTTTCTGATATACTAATATTATATGTATCATATTTGAGTTCTGGATAACAGTCATTTGCATCTTCAACATTAATCGAGACAGTAATTTCGGCAAAAACTCCCGAAATACTATCAGTAGCTCGAACAAGAAGTTCATGGTGTGGTTGTGTTTCAAAATCCAACTCATTAACTACATATATTACACCTATGCCATAATAGAAACAGAAAATGGAGAAATGTGAAACTTCTATTAATCTTTGCAATTGATTAGAGTTTATAATGCTTTTACCAGTTCTATAATCGATTTCAAAGAATTCGTACTCATTCCCAGTAGAAATTGTATAAATTAGTTTGCGCTTTAAAGGACTTTCCGCTTGTATCGAAACAGATAAAGTTGAAAATATTTCAACATCTTCTTTAACGCTGACCGAATAGAATTGCCTCTTAAAAATGGGCATTGATCTATCAACAACCTTATTAGAAAAAAACGCAAATGAAACAATTAAAATTGAAAGATGAGAAAGATTTTTTGTGTACCTTTATGGATACTGTAACTTCTGCCGAACATGGTACTACACCACCATCGTAAGCAGCTATAACTAATTCATACTTACGATCATGACCTTCAATATTCTGTTTAAGAATTATCTCACCAGTTTTTCTATCAATTTTATACAATTCACCATTTCCTTTCTTCATTTCATAACGTACTTCACCTTTCTCATAACTATCCAAATCAATTGCCTTCACTTGAGTTACAACTGTGCCTTTAACATCCTCTTGTGACACAGTCGCATAATATGGCAAATTGACAAACATTGGACAATTATCATTAATATCCAAAATGTTGACATCAACATGTGTTAGAGCTCGCCGTATAATTTTCTGTTTACTTTTATACACAACGGATATAGCTTCGACAATCAAATGATATTTATCAATCGTTTCTCTATCAAACATAATGCCAGTGGTTTTAATTGCGCCAGATGTTTTACCCAATTGAAATAAATTCGTTGGATTTAGAATACTATATACGATATTTTCATACAATAAATTACCCACAACAGTTACCAAGCCAACTGTTGAGATCTTCGTTGAATTCTCTATCGTAGAAAATTCATATTTGGCTTTACGAAACATTATGCCCGAATTATCAATCGTTTCAATTATAATATCAACTTGTGCTATTGAAGAGTACACACCATCAGATGCTCGTACATGTAATGTATAAAATGTATTCAATTTTTCAACATTTCTAATAAAAAAAACCAAAAATAGAAATATGCAAATATTCCAAGACGATATATTGGTAGAATGGGGCTTTATAACAAATTCTAAAATACGAACTACTAAAGAACTCCCTTTTTTAAAATCATGCAATAATTTTTAACTATATCTTACCTTGTTGTTATTACACCAGTGAAATTATTAATTGTAAAACAATTATCTATATTCCCATCAACAATATCATAACGTATATCCAAATTTTCATCACCATCCATATCATGAGCTTTAACTTGTGTCACTTTAACATCATTATATGTTGGTATATATAAAGTTATATTTAATAAGGTCTCATTAAATAAAGGCGGACAATCATTTACATTTAAGATTGTCACATAAACAATTGCTAATGATGTTGAATATAATTTTGGAGTACCCATATCGCCTACCTATAATCAAGAAAAAAACATCTTAGATTTCATTTAACTTGTGCCAATTTTGACGTACCAAAACATGAAATTTATGTAACTTTTTTTGTTCATAATCAACTTTACGTAAGAGTTTTATGGTACCCGTTGACGAATCAATCTGAAAATATTCTTTAGCTTCATCTTCCATTATTTTGTGTTCGAGTAAACAATTTTTGCCCATATCCAAATCTGTAGCATTTAAAGCAATAAAACTAAGTCAAAGAGCAAAATGTTAAGCTTTTAAAGAAAACTAAATTATCTTTGTCATTCTTCTCACCTATTGTGAGAATCATTTTTGTAAAGGTACGTTCCGATAATTGCCGCTTCTGATATACTAGCGAAATATACTGTTTGCCGCCATATGGGTACATTATCATTCACATCCAATATATGAATTGTTAGATTATGATAAGCTGATATAGATGCCATATTCGTGCCGCTTATAGTCAAATTGAAACATCTAAGCCATCCAAAATTAAATTTGTAATTTTATAATCTTTACATAAGCAACGTTCAATTAAGGTTTCAACTTACGTAAACTTCTCATAATCTATAAGAGAATTTGTTAAAATAGTGCCAGTTGATGGATTTATATAGAAATAACCCAAATCATTTCCGTCAATTATATCATAAAATACAGATGATGATGAACGTGCTTCAACAGTTGCTATAAATGTACCAATTGGTAAATTTTCATAGATTTCAATTGATGATTTCAATGCATTAAATCGCGGCGGATCATTCTCCACTAATGTAACAATTATATGTATGGGTATTTGAGATGTTAATGGTGGCTTTCCACCATCTGTTGCCTTAACTTGTAACATATATTCTTGCATTTGCATAATATTTAATGGTTGTGCCAAATAAATGATTCCCAATGTATGATCAATATCAAATACATTGCCAACGTTACCCGTTACAATACTATATTTGATTAGACCATTGGCCCCGCTATCTCTATCAATAGCACTTAATTGGGTAATTTTTGAACCTATCGCTGAACTTTCGGGAATTTTTCTTTGTACAATTTTACTCATAAATTCAGGTGCATGATCGTTGTGATCATGAATTAATATAACAATTTTGGCATAATTCCGTTTTGCCGGGGTACCCTGATCCTTCGCTATAACAGTTAATACATGCCGCTTATTTCTCTCATAATCTAATTTGTGTGTTACCACAACATTTCCGGTAATGGAATCAATGCGAAAATATAATAATGAAGAAGGATCTTGAGAACCATGCAATGTATAGAAGATTTTCTTATCTTCATCTAAATCATTGGCATATAATTGCATAATGATAGATTCTTCTTCTACACTTTCAGATATATTAACCATATAAATATCTTTAGAGAATTGTGGCCGATTGTCATTTGTATCCATGACCTTAATGAATAAATGAGTATCGATCACATGAGATCCATCTGTTACGCTTATTGTGAGATTATAAAATTGCTGTAATTCCCAATCTAAGGATTTCGTTAATAAAACATTGCCATTATCTCGGCCAATATAAAATTCATTACGCTCATTGCCACCTACAATGAAAAGGAAAATGCATGGTCATTAAATTTTTTAATTTGCAAATTTCAAAATTACGGAAAGTAAATCTCGCCTACTGATTCTATTTACCACTTATATTAAACCACAAATAATCATTATCTTTATCTGTTGCTTGAATAAAAGCAACTAAAAATCCTGGACGATCACTTTCCGTCACCTCGACAATTTGATTTTCCGTTTTTATATATGGCGGATTTGGTGATAATTCCAATATTGGTATAACCACAATATTTAGACGAGTTGTTTGACCACGTTTCGGATTACCATGATCTTCGGCACGTATAATTAATTCATATTCAGCATCCGGTTCAATGAATTTTATTACATAAATATAACCATTTTCAGTATCAATTCGAAATTTATTCTTCCCTTTGCCCGATTTTATAAAATACGAAATGCGACCATTTTCATCAATATCATTATCTACAGCTTGCACCTAATAGTTAATAATAAAAAAAATGTTATAATGCCTTTTCCATATGAATAAGTCAAGTGTGTATGAGTGTTTTTATACTTGAGCTATAGAACTATTCATGATGACGGTAGATGGAACTTGAATTTTGTAAAAACGTTGATCAAACTGAGGACTATGATCATTAATATCTTCTACAATTATTACTATGCGAGTTGTGGATGATAAAGGTGGCTCACCATTATCTGAAATCGATATCTATAAGTAAATTCACAAGGATATTACAATTTATTAGTGGAAGAAGACCAATCATTAACTGAGTATTTATATTAAAGATAAATATACAAATGACTAATTTTAGTATGACATTTACCTCAAGAATATGTTCTGGTTGATTTTCTCGATCCAATTTACGCTCCGTTGTTACTAATTCACCTAAAATAAAGAATTAAGCAAAATTTTCAATATTAAATCGCTTCTTCCATTCTCATAATAAATTACCGCTTGTCATATTCATTTCAAAAAATCCTTCCGGATTGCCCGAAATGATTTTAAAATATATAACTCCATTAGGATCATTATCATCATCTGTTGCATTTAATTTTATAATACACATTCCAGGTGGACTACTTTCAGCAATTGTTGGAAAATAGACTGGCTTTTCACTCATCGGTATATTATCATTGACATTTACCACTTCAATATATACCTAAGAAATTTAAGTGTATTACCACTAGAATATATTACAATATTAAAATAGATTCTTGTACCTGAACACAACTGACGAGTGGCACAATAGCATGATCTTGAGCGCATAATGTTAACCAATATGAATTTTTACTTTCGGCATCTAAATGGGCTAACGTACGAATAGCACCTGAAATTGATAAAATAAATAATGAATTCAAAATTCTATTGATATATAGATTCAAATAGATCTGCTTGATTCATCTTAATTCAATTAAAATTATTGTAATTTACATACCTTTCTCATTTACTGCAAATGTGCCCAAACCATCTCCGCCACGTATGGAATAAGAAATTTCCGAATCAGGTCCAATAGTGTCAGCATCATTTGCTGTAATCGTTATAACAACCGTGCCACGTGGCTCATTCTCTTGAATTTTCGCCATATACACAATATCATCAAATTCTGGGGCATAACGATTTTCGTTCACATCAATTATTTCAAAAACTACAGGCATATGGGAACTTAATGCCGGTATACCACAATCAATGGCACTTGCAATTAAATTATGAACTTGTTGCGTTTCATAATCTAAATATGATTTTGTACGTATCACTCCACTATACTTATCAATTTTAAACAGTGTAATATTATTGGAATCGTCGTTCAAAGAGAATAAAATTTTCGCATTAATATCCAAATCGAAATCGATAGCTTCAATTTGTGCTACCATTGAACCGATTGGTAGATCTTCACGTATTTTGAATATAACTTCTTGCACGCCAAATACTGGTGGATTATCATTTAAATCATCGATAATAATCGTTACAATAGCTTCAGCACTTAATGGTGGTCGTCCTAAATCTTTAGCAATAACATGCAATTCATGTTCCATTTGAAATTCTCTATCTAGCAGACCATTCACATAAATGCAGCCAGTTGTATGATTTAAATAAAAATATTGCGTTTCAGTTTGCATTTGATATGTAACGATAGCGTTCTCTTCAATATCAGCATCCGTTGTATTCAAACAAAAAACCAAAGTATTATTTTGTGTATTTTCCGTTAAATGTAAACGTACTAACGCTTTTTGATATACAGGTGGATTATCATTGAAATCTATTATTATAATCGATAACATGCGATAATCACATTTTTGCGGTGCACCCAAATCACATACAGTAATATTCAATAGATATTCATCTTGACGTTCTCGATCCAAATAGCCAATTAATTGTAACTCACCAGTATCAGAATCAATGCGAAATACCGAATCAATATCGCCATCAGAAATAGCATAAATCAATTTACCATTATAACCTAAATCGCGATCTTTCGCTTTTATCCATGCGATTGTATCACCCAATAAAAGTCTTTCATTTATATTGATTTCTGCAGAGAAATTCACAAATTCCGGCTTATGAATATTTTGACCGTAACGACCTGGTAATAATGTATATTCATCATTATTGATTTCTTTATCTTTTGTATTTAAATTGTTACGTTCGGCTATGGCCAAAATATCCGCCAATTTTCTAGCTACACCAGTTTCATGACATTCAAAATTACTATAACTATTATAATCCAAATGATTTGATGGGAATGATATATAATTATTGCTTTTGTCTGTTTGTTGTTGTTGTTGTAATAATTCGATAAAAATGTTTATATCATCTGAAAAATGTGTACCATCTGTTGCCGTTATATTAATATGTCTAGTCGAAGCGATATTAATATCGTTTAAATCGCAACCAATTGATAAGACGCCTGTTGTTGGATCCAAATTAAAACAGCCATCCTCATTGCCAGCTATTAAGCGATACGTGATATAATCGCCAACATCAAAATCAATGGCCGACAAGGTGAAGACATCTGTACCAACTGGGGCGTGACGTACAATTTTACCACTACAATTAACCCGTTCAAATTGAGGCCGATTATCATTAATATCGATAATATTTATAAATATTTCTACTTCAGTTTGTCGACGAAATGGTACACCCCAATCGGAAGCCCATATTCTTAATTTATAAGATCGACGCATAGTTTCATAATCTAATACAGATGTTGTACGTATTACACCACTAAAATGATCTATTTCGAAGGGTACTTCGTTAATATTCGCTATGCTATATGTTATATAAGCATTATCGCCCGAATCTATATCGCGTGCTAACATTTTTGTCACATAAGTACCAGCTAACTCATTTTCTGGTAGAAGTGTTGTGGTATTAACATTCTCAAATATCGGATCATTATCATTTATATCGATAATATTGATTTTCACTTTCGCTGAAGATTGCTTCCGTTGACCCATATTCGCCAAATCAATAGCAGACACAGTTAACGTATAAAACGATTTCTTTTCAGCATCTAAATATTTTTGCGTGTATAACATACCCGTGTCCGGGTGTATACGAAATTCACCACCCTCATTGCCGCCAACAATTTCAAGAAAAACTATAGCATTCTTACCAAAATCTGGATCAGATACTTTTAAACGTATCACTGGCATATTAGGTGGTGATGTTTCCGGTATTGAAACGTCATATAATTGTTTGGTAAAAATTGGTGCATTGCGATTCTCTATAAAAATTGTTATGGGTACCAATTTGAAACTTTCACGTTTCGGCACGCCATTATCTTCAGCTTTTAATGTTATATTGAAATTGTTTGTGATATTAATCAACTTAACCAAATTGCTCAATTGTAGATAATATTCGCCTTTACGGCCATTTATTGATATTAATTGAAAATTACCATCTGGGTCACCGGATATGATTTTTAAATTAGCAATTTCACCATGCCTACCGCTATCAATATCAATGACTTTTACAATTCCATATACTCGATTGGTGAAGTAATCATTTTGAGTAAAAGCACTTGAGACTGTATTTACATAAATTTCGGGTGAATGTAAATTACACTAAAAAAGAAAAAAAAAGCAAAAAGAAAATAGAAGAATAAAACAGAAAAAGAGAAAAACAAAAAAAAAGAAGTAGAAAAATAGAACACAAGGAAAAATCAATTACATGTATGTAGAAGTGAGTGTGTGGGTGAGTGGCCAGGCCACTCTTATTGAATTCAACACACTATGGAAAATTATTCTAATCATTTTGTAGTACAATTTTTATTAAATGAAGTGATCCATTAAATTTTACAATAATAGGTGATGATGAACTTAAGTTAAAGATTGCAGTAATTTGATTTCTATAGATTTTTATCTCAGACGATTTATATTTGCTAAAGATTTCATTCAATTTTCTATATAAAATATATTAAAAGCATAAGAAAAATATATGTAGATTTATTTAAAAGAAAATATAAGTAAAAATATTGTAGTCGGTCAGGACTGTCTCTTAAATATTCTACACCACTTTGTTTAATCCGATAAAATATATTCATTATTGTAACTTTAGTTTATATAATGATTTTTTTTCGAAAAAGGTCTTACATGAAAAGTGTTCGTAAAAATGGACTGATCTCGGCAAAAGTTGAAACAAATACTTGTTATAATAAAATGCAATTCAGTATCAATTTGCGTTAGCGTATACTTAAAAATGGAATTTTATCCTTATAACAAACTTTTTTAAGAAAGGCATTATATGGGGCGTGTTCATAAAAATAATCTACTTTTAACTTTTCCATAGAGTTCGTTTCTAATCCCCAACATCTTTAAGTATCAAATTTCACTAAAATATCTTTAAAATTGCAATCTCTAACTTGATAATGGACAAACGAACAAACGAAAGGTTTAAATTAAATTAGGAAGTTATTCGAAGTCGCTCGGCATAATAAAAGATTAATCTATCTCAACTCTTTTTGGTATAACTTACAATACCTTATAGTGGTGTAGGGCATAACAATTTTTTTATTTCCCTGAAATTGAACATACATTTATTCATAGAAATTCTATTTCTATCTAGAAAAACTGTTTTTAACTATCTCAATTTTTTATTATCTCAAATTTATATATTAAACTTTTCATGGCATAAAATGTAAAGTAATTAATTATCGATGTTCATAACAACTTATACAGATTTCCTATTTTTTTTTTCTTCCTTTCTTATTGTTCAATTTTTGTGGTTAAAGCTTACCTCTTTAATTTTAATGAATACTTTAGCTTTACTCGTTTGATAATGATTTAATTGATGTGTCTGGTGAATTATCGAGCCTCTATCATTCGCCAATACAATTAATTCAATATCTTTAGTTGTTATGGTTGTTAGCTGCTTTACATTTGTTATAACACCGGTTGTTGGATGAATCGAAAAGTAACTATGATCATTTAAGAAACTATAATATATTTCGCCATTAATACCTAAATCGGCATCTTCCGCAGTTACTTTAATTATTGTACTATGTATGGGTAAATCTTCGGGTATGATTATTGAATATTCGGTTGGAAAAAATAATGGACTTAAATCATTACGATCTAATACTTGTATATGCACCAAACAATCAGCTTCATAATTAACGGTATTTATTAGAGAATGGCTG